>JAZDUA010000817.1:0-503476 GCA_038098605.1 Gryllus longicercus
AAATGTCTATTAATTTAAAGTCATTTCTATGAGAAGACCAATTGAATTTTCCTTGCTATGTGTGACACTCAAAAGATTTGGTGAAATTATCATCCAAATCTTGAAATGTATAATGTAACTTTGCTGAAGAACAGAGAAAAGAGAAAGAAGTACCTTTACTAAATGGTCCAGAAGCTGCTGATATGCTATCAGGACAGCATCCAAATTCTGAAGTTTCACAAGTTGGTTTCTTTGCCTTGGGCTTCTTTTTTCTCCTACATTTTTTTACTTTCTGTTCTTTTGTGATAGCTACTTGGATTGAACTTGGAGTAGTAACAAATATTTCTGAAAATGAAGATATAATGTCAGATATGAAAATTGCAGGGCATTTTAAAATAAAGAACAAATAAAAGGTTGAAAATAAATGATCTACTGACAATGAAATTAAAGTATTGTGAAAGGTTGTACACTAAAATTATGAGAAAGTTTTGAATTTTAATATTTTCTAAAAAGTTTGGTAATAAAGAGATCCCCTACCCTTAAGACCACATTTTTATGAAAATTGAAACAAAAATCTTGATGTAATTGTGGTAAACTTGATTTTTTCAAGAATTTCTATATGAAATTGTTTCATTTGTGATTTACTTTAAGAAATGGACTCAATTATTTTTTTTGCAAAATTGAGTGAAAAGAAAGAAATTGAAAAAAAGAATATGTAACTTTTTACACAAAGATCATGAGATACAATTGATGAGATTTAGAAAAATCAAAACATATATAAATTAAGTTATTATCATTAAGTATTAATCTTTGAAATTATTATCAAAAAAAGTTAATATAACTAATCATAAACTGTGAATAATGCCGTTGATAGTGCAGGTAGAAATCATGAAAAATGATCAGAATGCAAGTAACCACATCTATGGAATTCATTAAAAAACAACATCAACTAGAAACTTAGTTGAGACTGTTGTTCTGAAAGATACTTAACCATTCTGTTAAACAAAGACTTTTCAAGTATTGCAATTATTTCATAAAGGGAATAAAGCCACATAAGTGAACATCATCAAATGCTTTAAAAAAATTCAACACAATGTATTTTTTCATTAATTTTCCTTAAATGAAATTCTCAGAATAGTCAGTAAAAAAATTGAATGAATATAATTAATCATTGTAGTCAAAAGTACAAGAATATTTGGCCCAATGTTATGAATTTCAGAATTGTTTGTTAAAGACTCAACTATCTGTCATTATTATACCTGCTAGCTCACATATTCACTGCATCCTTAATTGCTGGATTTCTTTTGGATTTTTTTGAGACTGGTGAAACTTATACGCTTTTCAATATAGACAACAAAATTCAAATTCAAAACTTCAGCCAACTGGATGTGGGCCAAAGGAAACTGTGGAGGAATCAGCCTGATGGATAACAGCGGCTCTCACAGGCTCAGTAAGCACGACTACAGTTGGGCCTGGCAGTAGGCAAAATATGCACCATCCATCACTTAGCATTCAGATAAAAAGCAAGAGACGCCTCAGAAAACAGCTCTGGTGCCTAGGGGGAGCACCAGTGTATGCTTGAAGCTGATGCTGGGCACAACAGCTTCACAGCCACCTTCAGTAGAGTGCTAAAGAATTGGGCCAGGGAAAGAACCAGCCAATCATTTTGGAGAGGGCTATCATAGATTTTTGTTAAATAATAAACAATTGTAATTGTAATACGTATAATTGGGGGGGGGGAGGCATAGCTGCAATGCCCTCTGGATCTGCCACTGAGAAGGGCCACTACCTGGTTACCCAAACAAGATACAGCCCAAATCAATAATAACCCTACCCAACAACACCTTAGTGTAGATGATGGGGGAAGTGTTACTGGGCAGCTTAATAATATGTGGTATAGTGATCTATTGATTCTAAACTAGAGATATCGAAAAACCACTCACTAGTGACCTACACCAACTAGTTACAGACAAATATCCCAGTTTATGCTGTGAAACAATGTCATAGATTAATATTTACCAACAATAGAATAGCAGCAGACAAAATCAATGAAATGAAGAAAGAACTAGCTAGAGAACTGTGCATGGTAGAAAACAGACATGTAAAATACGAATGAACAAAACCAAGCTCATGATGCCAAAGACTTTTCACATTACAGAAAGAAAAAGAAAGTTATCTTTGAAATCAATTATATGAAGTATGGAGAAATCGGATGTACTCTAAGACCTAAGTTGCCAAAAATTATCTTTAAAGCAGAAGCAAACATCATTATCAGCAATGTCAACCTCATAATAACAAATCAGTTAAGAGATGAAATTTCATTAGATAACTTGCATACCTTGACATACATTAGAGCAATGACAGTTCTCTCATTCTAAATGGGCAACATGTCAGCAGTACAAAGCCAGTACTGAAGGAAAAACACCAACACTCCACCATGGCAATGAAGGCTATTCTCCAAAATTGGCCAGATCAGAAGAAATATTAGCATAGTCTCCCAATATGGAAAACTGAATGCTTCTGCTAAAGTAAAGAGAACTAATGCAATTATCTTGGATTGCTTGAAGACCCAGGAGAATGTGAACTGGGCACAGTATTGAATAGTCAAAAATAAAGGCAGCTTGTTCTTGCGAAGAGCTTAAAATTATACTGTGAAAGTGAAGCATGTCACAGAGACAATAACCAATTCAGAAAAATCAAAAAAACTTCTTCAGAAAACAAAGAAACATATCGTCCAATGGGAAATCAGACAGAGATATTGCACCCAATGCTGAAGACATTTTCAATTTCTGGCAAACAATTTCAGGTGAATCTGTTGAACAGAAAAAAAGTAAAATTGCAAAGGAATGAAAAGTAGTGTATGTCCAGATTGAAAATCATGTTAAACTGGAAAATCAATGAAAAAGAGGAAAACTGCTCAGGAAAAAACATTGATCTGCAAGGCACTAAGGCCTGATGGCTTGCAGAATTTCTGGCTAAAGAAATTCACTGGAATCTATAAATATTTTGTCAAATGCTACACGATAAGTTCAAAACCCATTGTTGATGCTTCCATTCTTGACGGAGGTGATCCCCTACCTACTTTCCAAAGAGAACATAGATAAAGCTGATCCAGCAAAATACCACCCCATAACTCTCAACACTGTACAAACTGCTCACTTCCATAATAAATAGAAAAATATACCAACACATGAAGAATGAAAGAGATGCCATAAGAGATCATGAGAATGCAAAGGACAATTGATAGTAGATTTTATCATTTTGTAAAACATTAAAAAGGGATCATTATATATCGCATATAAACACTATCAGAAAGCTTTAGAGTATCCTACAGACCAGGCAGATTGAAGTATCGAAAATCTATGGAGTTGAAAAATCTATGAATTCCTGAGGTAGTAAGCAATGGATCAATGGAATATTAACATACAACTAATTATTGGCAAAAAAAAAAAAGACATTCAATTTTGGAATATTAAAATCAAGAGGGGAATATTTAAAGTTGATGCTCTATCCTTTATTGTTTGTCTTTCAGTGAAATGCTAACAGCAATGGTAAATTGACAGAAGAGGGGATATAAGTTGGAACAATCAGGAACACAAGAACTCACTTTTTCATATGAATGAATAACATTTGTATGATAAATACAAACAAGCATCTTCTTAGCCTCCTAAATTGTGTGGGAGAATTCAGCAATGACATGCAGATGAAATTAGGTCTCAAGAAGTGTAGAATTAGTTGTATGAGTAAGGCGAATGGTTTAAACACCCTGAATATGAGACAAATAAAGTGCAAGGCACCATCAAAGGAATAGTCCAGGAAGCGAAATACAAATATGTTGGATACTTGTAATCAAGAGAGATAGATGAAAAACGTGCCAAAGAAATAATGGGTAATAACTACATCCAGAGGGAACACACCATTGTGAAGACTGAATTCAGTGCAACTAAGTGAAAGCAATTAACATATATGCAATCTCAGAACTCACATAGTCTTTTTGAATACCAAAATGGACCAGCACTGAACTGGAGAACCTAGGCATAAAAACTAAGAAAGAATTTTGTAAAACAAGAGCACATCACCCAAACAGATCAGTTAAAAGTTCCATATGTCCCATGCTGCTGGACGCAGAGGGGTCTTTAGAGTCACAACAATGCATAATGTGCAAGTGAAAAGTATGTGAGATTGCTTTCACCAAAACGCAAAATTCAGTTAGTGGTTAACTGCATTAACGAGAACAGATTATAATGCTACACCTATCTATAGTCCTTTCTCAGAAGGCATGTATCATCTATCTAACCATAGTCCTTTCTCAAAGATCCTCTCAAATGAACAACAACTACAATTAGTGGTGCAAAGAATTACACAGACTTTCTCCTACTAGTTAGTTTCCTTACTTCCTCAGTACGGGCTATCTGTTCGGTTATGATCCACCCTGTTCTCAGCTGCTTATATTGGTGCTGAAAACACATTTTTTTCACATTTTCTCAATTTTTCAGATCCCTAGCAGTAGAGTTGAAAAATAACATTAAGAATATTATAGCAGGGTAAAATCTTGTCCTATTCAGGAATTCTGAAAATGTGCATTTTGAAACTTATTTTCCCCCAACATTTTCTGTTTTTCGAGAAATTCATAAGAACTAATTTGAAGCAATTCTACTCACAAATGTACAAGATATATCCATAATGTAAACATAAATGACATAAAGGATAATAAAAGTTTAAAAAATTAAAAATTTTAAAAAAAATTAAAAAAAAAAAAAAAACAGTGTTTAATTTTAGAAAAAAATAAAAGAATACATCAAAATGGAGTTAACATCATGTTATTCAGTGTTTTAGCATTATCGGCACAAAAAGTGAAGAAAAAGTTGAAGCCATTTTTGAGAAAATGGCACTTGAGTAAGTCTAAAAATGAGCAATTTTCAGCTCATTTTCACAGAAATGTAATGAGTTTTTGAGAAACTTTATATGACATTATTTGAAGCATTGGTACTCACAAATGTAATAATGTAAACAAATCGGCAGTAATGTAAATGTTTGTATTTGGGGGACATTGACAAAATTTCATTTGTTTATGTTTTGATATAACAAAAGAATAGGCCTACAGTAAAATGGTGAACATGTAATCTGTTACAGTACAATTAAGGCTATCCCTACAAAATGTTTAAAGATAAAAATTTCGAGCCATTTTTGGGAAAATCTTGTTTTCAATATCTTTTCATATTGCCAATATTTTTTTCTCAAAATTTCACAAAATCTACTTATATTTTTTTTAAAACGTTCACATCATTACTTGAAGATTAACCGATTATGAAGAACAATTTTCATTTGAAGAAAAAATATTGATCCTCAATATTGTAATTGAAGGAAGATACCGAAAAAATTTCAAACGTTTGCAATTTAAAAAAAATTCAGAGTAAACAGTGAACATTGGATCATTATAAGTGTATATCACTTTACTCTTACAAGAAATTTAAGGAAAAAAATTGGAGCCATTTTTGAGAAAACTTTGAGAATGTCCCAGGTGCTTTATGAAAAGTACCCCCAAAATTTAAAGAATGTTTTTCAAAATCACAGAACCTTGGGTCAGGCTGGATTGACCAAGGAATATTCATTTTGGAAAAAATCCTATGAATCCAACAATTTTGGAGAAAATCCTATGGGTCCAACAAAAATTTAACTTTCTTTTTGAAGCATTTAGAATGCAGCCAGTAGAATTAGAAGCACTTTTATGGGTTCAACTTGTATATTACATAATCATTACAAATAATATTAGAAAGTATGTGTGTATGTACCTGTTTATGTGAGTCTGTGTCTTTATGTGTCGGTGTGAGTCTGTGTGTTCTATATGCTTAAAACTGATTTATCACCATTAGTTTAAGAATATCTAAGAATGATATAAACAGGAAGCAAAAGATGATGCTTGTACTTGTTTCAAAACATTATGGTGTTTTATTGGTCAGTTAAACTAATTTAAATTAAATGAATGGTTTTCTGAAAAAGAAGTGAGTATACTACTTCAATTAATCAAGGTCAGTCAAATTTAATCAACACAAAATGACACAATATTTGTAATAATTGCAAATTTTACTCACCCATTGTTGAGCTATAACCAGAAGACATTTCAGATGTTGTTTCTTCAGTGGTAACTGTTGATTCTTCAGCAGTAACTGTTGTTTCTTCAGCAGTAACTGTTGTTTCTTCAGTATCATTGGCAATTTCTGTCGTTGATTCTGTAGAAAACTCTGAAGGAGATACTGTACTTATGTCTGTGCTCTCAGTAGTGACATCTGATGTTAATGTGGTTTCACTATCTTCCGTGGTTGACTCTATTGTTGATGATTCTGTGGATTGTTCAGATGTAAAAGCTGAAGAGCTCTCAGTTGAGTAGGCTGATGTTGAAATACTGGTGGGCTCACTGGTGTCAGATGTCAACTCTAGTGTTGATGTAGTAGATTCTGATCCTTCTGGGGTAGTAGTTTCTTCTGAGCCTGGGGTAGTAGACTCTTCTGTGGTTGTGATTGTTTTATCTTCAGCTGAAGAAGACATACTGGTGCTAACTTCTTCAGTGGGTGCCTTGGTTGTGACAACGGGAAGTCTAACTTCTCCTAAGTCATCTTCATCAGGAGCTGCAGTAGTTAGTTCAGAAACTGTTGCGTCTGTAGTTTTCTCTGTGCTAGATGGATCTGTTGTACTTTCAGAACTGGGTGTGCTCACTGTCTCTTCTGTGGCAGGTGATGAGGTACTATCAGTGCTAATTTCAGAAGCTGTTTCTGTTGTTGGAATTTCAGATGATGGAGTAGTAACATCAGATGATAAATGGCTGTCAGTCTCATCAGATGCTTTTCCTACAGAGGAGACTTCAGGTGTCTCTGTAAATGCACTGGCAAAAGTATTAAGTACTGTACTTGTAATAGATGACAATAAACTGTCTGTGGTACTAAGTAAGCCAGAGTCTGTTGTAGATGCTGATTCTGATATTCCTGATTCTGTTGTTGTTTCAGCTTCTGGGGTTTCATCTGATTCACTAAAGCTACTACTTGCTTCAGATGGAAGCTCTGTTGGAGATGTGTGGTCACTAAAATCAGTAGTGTCTTCAGATGTGGCATCTCCACTTCCTTCAGCAGTGAAGAAGGATGTACTAGGAGAATCTGAAAAGTATCCTGTTCCATCACTTAACATGATGTCATCTGAAGTGCCAAAACTGAAGTCAGATGCAGCTTTAGAAATAATATCAGAGCTGTCAATATCGCTTACAGATGATAAACTGTCCAAGACAGAGCTAGATTTCTGCTGACTCCAACTATCTGTACTTCCACTGGCTCCGATGGAAGAAATTTCATCCGCAAGTGAAGAGCCTGACTCTTCATCACCTGATCCTTCAGCAATGCTGGATTCGGTTACTCCATCCTAGTTTAAGAACAAAGTAGTAGTAAGGTAACCAATTATTCATTTTTAAATGAACACATTTATGAAATACATTTCTGACAGAAAATGGAATGTTGGTAGTTTTAGAATAGTGCTTTTTAATGTTGAATTAATAAGAAATGGTTTCCATATTAAGAAAATTAAAAATGTTGATTTTTTAAAATAGCTAAATTTATACCAAATTCAAATTACTAATTACTATCAACTTATTTCAGATTCTGAATACCAAATTCTAAGAGTGAACAGTTAACTTCTTTTCTTTGTAATTACCTTCCCTAATGCTGAATCAATAACCACAGTAGACAAGTCACAGTCATATTCATCGTATTCATCATATTCATCATCATCTACCACATGAGTAGGTTCCACTGGTACCATCTCATCTGAAATGATTTTAAATATTTTTTAAATGCAAATAACAAAGAAATAGTTATCATATTGAGTATATCATGTAATATCATCTCAAGATTTACCAACAGAAATTGTGTACTGTGTGTTATAGTGTCTGAAAACAATAAGATTACTCACCTTCACTACAGGCATGATTATTACAAGATGTAGATAAAAAGGGGAATAAGCTAGGATCACATTTTTTTTCTTCAACTTTATCATTATCTATGAAGCAGAAAACTTTGCGAGACATACTTCCACCTCCACATTTCTTAGAACACTGTAAAATAATGGTTTTATTTTAATAACATGATTTGAAGAAATATTTAATATTGAATAAAAGATCTGCAAATAATCAGTTTTATACACATCATTAGTATTAAATGAATCAATACATTGGGAAAATGAGGACTATTACAGAACCATAAAAATTGATATGATAATACAAAAATAAATATATTATTTCAGTGTTTTTAAACATATCTAAGGGATGGTAACTTAATAGGTGAAAGTGATGTAAGTTATGAATACATATATTTTCTGTACATGTACATGTACCTGTACACAAGCGTGTGTGTGTGTGTGTGTACTAATGTCTAAGCATGTGTGTGCAGGTATGTGCATGTGAATGTGAAAAAAATAAGAGAAATTTGAGAAACAAGATATAAAACAAAAATTGGTCATTTGTGATTTGGCAAAAAATTATGAAATTTTTGAATGATTTGAGCAATTTTGAACTAGTACGTAAGGATTAGTGTATTGATCAAAATTTAAAAGTTTTACAAATGTAGGGCCTAGATGCATTTAATTTCAATGAACATTGTCCTTGTCATTGTTGTTGTTAATGTAGTTGTTGTTAGGTGATGTATAAATGAAGATATTCAACCTAGAAGATTGTGGCTACTTATTGGATAAGGTATGATGCAAACCCATTACAATGAAATTTGTACGATCTTGCTGGCATATTTTAATTTAGGTATCAGAGTAAGAAAAAAAAGTATAACAATCTTATCAACAGTTTCAATAAAAAATGTTTTAGTACATATCAAAAGAATTAAAAAAATAAATTGTACTAAGCAATTCTAACACAATAAAAAAATAATAAAATTTTTTTATCTTCTTTGAAACATGGAAGAAGCATTTTCATTAGGTTTCTGTAAAACTAAAAATAAACATTGTTTTAGAAATAGGTGAAAGAGAATTTTTTTCATAGTTCATTATGGCTTAAAAAAATATGTTCTGAAGAGCAAATCAAATAGAACCTAAAAGAGACACAAGTATTTGTTTATGCTTTTCTACATTTTGCAAATACTTGACACTGAGGACTTTGTTCTTAGATTTCCTATCTCTAATTAAGCTGAGTCTCAAAATTCCTATACAGTATTTGAGTAACTCCCGAGTACAGGGATGTGCAGTTCCGTCATTCATGGTTAGACCACTTCCCGTCCACCAATTGAGACATACGATGTGTCATTCGATGCATCTCAGTCTTCTGAAAGGGAACTGATAAATTGTTTTCAAATCCAGACAGAAAAATCAAATAAATTTCCAAAAACATGCTTTTGCGTGTTTTAGCACTGCGATCTTAGTGAGTAGAATTAAACCAATACCACTGAAACAGATCTGTAGGTGACATTGATTGAACCCCAGTACTCATTTTCAGACCACAACACCATAATTTTTTGTCATAAGGATGGCAACACTAATTGTTGATAAATGAGCAATTTCAAATGAAAACTGTGCGGCAGAATTTGTTGTCAATTTGTAAGATTCGTATTTCATGTGTATTTTTATAATAAATTTGAAAATTACATTGGAATATTAAATTTGAAGAGCATTAACTAATTACAAAGAAAACAAGATCTGTAAGTAATATTAGAGAATACATTTCTTAAGCCTGCAGAGATCAATTTTCAATTTAATTGGACTTACAACTTATTCACATAAACATAAAAAATAGTAAACTTTTAATGCTTATATATATTTGCCTTCAGCACATAAATCAGACTGAGTTTGTGGTGTTTTAAAATCTTAAACAATTAGGGGACAAAAATATGGCAGTGTTAAGCAACTCAGGGGAATCAAATGTAATTATAGTAGATTTTGCGACAGAATTTTCCGAACTAATTCTTACAATCTTATATTAGAATTAGAGAATGACACAGAAGAACAGTTTACAGGTGATCATTTATGTTCATATTAGAAAACAAAACACACAAAATATAGCTGTATTAAATTTTAACTATTCACACCATTCATACCTCCAAGTATTTTTACAGCAGTTATAATTTTGCAATTGCAATATTACCAGTTCATATCCTGTATGGAGGTAATATACAAGGCTTTGGGAGTGTTATGAATTTTTGAATGGGAGTATAACATTAACAGCTTCTACGATTTATTGGTAAGTCCAATGCCAGATACTGTAAAAACATATGAACAAAGCAAGGGGTGGAAGAAATGAAGTATGAAATACATTTTCAACACATGAAGATAGTTTTAAAACAGTTTACAGTATTGGCAATTCCTCATTCAACTAGTATAATATAAGAGCTACTCTCTAGAATAGTATTAATAGTATCTCAAATTGTAATTTAACTCACAGAACTCCACGGGCCGTAGTGCCATTGCCCAGTGCATTCGTCTTTTCCAGTACAATTAGTTTGTGATTCATATTTCTTTGATGGATCACATTTATCATCTTCTACCTTTTTCACTATGTCATCTTCAAAAGATCCACAAAACACTTTGCGTGTTTTAATGCCAATTCCACATTCTGCAGAACACTAGATGTTAAGAATAAACAATTAATTCACATTATACATATTTTTATTTTCTGAAAATTGCAGATGTTCCCTTATTACTCACCTCACTCCACTGAGATGCAAACCACTCATGTTCACAAGGAATAAAAGTGTCACAAGGCATTTTGGTTTCTGGTAAAGTCTTTGAGTGGCAAAATTCATTAGCATAAATCTTTCCAGCTTCATTAGCACAGTAAACCTTTCTTGTTTTGAATGCGAGTCCACACTTGCCTTCACACTACATATGTGAATAACATAAACAAAATCAGTTGAAGGACTCATTAAATTAATAATAACTTGAAATAATTTTATTGATTTTCAGAGCTCAATTATTGGTACAATTTTACATACTTAAATCATAAACATTTACACGCAGACTTCATTTGTGATTAAGTGAATCATTTATCATATTGTTTATAAAGCAATCTCCATAACAATATATTACCTCGGACCAGTCTGAAAACACCCAATCAACACCTTCACAGGGACGAAGAGTACATGACTTTTCTTCCTCAGGCTTTTCCCCTGGACAAGCAGAATCAGCAAGTACATCTATTTTTCCTTCTACTTTCCTATAGCAGCGTACTCTTCTCCTCTGTTTTCCATCACCACACAGGCGGTCGCACTATTTATGACAAAAAACAACTATGAAATACTTAACAAATAGTACCACATCAGTACTTCATACTTTAATAAGATTCAATAATTAATCACATTCTATAATTGAAATGTAATACTTTATTTAAAATTTATACATCTTACATCAGTCTTATTCAAATTGATACACTACTCAAATTTAGTTAAGATCCACTATAATTAAAACTACAAACACTGTACACTTGTCTAGAAATGACACTAATCTCTACAGATAGAGGTCATGGAAAAATAAACAACTCTACTTACTGGTTTCCAAGGTCCAATATGCCAAAGGGGACATGCATCTAGCAGTCCACATTCTTTTGTTATGGCTGGTTTGGGTCCATATAAATCCAAACACTTTTCATCATCCACAATTGATGACACACCACTGCTTACAATTTGTTCACAATGTACTTGTCGTGTATGGGAGCCTCCTTCTCCACATGACTGGCTACATTCTCCCCACTCTCCTTCTGCCCATGTAGGAGGGCATGGGTCTGTATTGCATGATTCATTTCTCTTGGGTTCCAAAATAGGATTGCACAGGTTGCTAGGTTGTACTTCAAGATCCTTGCGACGAACACAGGTGACATTGCGAGTTCTGAAACCTAAAAATATTATCATAGAAGTACTTTTTTGGAGAGAAGAATATGAAGTCTGAAAGGCAGAATGATATGAAATTTTCACATAAAATGTAATTTATTAAAAAACATAAACAATTTGAAAACAGTTGTCATAACGTTATAAATGAGAAAGATTGATATATATTACAATTTTTTTATTTAAATAATAACATAATAAAATAAGTGTATTTGTTCCGGTAAAAATCAATATGTTTATAAATCATGTTTTAGGAAAATGCACAGAATGACAGAATGATACCTCCTCCACATGTAGTGGTACAATCTGTGAAGTCATCATATATCCATGCATAACTGTCTGGATCAGTCTGTTGAGTGCCCTTGTGGATGCTGTATTCATATGAAACTCCAGGGTTTGGTTCTTGAACGAGGAACTAAAATTAATTTTCATAAAACATAAATTTTTTATCAATATTGAGGTCAAGTCCTTTTACATAATGAAAGCAGTATTTAACAAGCCTCTTACCACAATGTAAAGAGGTTCAGTTGTAGGGCCCAGGGCTGTAATAGTTTCAGGAGCTAGAAAGGCATATGGTTTTCTTTCATAGTGAAATACAGTTCCTGCAATTTTTAGGCTTCTTGGAATATCAATTCTCCAGTTTCCATTCAAGTAATAATAATTACTCACATTTCTTATAGCTGAAATACATTTTGTAATATAATTTCCCAATTTGTAAAAACTCACAAGAGAAATATAAAGTAAAACATACAATATTATTCCAATATTTACAATGAATAGATGCATTATACAAAATATTTTGTTTTAGATAACAAAAAGTGTTTACAGACCTAAATAATTATTTGAAGCCTTTACTTCCTCTACTTTGATGTTAGTTGCTCCAGCAGGTATGAGAAGAATGTCATTGTAACCTGAAATGACATATTGATCAGATAACACAATCAGGGCCAGCGCTCTGTTATTTTGTGCCTAGGTAAGCTGAGACATTTGCACCTCCAATTTTCACACTTTAAAAACTTTAATTGTAATGGATTTTTTTTTAGTAATACATTCCACTAAGTATAAAACATAATTTATTACAAGTAATACATTTAGTTAGATTGAACATAAATATGGGGTCTTTATCTTTACTCACAAACCCATTTCTGGAAATACCACCTCTGGTTATGGTAATTTGGCAACATGTGAAATACCTTTGGTATCCCTTTTACTTTTAGTGACCCCTGGCCATATATCCTCAGATTTTGGGCAGAGAAAATGCGACTAATTTTAGTTGGAAGAAAGAGGAAGCACTTATTCTATCTTTGTTACACTTCAACGTACTACATTCACTACTCTCTGAGCTGGCTTTCATAAAATTAAAATTAATGTTACGTTGTTGTTTATAAATTGATAAATCAGTCATAACTTCCCTCCACAGGTGAAAATTGTCTCCAGCACAGCAGTAGTAGTTATGGCAAAAAGACATAGTAGATTTCTTAAATGCACGTAGATAACAGCAAAACCAAAAAGTTAGACCCAATTCAAAAGAAAGGAAAACTTCCTTATTCAGTTTTGAGGATTTGGGATACAACTGTGACTTTTAACAAAGCACTGCTGGAGTGATTTGGAGCATCTTTGAATTTTAAATTTCGCTAGTAATTTTCTGGCAACTAGTATTTTTTTTTAAATTCCAAGCGGATTACATTTCATATTTTTTGTAGACAAGAAATATATACAGGAAATTATTTAAATTATATACCATGTTTTTCCAATATTCTTCTTACCACTCATCTTCTAATATTTTTCTTCACAATATGCAAGTAATGTTTAAATCCAAATATAATACAAAATTCTGTCACAAATTGAATTGTTTATCAAACCCTTCAAAATTTAAGAAAAGAGAAATATAATTAAAAAAAAAAAAAGACTTACCAACTTTCAAATCATCCATTTCTAGAATTCCTTGTATTGTTCTACAACTGCTTCCATCACCCCGACATTCACGGCACTTATCTTCTTTTGCACTTGATCCCAGCATCATGTCACACCCTACTGGCTACAAGACAGTCGTAACTATCATCATGTCAAATTTTACTCCAGAAGATAATATACACTCAAGATAAACCATTACAAGTGATCGTTAGGAATGAATATTAATTAATAACAATTAAAAGAGGATCTAAATTATCCAAAAAGAGAAATGTATTCCTACTGACCAGGCACTGTCCTTCAACACAGATATCAAGTTTCTCTTCATCACAGCGTGTTCCATCCTGTACTCTCTCTTTATGCCGATAATAAAAACGATCCCCTTGAGGCATGCAGTTCAGTTCACATTTATTTGGAGCTTTTGTGTATGGCACCCAACTATGGAGGGAATTATGAGGTAGATTAATACAAACCCTAAAATCACTTATCACATACATTTTCCAGGGTTAATCCATTTTATATATGAATATAAATTATTTGATATATTTACACAACAAACTTATGGAATGCAAACTAAATTTTTGAATACATTTTGTACTTTTTTGTGTTCTTCAAAGCTCATCACCAATTATTGAAACATGATCATCTTTATCATTGCATCCTGAAAACAACTGAATTAATTTTTTGTGACTCACACTACTTGGAAAAAAAATGTGCTGCTATACATGCCTACAGTTACATATACATAAGAACAAACCTTTCGTCTATGTAATTTCTACTTTCTTTTTTAACTTCCAATAATTTACAAGTCAATTACATTAGTCACACTCACTAGACAATTTTGAAAATTTAGTGCAAAATAAAGTTGTAATTTTTGAAGAATGTATGGTAATAATCATGATAATATAATAGTTTTCTTTGTGGTGAAGATGTTTTACAATTTTTTCTGAGATTTGACATTTATCTCACTTCATCAACAAGTGCAACAAAGCATTTCTTGCCTTATCTTGACATGTACTTGCACAAGATCACATTTGTAACAATATTTACAATTAAACAACACACACATTCTTGTATTTGTTTAAATTTTATTCACCATTTTGTATGGTAAAAGTATGCTTTGTTTGCAAGTTATTTTGTATTATATTAGTACTATTGAAATTATACTAAACAATTGGTTATTAACTTAAGTGCTTAAATTACACTGCTCTACTTACTGATAATAACGTCCTTCAAATGGAATGTTATTGAAAGCTGCACACTGTTCTTCTCGGAAGTCCATTGATGATTCTGGGCAATCCTGAAATCCAAAAATATTTTCTAATGGTAAGCATTTTTAATACTACTTACAGTATTTTCAAGTGAAAAAACATTTCTGAAATCAAAATCAATAAGAAATGAGAGACTTGGGTTTTAATATTCACCAAGAATGAAAAATGTTTACCTGAATATTACAGGAGAAGTATCTCTTCTTGCCTCCTGTGCAGGTTGCACTGTAATGAATGCAAAAACTTGTTGTTAATTTATTTTTGCTGAAATAATATCATTACTTTGCTATAGTTCAGGAGTATCAAAAGATAAAGGTTTGACATACATGAATTTAATTTTGAAAATCAGTAAATTGTTACTAAAACCATAAATAGATGAAAAGGAAATGAAAATCAATGACAGTATACGAAGTAAAGAAAATTCAATTTTCAATTCAGTTATTTTAGTTTTATTTCTTCAATGAAAATAATTTATGATAATATAACAAATGCAAAATTATTTGAAGTTGAGATAACCCTAGAATACGAAAGCCAATACATTTTGAAAATAATTAATGGGGTTTAAAAAAATCAATATAATTTTATTTCATTGCTGTCAATATAATTTTGATTACCCAGACCATTACAGATTCTGTTTTGTCATATTGAAAGATGAAGGCGAGAAGTGAAATATGACGGAAAAGAAAACCTATCAAAACACCAAATTACAGTATAATGAAAACAAGTGGGGGGAGGGGGGATTCAGGATAGCCATAGAATGACAATTGGTGTGAATGACGAGAGAAAGTATTCCCGTTTGAAACAGCATATGTACATCACCAATCTTTGATCAACCGAGAGCCTCACTGACATTTCGTAATTGTTTTTCAGTTACATTTCCCATAATTTTATCACTCTCATCCAGTGATTTTTACGGATAGAAAAAAAAACTGTTTCATTGCTTTCTCACAAAATATCTGCAGATATGTAAATTAAATTATATACACGTGTTAACTATTAGGATAACAAGAGGTAATAATTAAAAATACAGATTCAATTGAATTCGGATATTCCCCTCAAATTCAAGTAGCGAATATTTGTATATTCCGAATGTACGTACTATCAAGATATTAACTGTCAGCCCTTTTGTCATCCATTCACCATCCTCTTCCATTCTTTTCTCCCTATCCTCACACCGGGTCGTCCACCCTTCCTTGCGACGACTGATTACGTTCTTTCGGTTCTTTCGCCCACTAATTTCCCCTTTTAAACCTCTTGCTCACTGGCCCTCTCACTCGCCCGCTCATATCCCCCCCCCCCCTCGGTAGAACTACTCGTTCTCTGCCCGACAGCAAACTTGTCAGAAATCTCTGGCCAGTTGTCTTCCGTGGTCTGACCACCATGTTGGTTCACTGCTCAATCGCGGTAAATGCTGGTTCCAAAGCCGCGAGTTTCGTGTCTTGAGAGTGAGGGATCCCTGTAATTTTGAGGTCTGCCTGCGGCTACAATGAAATTAAAACAAGGCGTTGATTTGACAAAGTACTGCGTGAGGCGTGAAACCAGGCTTGATAGCGTAGTGATTCTCGCTCATACCTACTCATTAAGGGTGAAAGGGAGGCTCCACGATACCTCCACATCTCGCGTCCGCCTCGCCTTACCTCGTGGTCAGGCACATGCGCACACACACACACATGCACGCGCTCCCCCCTCCCCACACACGCGCACACGCCTCTCCAAACACACACACACACACACACACACACTCGCGCCATACCTCAATGTCAAAGGGTGGTGCTGTGAAAATGTTTTGTAGATATGCACTCATGTGCAAATTTTCTTCGGTGTAGCTTGTGGTTTTCCAACAAATGGAGGTAAGTTGGCGTTCAAATATTACAGATTTTTAATATCATTGACAATTGTTTGGTGTAATATGTTGGCAAAATTTATGATGACGTGGTGGTTGTAATATGAGACTCTTGATTGGTAGCATTATGAGACCGTCTCATATTACTACCAGACTGTTTTAATGACTGTAAATTTTCTACAGATTGTGTTAGTCAATTGTGGATTCAGTGTATCTTGTGGAGATTGTGAGCCCACACATGACAATTTCAATTAGGTCTTGCACTACTTGCTTCTCTTTCATTATCCTTTAAAAGAACATTATCTAGTAAGTATCGAGATAATGTGATTGTATTTTTTAGGATATTGCACATTGCTTTAGTTTTGGTACTTGCGTTCAAAATATCCTGATTGTTTTTCATTATTTTTGCCTGAACTAGCACTTCCCTTAAATATTCGGAATCTTATTCTCGGATTTTTTTGAAAAAACAAAATACCACAGCAAAATGACCTTTATGTAATTTTTAACAGTGCAATTAGCAAAACACATTGGAAAAGTGAAAGAAAGAATTTGGAGTCATTTTGAGAAAACGGCGTTTGAGTGTTTCTGAAAATGCGAAATTTTGAGCTCATTTTTACAGGTAACGTTTTCGAGAAACTTTATATAACATTATTTAAAGCACATGTACTCATAAATACAAAAATGTGAACAAATTGCCGCTAATGTAAATGTTAACGTCGTCAGCGACAAGTCAAAAAAATTACATTTTTGTAATTTGTGAAAAAACACTAGGATAGAGCAATATGTATATATCAGCTTAAAGAGTGTGTTTAGAACTATCCTAACAAAAGTCAAAAGAAAAAAATTGGAGCCGTTTTTGAGAAAATCCTGTTTTTATATTTTTTTAAAAATTGCCAATATTGTACGTAATGGTTTTTAAACATATTTTTCGGTATTTCGGTAAAATAATGGTTAACACGTCTTATAAAATGGAAATGAAGTAAAAAAAGCGTTGATTTTGTATTAAACCGATACGAATTTTCAGAAAACTCGGAAGAAATCCCAAAAGGTTTGTCAGAGGTCGGTAAGGTGGTTGCGCGGTGGTGGTTTCGGACAGAAGAGCTGCGAGTTGGAATTCCGCTTGGGAATCGATGTTTACCCCTCTGCCGTGGCGTGAACTGTCCCACCCTCCACGTATCACCTTCCCACCGTATCCCAACTTTCGTGAACTGCCTCGGAGGCGCAAGAAAATGATATCTGAGAAATATACACATTGCACCTAGACAGTGCCGTTCCATCGGTAATTGTGTGGGACCGGTGCCCCCGAGTAGAGCTCAGTACGGCCATGCAGGGGTCTCCGAACCAACGTTTGCTAACTAGGTAAGGCGTCGTGTCCCCTAATTCCACTAGTCAAGCACTTTTCAAGCAAAATGGGTCCCGCGGGCTACTCTTGTACGTTATAGCAAGAAAGACACCCAATGTAAGGGCCTACGACTCGTATCATGCAAGGAGAGAATTTCAGGTCAGGTAAGTGCCATACTGGATGCATTTGGAGGATGAGCCGGCCTCAACCAACGAGAGAGAGAGAGAGAGAGAGAGAGAGAGAGAGAGAGAGAGAGAGAGAGAGAGAGAGAAGAGAGAGAGAGACAGGGAGAGACAGAGAGAGACAGAGAGACAGAGAGAGACAGAGAGAGACAGAGAGAGACAGAGAGAGACAGAGAGAGAGACAGAGAGAGACAGAGAGACAGAGAGAGCCAGAGAGAGAGCCAGAGAGAGACAGAGAGACAGAGAGAGACAGAGAGAGAAGCAGAGAAAGAGAGAGACAGACAGACAAACCGAGAAAGAGAGAAAGAAAAAGAAAGAGAGAATGAAAGAGAGAATGAAAGAGAAAACGAAAGAGAGAAAGAAAGAGAAAACGAAAGAGAGAAAGAAAGAGAAAAAGAAATGGAGAAAGAAAGAGAGAGACAGAGGCAGAGATAGATGGATAGAGAGAGAGAAGCAGGGAAAGAGAGAGACAGAGAGAGCAAGAGCGATATATCTAAGCAGTGATTCCTTTAAGAATTTGGAAGAGGTGCAGCGAGAACAGGCTGACGCGTACAGGTTCCCGGCCGCCGCGCGACAAGAGAACTCACCTGCGGCATTCGCGCGTCTGGAAGGCGACGCCGCCGCCGCACGAGCGCGAGCACTCGCTGGGCTCCGACCAGGGCCCCCAGTCGCCGGCGTCGGCCTCCGCGCCCGGCCCCGGCCCCGGCCCCGCCCCGGCGCCGTCCAGCACCACGTAGCTGCCCGGCAGGTAGGTGACGTTGTGGGCGGCGCCGCGGGCGCGGTGGTCGCGGCGGTGGCGCGGACGCTCGCCGTGCCCGTGCCTGTGGCGGGTCGGGTGCTGCCGGGGCAGAAAACGCACGCGCAGGACGCCATTACATCTATTTATTTATCTATTTACTTATTTAGCTATTTATTTATGCGTTTATTTAATTTACTCGAGTCCCGTCCGGGCACTCGAACTCCTTCCCATGCCCCAGCGGGCAAGGCCACTCAAGATTGTAGTTGAGGAGGGTTAGCGAAGTAATTTGAGAGCCGTAGCTGGCAGCTCGATAACTGAAGAATAGGTAAGAATACGTGCGTCTTTTTATTTTAATCTGGTGTAACTGATGCTTGTCATAGTTAAAGCATAGCAAAAACCTGCATATGGAGAAACATACTAATTAAAAACTATTCTTAAAAAGAATATAGAGGATTTTGTCTTAAATATAATTATGATATATAAATTTGATATACTTTTTAATGGAATATATGGATAACATTTGGAACATTATTTGGTTACACTACGTTATCAGTTTAACATTCTGAATTTTCTAAGACAAACATAAAATATAATATAATTACTGGATGTACTTGAAACTGGTTATATTAGCGAGGCGTGCCTTTCTCGTCAGCAAGGGCTATGAAATTGAAGATGGTACTGAATTATCACCAAGGTCGGGATTTATTTGATTTTATAAACGTCATTTTAGGCTTTTTGAAAAGTCGATTTAGCTCCTTTTAAGTTTGTATCATTTTTTCTAATCGTATTAGTATACCCACCTAATTATTGCTTTAACTAACATATTTAAATTACTCATCTTAACTCAACGTATTCAATGTTTTTACTTCTGTATTTGAGAAAAGTCCTTAAAAAATCATAAAATTTTAGAGAAATGTTTATGTTTTTAAATATTACCTTAAAAATGATCGTCCAAAACAAAAAAGGAACTCTGTACAATTCCAAAATATCGATTTCTTTCCCGTCTTTCTTGACACACTTGATACGATAAAAGATACGCTCTATGCAATATGAAGTCAATGGAGCTTGTACTTCGCAGATGTCACTGCTCTCTGTCGCCAAGGTAATTCTCCAGATTTTTCTTCTCCTAGAAGATCTGTTTTGCCTTTCATTTTGGCGTAACCACGATAACGCTTTCTCGTTCTGTGACGAGAACAAATCACCTTAAGACCCTGGTACTTCTTGACATAAAACGGCTTAAATGATGTTTCATCGCTTGGGTTAGTAGACGATATATAACTTCTCTTTTTTGGTATGAAATCAGTACTAACCTAATTTGTAGCAATAAAGTCACTAACGTCGTCCGGATGGCCGAGATCGTTAAGGCAGTAAAGCCGTAGCGATCTCGGACTGAAGTTCGCGGGTTCTAGTCTCGCCTCTAGCATGGTTGTATTTGTGTTCGTCCTTTCACTCCTCACTATCACCAAATCACAGTCGAAGCCTTAATGGTTCGAGTCCCGGCAATGGCAGGCTTTTCGACACTACCTTGTCAACTAGGTTGAATTCAGCCACTGTCTATAGTAGAATTCTAGCGACCGGCTGCTCTGATCGGTAATTTTCCGTGGCTTCTCCTATCAACACCAGGCGAATGCCGGAGCAGTACCGTAACAATCGGATCATGGACTGCGCGCGATCTTTCCTTCCTCTTCATTGTCCTTTCCTCACCCCCTTAATTGCTCACAGTCACACACTCACATGCACTACACTACCACACACACATGTCGGCAGACCAATCGAGACCTTAGCACTTCAGCCGGCTGGGTCGGTGCCACACTGATGGTTGGGGGAAAGTCCCCGGAAGCCAATGTACTAGGTCGGCGCCGGATCTCGCGAACAGATGGGAGATCACCGCGCCTCCTGCGATAAAAATGCGATGCACTACACTTACGGGAATGATGACATTAGCGCCCGGAATCACTAATCAATTAAATCGAAAATCGATGCTCAAACCGTAGGACGTTCTGGTCAGTGAAGCTGCATTGGCTCTGAGGTACTTCACCCGGTCTAATTGCCAAGCCTCACCAACTAAAACAAAAGCATGTCGTGGCAAAACTAAGCCATAAAACAAAAGTGATCAATAGTAGACTAAAACGTCTCTGATTAGTAAAGGCGGATAGACTACCACTGTCCTTGACATTCTGTGGTCGAAAATAAGGATAACTACAACGCCTCATCCTCATCAGACCGCAACCCTGCGCAACGGATACGCTATGTGGGTTGCCTAACGCCAGGCGCTCCAGCAAAATCCTCTGTATTCATAGCGCGCACATGTGAGCAGAGTTTATGTTTTTTTGGTATACTCACGTTCGAGTTGCTTTGTTAGATTTTAGAAGTAAAAAATTTTCTCTGTAAACATTACGTCACATACTAAATCGATTGTGTACATTATTCGCCATATGGTTGCCTTGAAGTTAATGGTTCCAAACGCGATTGAGGATAAAAATATTCTTGACAATACTACTAGACATTCGAGAACATTAGATTCAGAATAGTAAGCTTGTTATTTATACATTACTTCCGACTTGTTTAATAATTTTATTTAAATTTTTCTCCAGGTCACTTAGTTTAAGATCAAAGTATTTCAATAGAAGGATCTACTATTGATATTTGAGAAGGATTTGGGTTTAAACAATCCGATTTAAAGACGGTAGGTCACAGGATATCAAATTAATAAATTGTAAAAAGGACGAGCAAGGATAATGCAAAAACCAAATTGAGAAAAAATAAAATATAATTACAATATCTGACCCTTCATTCAGTGACTTCGACTTCCTAATATTCAACGTTACTTTTGAAGGAACCATGAATATATTAATTTTATAAAGACCAGAGATATAACGTGTGATTTTTAAACTAAGCAAATAAAATATATCCATTTTTTCTTAATTATGTAGGTTATTACCATCTGAGTGGTGGAAGAAAACTATAATTTGTGTTCATTTCGTGTAGCAAACAGGCATACCCCATTGACAGTTCTTCTACCAGGAACAGACAATTATCACCTACTCAAAAAATGACTTGTGGTACACAAAAGTAGAAAAGAGTATAATAATACGTATAAACACAGGCCATAATCTCACATACATAAATTCATCACTTACGAGACTTTTTGGACGATCTAGGGCAGATACAACACGGGGCAAACAGCGGGAAAACGTATGACACCAATACTTCGTTAGAACGATTAGTTAGTTACCCCTCAAGGCAGATTTCACTGTTCTTGTTTGAATACAATCTTTAAAAGTCACCCAATAGTAGAATTTACCTCAAAAGGCCACAAGTTGTTATTACGTAGCTAAAACACATCGAAAAATGACAATGATCCTGTTCACGACATCTCACTGCACAATTTCACTCTGCATTCGTCTATCCAGTATGTCACCCCACAGCATAACACGATGTCAGTCAACAATATTTTATACTCAGCTAATACACATTATTTCTACAACTACTGAATTTTATAGAAACAGTTTGGAAGCTGATGCGGCCGAAATAGCTTCTGCGAGAATTGGAACAAAACAGATTCCGCTCTCGAGTCAAGCTTGCATCAAACTGCGTCGGATGCGGTTCTGGCTACCATTAAAAAATTAAGATGTAATCATGCAGGTAACAAGGACGAAAAATGAATAATTTAGGATGAGGCAATTACCAACTGAGGGCTGAGCACAGTGAAGCCGAGGTTGGTAAATTACCGTGTCCAAAGTCATTTATTTTCGTCCCCAGGACCTCACAACTATTTATCGTATACTCACCTCCCAATTTTAAGTTTCAATCTTTACAGAAAATCTTTTGTACCATCCTTTTTCTTTGCATAAATGCAGATGTTCTTCTGTATTATCATTTCTGAAGTTTTAAGTTTCAGTTATTATTGTTATTTTTGTTTGAAAACTATTTGGGAATGGAGACTAGTTTTGTTTGTAATATGTAATGTGTATAAATGTTAATAAGTAAATTGTTAAATATATTCTAAATTATAAGAATAATGAATATTATTTGTACATTTTTGACACTAATTTGTTTACAGATCGACATACAATTGTTTACAGGATTTAAACATTTTTGTTACTTGTAGCATCTTCCATAAACAATGTCAGCCAATTTTTAATAAAATAATGATGTGTTTCGAGTTCATATTTTTCTATAATAATATATGGTGATAAGTATAGTACTCTTAATTAAATTCTTATGTTATCTTCTAAAATGATGGAATTCTAAAGTTGTTGCTTATAAAAATTTTTTACATGGTCACGTCATGTAACAAACTATTTCACGACCCTTCCAAAAACATTTGAATATTTTTATTCGTCATGAATGCATTTATGTAGTTGTTTGATGCGATGTTGAAACTGCAGTAATTGGCCAATAACTTTTTCTTTTTGTAATAAAACACTGTCGGGCGATATCAATGACATGGTGACTGTGGCGCAACTACTTCTAGATGTTATTAGCTTGCTGAGCTCTTCATACATCTCGGTGTTTGGTACTCGCTCTGTCATATACCCAGTATTTTTTATAATCGCATTTCTAAAAAGAAGAACGACTAGCATAATTTTAGAATTTTAATAGTGGTCTCATGCCAAGGACTCTGGGTTTCGCAAATACGGAAAATTAGTGGTAACAGAATTGAGTTTCAAATTTGAATTCGGTCAAAACGAAAGGATTTCAAAAGATACTCATATAAACATAGAAATAAATTAGAGCAATAGGCAAACAAATATTTACGAAAGCGCATGATTCATTCTTGATTTAGAAGTTCATTATTTCAGATTAAAAAATTTGGAACACGACAGAAATTTTAATGACACTGAAGCGAAAAATTAAAATAAACAAGGGAGCAAAACTGTTTACAGAAGCCTGGAAAACGCATGCCTAATTCGTTCCTCTGAGCCAGGCAGGCCGCGCGTCGCGAACTGCTCCGGCATAAGCTACCGCTCTCCCCAGCCCTCGTCGACCCCGCATTCCACCATGGAGCGGTCGGCTCGGGAAGACAGCCCTAATAATCCAAATTTACAGACCGGCGCCGTCCGCACAGGTGTAGGCTACAATAAGAGGCCATTTACGCGGAGATCGCTGATTTGTTGAACACCCTGTAATTTTGAATAACAACCGTTGATTTACAGGGCAGCCTCCAGCTTACGAGATGCACAATGCCTCGGCGAAAGCCTAATCCGAAATTATTCGATAAGAGGCTGCGGCGGCGGCGGCGGCGGCGTTAACGACGCTCGGAGAGAGCTTTTCGCTCTGCGATGGGCCGAGCGACGGTATCTGAGGCGGCCGTTAAGCTGCTAACGTGAGAGGAAAGATGAAGCGATAAGCGGATTGGTGCAGTCGCCTGCGAATGGCGGACAAGGGGAAGGAAGAGGAGGCGCGTGGATGTGGAGGTGGCGGTAGGAAGGACTTGACGAGCGGTGGAGGGATTCGAAGGGGATATTGTGCGAAAGGGACAAGCCAAGAAAGGCTGGACACCACGCAGTGCATGTTAGTGAAGTATGTGTGGAATAGTATAGAATGGAGATTGGTTGCAGACGGGAAGATTGGAAAACTGATGCGGGACTGATGAAGAATAGGCGTGCCGTTATAGGATTGCGAAGAGAATGACAAAACGAATGGGCGAGAGGGATTGGCAGGCCAGGTGAGCAATGGCGGGACAGCTAGAAGGAAAGGGAGTAGGAGGCAGTTTGGGGAATTTCTATGGTAATGAAGAAAAATAGAAGAGAATCGACACCGGATTAGAAAGGTATCGCGAATAAATGGCACCTGTATTGTACCACTCCCAGAGATAAATGAAATTACAGTAGAAATATCAATATTTCGAGTTTGAACCACATTATATTTCGAGTTTATCTCAAAATGAAGTAAACTGTAGATAAAAGTGAGATATTTCAGAAGTGGTTGTGAAGGAGACAGTGACGTGACGGCGCAATGAAAGGACAGCGTAACGAAATGGAAGAGTTTCGATAGTACCTTTGTAAATCCATTCTTGGCCTGAAGTAAATCATCTTGGTAAGAAAACAGGTTCATAATGGATTCTTAAAAAAGAAAAGAAAGAATTGCCTCAAGGAATAAGAAAAAAGTTTCGAAGATACGATCAGAAAAGAAAAAACCGTGTTAAAGGTGTGTAAATGAGTGAGATGGTTGTAAAAGTCTGTCCAAACTACTCTATTGCGAATCTTCAAATTTAAGACGTGTTTAAAATTTTAAGAAGTTTCTCCGTGCTATACTTATTGTATCTTTTCAGTCATCACGTTGTTCAATATCCTTGGTACATTACTAATTTATTCGAATTTTAAAGAGGACATCAGCAGAAAAATAAGCGAATAAGCGACAGGCATATCACTTCAATTTTACAATTATGTTACTCCAATTATGCTATCTGAAATACGACAGTTGAGAACTTCAATTTCACAATCTTTCAATTCTGATGGAATTCGAGGAATGTACTCATGCAAAGAAACGTAGAATCAATTAAAGAGTAATAAGGAAAATTATTATTTACAAAACCATTTTTCTAACAAAAAACAGAATAGTATATTAAATAGCATGTTGCATCCTGTAACATGGTCTGTTTTTTTGGCAGGTGACCCTACTGTTGACGTCCTGCCTGTTAAACTTGTATGTATAAACTTAATAAACATTTCAATGTTGAAATATCTTTAATTACTATTTATAAATTATATATGAAAGCTATCGTGAAATACAAAGTAATTCACCTTCTAATGAACGTATTTTAATTATTTTTTCGAATTAATTACTATGCAGAATTGAAACTCGCACGTTTGAATTTGAATTAAACGTTCTTTCCTTGCATTGCCTTGAGTGAGACCCAAATATATGAAATAATTTATATCACGAATATTTTCGAGTGTTTCAAAATCAGAGTTAGGAATAAGTATTACGTTTTTAAAATTAAGTTCAATATTTTGCTAAGCCTTTGGGATGGCTCTTGAACAGCACGCTAGCTTTCTGTGAGGCGGGCCCGGATTCGATTCTCGAACAGGGCAAAAACGAAGCTGTAACTTTCTAATACAAATCGTCCAAGTTTTTGTACCTTTATGACGAAACAAAAAGCTCAGGGAGGTTAATTAAGCAAGATACAGTGATGGGAATATGTTCGCCACATATCTCCCTTACTCTCAGAATTGGTTAACAAATAAAAACAGGGCTCAGGTCTGGGGACACCACTAGCTTACAAAACTTCTATAAATTCGATCCAAAAATGTCAAATACGTACATATATAATTCTCAAAAATATTTGGAGAACGTGTCCACGCGTAGCGAGGAAGGAAATACGGTTTGTTCTTTACATTAATGTGTTGGTATGTGAAGCGCAGATTTTCACTTATCTCTTTCACGGGTAAGTCTCAAAGTCTCAAAGCCTAATTTGTTTTTCACCACTAGAGATCAGTGTTATCATCCCTTACACCCTATATGGAGTTTGTTATGAACAAAGGCGCCCCGCAGAAGTTTTTCCCAGAGTTGTCTCAGCCGTTTATTTCACCAACTACTCCATTTTCATACTTATTTCAGATGTCGTCTTCGTCATCAACAACATCATATCTCAACTCGCATGACATTCCGGGGAGAACCGACGCCATTATTTCCTGTTGTTCTAGTTGTTCAAGCCGTGTGAACAGTAATAAACCTGCAAGCATGTTGGAATATTCTGTCGGCCGCTGGGGGTAACCCTGACCTTCGCATGACACTGTGCGTTGGCGCCGCGGACAACGAAACAAGGGGTTGTGATACTATGTACAGTAGGTCCACACTTGCCCCGTTAAAAAGCCTGGTAATCGCAGAGAGCGAGGCTGGCCAGTGGACCAACGTTTCACGTCTTGGTTGATTAATTGATTTACTGATTCCGACTGCTCGCATCATTAGGTCCGTAAGTTTAGTGCACGTTCTTATCGCAGGAAGTGGCGGCCATCTTCCCCTACTGGATGGCGAGATCCGACGCCAACCTACCCGTCGGCTTGCTGCTTTTCCCCCATCCAGGTATCTCCCGCCCCATCCGGGACTAAGCTCCCGACTGGTCACCCGGCATGTGTGGTAGTGTAGTGCATGCAAGTATAAGTAGTGTAAGAGGACAGGCCAATAAATGGTAGAAAAGATCGCGCGCGGTCCGTGGCCGGTTTGTTAGGGTTTAGCTCTGGCATTCGCCTGGTGTTGATCGGAGAAATACAAGAAAACAAGAGCAGCCCGAATTCCTCCAGCCAGCAGCTGAATTCGACGTAGCTATTTATCTAGTGCCGAAAATCCGGCCACTATCGGGACCCGACCCTTTGGACCGGTCAGAAGCACTGCAGTGACATCAATTGATGCCCTTAGCCTCCTACGTCGGTTTCACGTCTTGGAAACGATATCCAAACACCGGCCATTCCATGTGGAATATTGTTGTGAATAAAAATTGTTCGCGTTTGTTTTTCTTAGAATTTTTTCCTGCTTTCTCTGCATTTTATTCGTTACTCCATCGTCATGTTCATTAGCGAGCACATAACATATCGTTATAGCGTCATACGTGTGTAATCGAACACAGACGAGAGTGGTTTGTAAAACAGTAGATTTATTAACAATCTAGACCGTAGTCTCAGCTACCCTGCTCATAATAAACTAAATAAATAGACCCAATACAAGGAGAGATTAAGAACGGCTACCACACCGCAACATACCACCGATGTTCCCTGTATGAAGCCGCTCTACTTCGAGACCATCTACGCGTCTCGCAAGTCACGACAATGAATTGCCGGCCCCTCGCCCTAGTGCACCTACACGCACAGACACGCGCTTCACCTGTCGCCGACGCCGCTAGCACAAGAAGACTGGGGCATTGTTCTCCTGGCTTTATATAGGCCCTTTTGGCTCTACCCGCCGCCCCCATTGCCTCCTCCCCAAAGCCACTCTGGGCCCGCAACGTCCACGGAATGTCCCAGTGCGTCATCACTCCACCCTTTGTTTAACATCCGGCGATGCTTCGCCGATTTCCACGTGGTTGTCTGTTTTGAGCGTGGCACGACGCTACATCGTCAAAAGTCGTCATCATCGTCATAATCATTATAATCATCGTCTTCATCACCACCTCTCAACAAGAATACCTTAATACTCCGAAATCTGGCCATAAGAGACCATTGCCTCTCCGATTAAATAATTCCTGAAATAAAATTCTGCACAATAAAAAAAAAACATTCCGTTTCCCCTCGCAGGGAAATGTGCACCAATACCGCGACAGACGAAAAACAATGGGGTAGCGATGTGGCTCGTATCTGCGCTCGACATGACCGTGGCCCATATCTGCGCCTCGAAGGGCGTGGCGACGGCTAAGCGCCTGCGGTCCCAGACGGCGTGGCGCGGCGCGGCGCGCGGACGGAGTTTCGTGAGCCCAAGGTTGCGCTCACGATGGGAATTCCACTGCGCCGCCAACCACACACTTTTTGCAGCCGGGTGCGGCGTGGCGGGTGATCGTGGCTGCAGTATACTCAGCTGACCGTTAGACCATTAAATAATTTGGAGGTAGTCAGAGAGTTCGGATATAGTTATATAAGAGCGACTGTCCAGCGGAGAAAGTGTGAATCACACCTAGGCGTTCAAGGGACGCCCGCGAAGCGCGTCTGCTTGAACAAGACCCTCTGGACCCGAGCCCTGGGAAGACTTCAAAGGAGGCGTGGGTTGAATATGCGGTTCGGTCCTATGGTCACATCTCGTGTCCTTGCAAAATAACCCACACGGTAAATAAATTTGAAGGTGTTCCATTGAGTTTCCGTCATCAGTATTAAACTGTATTATTGTTACCGTTTGTAATTACTTTGTTATGTATTGTATGTTTTCCAACAAAATTTGAAAGATATTTATAAAAGTTGTTTGTTGGTTTCAAATGAAAAAAAATTACGAGCAGATGAGTATGCGTATTGACGTAGAGTTCTTGCCTTCAGGTTGCGAAATCTGAAAATACTTTTGACTGGTTAACAGGTGAAATGTCTGTTACTAGAGGCCCAAGGCAAGAAGTTTTATTATTAAATGGAATATTACTACACAATTAAACAAAAATAGAAACCAATAATAAAGTTTCAATTAATAATCATTTTACAATTTTAAATTTTACCATTTTTTAATGTTTTACGTTTAATATTACATTTAGTTTGTAGTTATCTGTTTATTTTTATCATCAATATTTAAGTGGCGTTATTGATAATTTTTTGTACTAAAATAATTAAACATTAAATTAATTTTATGAACATATCACATAAATATTTTAGTCTAATACTATACTCTATTTTTGTCTAATAATATTTATATTAATAAACAAGATTAATTAAATAATAATTTCTTGTCAATGAAAATTAAAATATTACAATATTATAAAATTTATAATATACATGATGAAAATGTTTTAATTTTATAAATTGTATTATAGATTCAAAAATATACTTTAAATTTGAACTAATTTGAAAAATAAATTGTTTTTTTGTGGGGGTCCACTAGTGAGACATTTTAATAATGCATACTATAAATAATATAATATTGGATTTATGTATTTATGTTCCCCACAGGCCCATCTAAACCAAATACGAATAAATGTAAATGCAAACATAAATTACAATGTAATATACGAGAATTATATAAGCCTAATAATGTAATTTTCCGAAATTATATTGTATTAACGAAACTTGTTATATTATTTCATTAATCTCTAGAATTATTAAATGCAAGGAAACAATATATTAGCATGAGAGATGTTAAAACCACAATTTATACTGAATTGTAATTGTGCAATATTCACTTAAGTCACTGTTTCAATGAGAGCCTTTAACGTTTGTCTAAAATATATATTTTAAATATCCCGGTAGAAAATGTCTCTAAACATAGAATTTTAATTCAATGCAGTTGGACACTATATAGCTGAACCAGTTGAATACATCCAATAAATGAATATTCAGAAAGCTTTTGAGCTTCCTTTTCAAGTTCAACAATAATTGTATCTGGCAGATCACTTACTTGTCTCGCTGGCGCGGAACTGAAGTATGTCGCAAGCAGGAACACTAGGAGAGTTAAGGATCTGCAAGCAAAGAAATGAAAACTTAAAACCTGATTTAAAGGAGAAAAGTTTACGCTACAAAATTCATATCATTATTTTACCATAAATGCACTCCATCTATATAAAAAATATACAGGTTTGTAAAGAAAACGTAATGAAGTTGCTCCAGGAAACATATTGGCAAGCGACTTTCCGGCGAAATTGGCATTCCTCTTTCTACTTTCTCGTTACAGAGTAGAAAGGAAGTCATGTAATGCTGCGCGAAAAACACGGCAAATTTTCATCAGAAAAACTCTTATTAAAGTGCCCTGGTAACGAAAAAGTGGATAAATTCTGTTGCTAAATTTAGAAAATAAATTTTCTAACACGTTGTGTAGCCAAAATCCAATTTTGTGGGTCCTTGATACCGAAAACTTGGATTTGAAACCGCTATTTTGGTTTTGGTGGTACTTTACATAAAGCCCATGGGACATTTTCCAAATTTTCAAACAAATTACTCCTTCGTTTTTAATTAAAGTTTGTTTTTAAATAGTGTAAAGGACATTTAAAAGAATTGTGCAGGTTTTATGTTCGTTACAAACCCCGATTTTTTTGAAATAAATTTTTTCAGAGCGCTTCTACAACTAAAGATATTTTTCCTTAATTAAACCTGCTTTTAAAGATGGATTTTGAGATACTGTCATTTACAGTTTTTTTCATATTTTGAGTACTTTTCGCGCAATTTTGCGTGAAAGTAGGATCGAGAAAGCATGTTCTGTTTTAGTGCCACTAGTATTCCTGGATATGGGAAAGTACTATAGCTATACTACATAAGTTTACATAATAGTAATTATTTGATACACAAGTGTATCTACTCCGTACCCTGATACTACCAAAGCCGTTCCTAATAGAACCAGAGGTCAATTTATGGTAGGCGAAGCGAATATGTCAAATGCCAGCTTCTACGCGGAGTAAGAAAACGAGATTTCTCTTACCCTGTTTCTCAAAATCTCAGTTTTTAGGCTTACTATTTTGTTCCTCCGAGCCGCTCAATTATTTCTATCTTTTTGAAAACAATCTCAGCGGATTGCGCTTCCTACTAGATGTATATTACCGTAAAACTGTAGAAAAAATCATCTTCAAAATTAACCAATTAATCAAAAGAATCAGAATGAGAATAGTTACGTTGATTGTATGAGCTCGTTTCTTACAACTTGTAAATCATCTACTAGTTTTACAACAACTCTATTTCCGCCAAAAAAATGAAAATGATATTTTGGTGGGTCAGTCGTCAGTCACACTTACGTAGTCCTCATAATAAATGATTTGCGAAATACTAGGTGCAAACTTGCCGTTCAGACTCAGTAAATGATTTAATACATAAAACCCATTGGGTAGAATTATTTTATGTAAGCGATTAAGTGTTTCGTATTTGAGATTAGCGAGAAAGTTTTATGTAACTATACTTCTCATGGCGTTAATTCAATTTTTACCTCATTCTTGCTTTATAGCCAGTCAACTGCTTCATTACAGGTGGCAACTTCAAGAACGTTTCTCCGTTAACATCCCAGTCATCGACACTTCTTGGTGGGTCCTTACAATGTCCGGAGCATTCAAAATACCTCTCAAGTGAGCGAACACAATGTTAGACAACAGGAACTCTTTCTTTGTTCTCGCACTTGCCAGTGGAGGTCTAGTTATTCAGCCAACTCTTCTCTTGACCCATCACGACCACCACTAGCGCCATCTCGACTACGGAAGATACACGAACGCTACGGTCTTCGTTTTTGTTACCACCACCGGCGCAACTAGCACAACCACTATTGCCACAATTACCACCGCCACCGCCGCCGCCATCGCCATCACCACCGCCACCGCCACCACTACCACTATCACCACCATCGCCGCAGCCGTCACCGTCTCTGCCGTCACCACCACCACCGCCTCTACCATCGCAAGTTTCCCCAACCACCCTCTTGGGTAAAAAGTTATTTTGGCACAGCGATTTGCGCCATCACCTCCGACACCGTTACCTCCGCTGTAGCTACCTCCTTCGCCACTATCTTTTCTACCATCTTCCCTACTGTCGACCCCTCTCCCACCTTCGCTTCGGTCATCTCCAATACCACTCCCTCCTCCCCCCTGTTACCACACCGCCTCCGACTCCTGTATCTCCTACCTCGCCCCGTCACCTCCCGCCCACCGGATGCAGGAGGTCCCGCCGCCGTCCCCTCCCGCTCTGCAACCGCCCGTTCCACCCCCACCCCCGTGTCCGCCACCTCCGCCACCTTTGTTCGCTTCGCGTCTCCACTTCCACCGCCGCCGTCGCCGTCGCCCGCGCGGGGTTCGAAGGCGGGACCTCCCGCGCTCTGCGTTCGCGCTTCGCGTGCCGGCCGGCCGGTCGGCCGCGCGTAAATCTTCACCAGAGAGGTCATTTCCTCCCGAGCGCGCTCGCTGCCCGTGCGTCGCCTCCAGGAGGGAGCTAGTGCGGCGTGGCTGGACGAGGTTTGCGCTCGGTTCCCAGTTCTCCGAGCTGCAGCGCACCCTTACACCCAAGCAGCGAAATGGGATGCATTTCTGGGGGCTATCAACTCAAAAGCCTCTCTGTTCTATGTTTCTGACATACTATTTCCCTTGAGTATCAACAGGATAATACATTTTTTCAAGTAAAACTACTAAAATAATATAATAATACTATTGAATTGAATTAATGCCTTATTTTGCGTGGCGAGAATCGGGCCATCAGGCCCGCTCTTCCGTCTGACCACGCGAATTTCGCTACGCTCCTTACACTAACTAGCAGAGAAAGGAAGTATTTTTGGGGGGACGAAACAGGCGATTTGAATTTAGCTCAGAGGCGTCATTTAGGCTTGAGAATCATTTAAATGCAAGTAAATCTACTAACATGGGACAGGCGGCTTTACTTCCCCTCCGAAGGAAGGAGTACGAAGGATTTTTTCGCCCTTAAAAATCCACGGCGTCGATCGAGGTTGAAACCGCCAGCATGAGTTTAACAGTCCGATACGCTAACCATTACACCATCGCCGCCGCTATTATCTGATTTAGTCGTACACTAGATTATTCATATTGATCATTAACATTGTTAATGTCGCGAGTGCTTTCGATGTGGTTTAATAAGTTCCCGAGCCCTGAAGTGATTCGAGAATTTGTATGAGGCCTCTAGTTTTCTTTAATTTATGAGAGATGAGGATATTCTTCAGATCTACTGGAATTCTCTTCTCTCCGTGGGGAATCGCAATCACAATAAATCATTAACACCGCTACTTGCGAGTAGATCAAATTTTTAGAACTACAAAAGGTGTTCGAATATTGCAAATATTTAGGTGGCGATCTCGAAACTAACATCTACAAATCTGCAAGTAAAATTTCGTAGGTTACTTTACTTCATCTAACGTTCAATCGGAAAGTCGCATCGCTTCAAATTGAGACTAATTCCTGGTATTGATCGACGAAACCACGGAAAACAACCGACCAGAGCAGCCGACTGCTAGAATTCTTCTCCAGAGAACGACAGAACGCGATCTAGCTAGTACCTGGCTAGTGTCAAAAATCCTGCTGCGGACTGGAACCTAGGACCTCCCGGCCAGAGGCACTGCAGTGACATCAGTTGATGTCCAGAGCCTCCTCTCCCGGTGCCCCCACCCCAATTGAAGCAGCTCTCTTCTCTAGTTAGCGACATTTCCGTTGCCCCTAGTGAGCCCTACTCGGCTTCAAGCCCCGCTCGCAAATCAGGCTTTCAAGCGGCGCTTGGCAGTGTATGGTATACACGCTAAAGCTAGGGAACCAAGGACAAGCCTCGCGCTGATTACAAATTTTCTCCAATAATGCGTCACCCGTTAAAAACACGGCGACGCTACGCACAACAGAAAACAATGTGGTAGTGACAGATTGACAACCGGCACAAGCGAGGCTCGCGAGCGCGGCTTGCTCGTGTATGGAAGCCATCTCACGCCACCCCATCGCCCCAGAGACCGCCTCCCACGAAGGCGTCCGCGGAGCGCGCGTTCGCAGGCGCTTGGGAAACAGTGGGATCGAAGAGGGCGCGGCGATCGCGTCGGGGGCGCCGGGGTGGGGCCCCTGAGAAAACCTTGACCTTAAGCAGTTTTTGCCCCCCCCCTCCCCCCCCGCGGGATCAGGCGGCGCGACCTCGAGTGGGCTTTTTACCGCGGGAGGCTCCCGATGCGCCGAGACGCGCGGGGCGAGCAGCCCTGGCCGCTTCCGGGAGGCGAATTGAGTAGGGCAGTGAGTCACTCACGGGGACGCACGCACCATTTAACGCTGATGATGGCGATTTAATAATAGCCATTAGTAAGTTATGATACAAGAGCATAAGCGCGGCGATGGTGTAACGGCAGGCGTATCGGACTGGCGGGTTCAAACCCGATCGAAACCGTGGATTTTTAAAATCCTTCGTACGCCTTCCTTTGGAGGGGAAGTAAAGCCGGCTGTCCCATGTAAGTAGATTTACTTTCATGTAAAAGATCCTCAAGCCTAAAAGACGCCTCTGAGCTAAATTCAAAAATCGCCTGTTTCTCGCCCAAGAAATACCTCCTTCATCTGCTAGTTGGTGAAAGGAGCGTAGCGAAATTTGCGTGGTCAGAAGGAAGAGCGGGCCTGATGGCCCGAGTCTCGCCACGTAAAATAATGCATTAATTCAATTCATAAGACGAGATTGTACTCACATGCGAGTGAGGATGTTTAACCCTAAAGCAATAATATTGCCCTGGATGGCTACTGGTGCCCAGTGGTTAATTCTCACTCGGAAGAAAAGAACAGTTGCAGTATGCTAGATCCATGATACTGTACTCGTAACAAGTTCCATTGTTGCAGTATCATAGATCTGGTATACTGCAAATATTCTTTTTTTCGTACACGTGTGAATAAAATAGTTTTAGAATGCAGACTTCAATTTAGGGGTTCTTCAATTTAGGAACATAAAATATCGGATTACTGTCCAACGTTTCGGACGTATTAGTAGCTTTTATACGAATTCGGGTGTATATTTCGTCGCAACTCTGAAGAGTAGTTAATTATTTGTTTGTATGGAACTAAATAGAAAATCTCCGCTACCGTTTATTCTTCAAGAGATCAAGGTGGTCAACATTGCAGTACAAAAAATATTTTTGCTCTTGAGTGCCACGCGTTATTTTATACTTTACCCCTTTAAAGAAAAGCGAGATTGATTAAATGAAATATTTAAATAAATATCTAATTATACTGTGCCGAAACGGGACATGATTTTCATTATTTTAATTACAATACTATACATTATTACATTATTTTAATTATATTTAATTGTTTTCTTGATGTAAAAGTGACCTATTGCGATATACGTGAATTGTTGTAAATCGTAAAATACGTAATGTGTTGAAAGAATTCCAATTATTATGGACAAACAGTAAGTGTGATTAATATATACTTAAGTAGAACATTATCTACGATTGTGGACAATAGACGTCCTAATCTTCAGATGTGCACAGAACTATAAATTAAACACCAACATTCATTTTTAAAATAAATTGTAATGAGTCTTAGCAGTGAAATAAAATTCTCAGCAGTGAATTACATATGTACATTAATACTCTCGAATGACTCATGCCGTACGGAAAGAAACAGTTGCATAAAAGCACTGAATTTTTTTAAGTATTCAAAGAATAAAATTAAAGCTTATTCTAAAAGCTAAGCAGTTAGTAATCGTTTACATTTGTGAAATATATGCTAAAAATGCCACCTATATGTACTATGTTAATGTATGTTAGTATTTTACATGATTAATTACGCGCCGTTGACAGAAAACGTCGTAAATGTCATCCTGTTGGGAAGGGATCCAATTTTGCAGAAGTGCATGGAATACATTTAAGAAAAAAATTATGGACTTTCTACATTATATTACGAAAAGTATGCTATACAAGAGGGGCGCATTCAGAGCACGTAGCGCTGTGCTTAACTCGGTGCCATCGTGCATAACTAAAAAACGGTGGTGTCTACAAGACCGTAAAACTCTGTCCCCTGGGACTTGAGTTACGTTTTTTTAGATTGTAATCTACAAAATTATATCTTCCATGACCTTGTGTTAAATTTTCCATATTTAGCTCTTCTCAGCCCTACACTTCATGGAACGGGTAATCAAGAAACGTGAAGAATTGTTAATAATATTACCAACAGTTACCAACTGATGTTAATAATATTACCAACAGTAGAAAGTTTACTCACGCACGTGCTTGAATATCCAACTAGTATATTTAATTCAAAAATTTGCATTGCATGTGACATTGGGGTAGAGTGAAGATAAGCTGCCACCAATCAAATCACACAAGCACTCGCTATCAGAATCGCTGGAAAACCGGACAAATAAACACAGTCGTGATGTGAAGACTTAACCTTGAAGCTAAAACGTGTTCAAACAATCCACTTCGTGGTCACTTGGAAATCATAAAAAAAATCTGCTGTATGCTGCCTTCAGGCAGTTGGTAATGTCAGCAACAGGTTAAATCACTAGTATAAAACAGCATTCATTCAACAATGAGATCTCTCCTAGCAAACACACACTTTGGTGCGCGTCACTAGGATGGATTTCAGTCAATTTAAGAAGAAATGATCGCGCAGGTATCCTCGGCTGTGCACTTTTCTGGTCCACAGCTGTGTTAAGGATACAGTGTCAGAGTGCGACTACTGGTTGGCCTAAATCTTAGCTAGTGCTGCTTTATAGCTAACAACATTAGAATGTCAATAAACAAACATTAACCCGCGATTGCTTTTAATGTATCTTGAACATGCACAGGTCGACCAAACAGTAATGTTTCTATTTCACAACGCCTAAGACTGTGATAAGTAACCATAATCTATCAACCTTATGATGTCAGCACATCTCCAGGGCTTGATGCTCCTCAATTTAAGGTGGAGGCGAAGGTAATGGTGAAGATTTAGGTGGAGACCGAGGCAACGGCGGAGTTGGTGGAAGAAGGGCAGGTGGAGCTGGAGGCGAAGGTGATGGTGGTGGCGGAGTGGGCGGTGGAGGTAGAGGTAGCGTTGGAGCCGGTGGCAAAGGCGATGATACGGTGCAGGAGGATGCAGTGGCGATGGCGACGGCAGAGACGGCCGCGGTTGCAGGAACGGCGGCGGCGGCAATGGAGGCGGCGGAGATCTGTTAAAGGGCCCTGAGAGACTGCAGTTTCCCGGTTTCCCATTGACTCTAACACAAACACGCGCCACCGAGCCGCCTTACACACATCGCCAATATATTATTATTATCTTACATTATTCACAGTATCTACTGGTCGGTATGTCAACCACACACAGGTATGATGACCAGGTGTGTGGTTGCTTTACTGAAGGTTCAGATGGCTTCTGACAATACGGCATGTATTCAAAATTATTATTATTATTATTATTATTATTATTATTATTATTATTATTATTATTATCTTTATGCCGACCTGTTTGGCCGAGGTGGCAAAGAACGTGTAACGATTAAGTGCTTCGGTCTGAAGGATCGCAGGTTCGAGTTTCGCCTTGGGCATGATTGTTTGCTCTTTGTCTTTCACGTATGTGTTGTCGGGGAGGGCTTTCCTTCCTGCTGACCCCAGATCAGAGGAGCCAGCAAGTGTGTTGTTGTCTAGTGTATGGTCGAATACGTTTCCCAACGGAACGTATAGGGTAAGCGGCTGTCGGCTTAATAAAAGCCCTAGAAATTTATATATATATATATATATATATATATATATATATATATATATATATATAATTTTGAAGTAAAGTACCCGGACAAAATCCTTAAAAACGTTCCTCCTCAAAATTGCCACCAAAGGAGAAAAAAAGACACGCCAAATTTAGGGATGAAATCCTCAACCTGGCAACACTGATGGTATGGTGAAGACGAATGCGATGTGGCGGTGGTGGCGGCGACGGAGGCGGCAAAGATCCTTTAAAGGGCCCTGTGAGCGTGCAGTTTCCCGGTGGCCAAATATAGGTTCCAACGCAAACACGCGCCGCCGCGCCGCGCCGCCTAGCACGCGCCGCCTCAGGGCGCGTGCCACGCCGCGCTTGCGCCGCGGACGGGCGAGCGGCGGCTGCAGGAAGGAACAAATATTTTTAGAATTTGGCCGCTTCCGGTCGGGATGAAAGATCACCCGCGTTGCTGATGCCCCGATGATCTCTATCCTCCGCAGAACCAGCAGAGATCTTTTCCGGAGACGAGTGAAAAATTAGCCAGATCCTCGGGGGGAAACACGTGTCGATCATTTGCAAAAGAACTGGTGGGGTTTTGTGTAATATTCATGATAATGTTTATTCGAAACTGATTAGAGGAATCGTAGAAGAAAATTAGATAACCGGCAGTCGGACGTTGGACATTTATTTTTGTCGGAACGGACACAGTACAGAAACAATGATGAAGTAACAGGTGACGGAAATTACTGTCTGAAAAGTGTACCACAACCTTTGATTTTTAATTAGTTTGGTATAAAGTCATGCTAGTATTGGTACGTCACGACGTCACGACGTACCAGCCGACGTGCCGCATGGGTCATGAACAATGCATCCAATGCTCTCACAACAAAGTATCCAAAGCCATTTCGACTTCGAAATCTTTGATTTTGTTCTCGTCTACTGAATTTTTTATACAAGAGACATACAATGCTACATTCTCCGAAAAATTCAAAAATGTCAGTTTCAGTTTTCAAAATCACTTAGTAATGAGTTATGGTTTATTCCAAATCTTTTAGTACTTGTTGTAGTCCTAAACATTAAAACCAACATTTATTTCATCGGAATGAATATACACACACCCCAAATCCATACACCACACCAGTTATGCCGGTAGCATGTTCCAAATTCACGACATTTGTAAAAATTATTCTCCACATTTATAAAAGTTTTGCAAACCACTGCAGCTGAATACTGTACTATTATTACCACTATTCTGACTATAACTATTTTTCAAAATTCTTCCTCCTATTAATTAAAATCTATGTGTCACGACTTTTCGCGGACATACAACGCCATTTCAGTTCGGAATTATCTTTGATTTCTTTGTAGCGTCTCCTTCTACCATCAGCAATCAGTTCGTTCTAGCGGCATCGAGTTTGTGGATTGAATGTAAACATTGCTCGAGACGAATTTGAACCAAGCGAGTGTTTACTCATTGATCTAACACACAAAATATCTAGTTCGTAATAAACCCAATGGACAACAACATATCGAATGCAATCATCACTCCGAATTCTTATTCCAGCTTTCGGTTTATACTGCGCAGAACGCACGAACAAAGACGTAAATATCGTCATTATGAAACAGGTACTTAACCTGAACATTTTTACCGGTTTGCTTACACCTACCACGATTACAGGCGTTCGATAATCTAACCTTTGTATTCTTAAATCTTCACGAAGTGGTGTGCTTACCCTGCCGTGCGCTTGACGCGATGACGTGTCAGCGAGCGTGCGCTGGCAACACGCGTGTGTCTGCGCCACCTCCGCACGACTCTTATTGGATCGTTCCAGCACGTCCGCGATTAAGATCTCCAAGATGGATACTCCACGATCATAATCTCCCGACGAACGATGATTTACTCAAATTTCATGTTAATCGTAATGTTCCTTTCCCTCCAAACTTGTAGTTGTCCTTCTACATTGTTATCCCAACATCGAGATGAGTCCCTCTCCCCTTGTAAGTTTAAAATTACAAAATTCCGTCGAAGCGAGGAGAACGATTTAAATGCAGGCGCGATCCAACGCATTACTCTTTCCGTGGACACTCACCACGGCGCGCACGTTCGATATTACACGGGGCTCCCGTTAACTCGATTCTCGAACACAGACTCGTGGACTCTCGCAAGGATCAACGTAATGATTTCTCAAACAGCCCCTCCAATTGACCCCTATTAACATACAAGGCGAAGGTCAGGTGAGGAGGGAGAGAGTAAAATATAAGGTAAAGCATAAATTTTCACTTGTCGGCCACGTGGTTAACGAGCGTTGGATTTACCAGGCAGTGCATGTCGGACAGCTCGAGGAATTCTCAGGCTCCTGGCAACGCGCACCTGTTGCTCATGGTTCGGGACGTAACGCTGCAGCCGAGAACCGTTAATACCTCCCGCACGTGCATTCTTTAGGGCAGCCCTATTCCAAACCTCGGGTTCACCGGATTTAGTGGGGATTGGCCCCGAAAACTCGAAAACTGGAGATGAAGCTTAGTAGACGACTAGCAAGGTGCAAATTGACGGAGGGTTAATGTGTGCTGGGGATCGTGGCCATAGGTGTTGCATGTCCTGTGCTGAAAAGTTATTAATTTTGCTTGATCAGAGACACATGATACATTTCTAGGTGCCTCATATATGATTTCCAATATTTGAATCAAAGGAATTTGGATAAGAAAATATGAATTGCTTGATACAGGCTGTTCATGGGGCATTCGACCTTCGACTAGGTATCAGTCCACCCAGACACCACATGTTAATCACATCCACAGATATTAAAAAAACTAAAATGAAAACACTGGTTTGGTCATGTCACTTCTGATTGTTAATTTGTTTATTTAGTTTTTGAATCCTCACTCTAGAGAAACTTGTCAATTCACACCCTGATGACTAGTAATGTGTGTGACAAACATAATCTGTTGAAGAGTCAAGAAATTACCTCATACTTCGAAACAATTATTTATAAAAATATTAAATTATAAAACAGGTAGATCATATAGTTATAAAACAAGGTTCGTAAGCAACATCTACCACAGTAAAATGTATGTTTTGACCATGAACATTGCCGCTAAAACTTTCATTCTTCTCTTTCATTTTGTTATCTTCCAGATACTGGTACTAGACATAAAATGCTCTTTGAAATAAACTCATTTCAGGCGCAAGAAAATTAGACCTTATCATTTGTTTTCTAATAAACAGAGATTGTGTTCTTAACTCGGCAAACACTTGTAGTACAAAATATTACCATACACAACATTCGTTTGTTTGCATACATTCTCAAAACATACCAAAAAGGAAAGAGAGTTTGTGAATCGATGAATTTTTACACCGCATTTTAATTTTAAACAAAGGCCTTATTTGCTGGGGCATGAAGTTAATGCCCGAATTCACTTCTACAATATTTGAATTACCAAGGGAGTGTTTGGAAATCAAAATTCACCGAAAAAAGGAGCAATTAAACTTACATATAAAATAGCGAAATATTATTGTTTTAACAAATTCTCTAATGCACATTATTACACCTTAACAGTACTTATCATCTAAAAAGAGATTACAGGCTTGTCGCAATTTTTTAAATAGGCTATTCGAGCATGAAATGAAGGTGAACGATCTGGTCGAGAAAAGACAAATATTTTACAGCTACTCAAGACCCGACCACATGGAGCAGGCTGCTCTAATAATAATACAAGAACTTCGTTCATACTAATTCCTTTGTTATCGGCGCGAAACATCAATACGAAGAACCTTGACAGCGCACTCCAAAAATACAGCAAACGTCCCGAGCACTTTCAAAAGGCCCGTCGAGGCTGGATGACTGGGCCAATATTTAAGCGCCCGACTCCGGCAGGCCGGCTGTCGGATGCAAAGCAGATGCGTCTGACCCAGGCCGCTGGCTGGGCTGGGTGCATGATGTGAGAAAATTACATTCATAGTTAGCTATGTAAACCGCTCGGAGTCTACGACGATGTCATCCAGTAGCTTCCCACAGAGTCGGAATAAATTTTGACGACACAGAAGCATATCCTTGCATGCGTATCCTTGAGAGATGGAGATGCATGGTTTAACTGTGCAAGCGATTGCGTCACTAGGCGAACTGGCAGCTTGTTCTTTGCCTGAGAACTCCGGAAGCGGATGTCGAGTGCAACGCTGCAATTCAGAATCACGATTTCGGAAGTTTTGTCGAAACTATACGCGGAAGAAAACAAATGTAAATATTATGAAAGAATCTAGTGACAGTGCCGCGTTTGAACTGTTTCCTTTTCATAACATAAACTAGCGATTTGCAGCTCATTTCGAAAAGTTTACATTAAAATAATAATAAAATAATATTATTTTATTTCTTTTAGATGGCGCTACAGCTCAGTTCGCGTCTACCAGCTGCGTTATTGCTATACTGTCGGAGAGGTTTGCACAACATAGATTAATTTTTTAATACGTGAAAATTACATCAGAATGTCAATATAGAGTGATATTGATATTGTGCAATTACTATCACAGGCTTCTACAGAATAATGCCTTTATTTATGATAAAATATGAGAATCTATCAGAATGAGAAATATCTGTGAATGTTATAGTTAAGTGGAATAAGAATTGCTGTACTCCTTGAAATATATCGATTATATTTCGACGTAACAGAATTAGTACGTTTTTCTTATGATGAAAATGATGTTAATAATTTCTATAATATGAGAATAAATTTAAATAGTATTAGTCAATAAATTCATTTATTTTTTAAAGTAATTACCACATATGTGTAACACGCTTTAAAGGTTAGTTACAGGAAAGGCGTTTTTTCAACATTTCTAATAATTTCTAAATTTAATCCAAAACCTTCCATTATGCAAACGCAAGATCTTCTCTATTTACAAAGTATTTCGCAAGCGTTAATTTTAGGCAACACGTAATCTGACTCGAATAATTATGCAGTTTGCATGAACATAAAAAGGAGCAGATGATGCATTTGCTAAGTATTGTTTAGAATACTGTGTACGTCATCTGGTACTTGTTATGCATTCCAAACACTTCCAGTTGAAGTACGCCAGACATATTATGACAGGGTACGAGGAATTTCAAAACTAAATAGGTTAAAAATTGTATAACCACATGAATTCATGTCATTTTTCTTCAAGCGACGACTCTTCATTTTCTAGTTGAGATTCAATAAATATCAAATAACAGATGAATATAATAAACTGGGAGAGGTGGCTCAGGGCATCAACTGATTTTTCGTGATTTCTCCGATCAAGACCAGACGAATGCCGGAGCAGTAAATTACAAAGTCCGCGCGGGTCACTTTCCTTCCTCTTCCACGTCTTATCCTCATCCCTTACACACTCTCTACCATGCATTAAATTACCACATATGTTGGGAGATCGGTCGGGAACTTAGAGCTTGTCTCGGCTGGGGCGAGGTCCCGTTTGTGGAAGATACCTGGTTGGGAGAAAACCGTGCTAGCCGACGGTAGGTCGGCACCGGATTTCGCCATGCAGCGGGTGAAGATTACCGTCATCTTCCGAGGAAAACATATACTACACTTACGGGACTAATGACCTTGCAGTTGACGCTCCCGGAACCACCAACCAACCAAAGAGTTTACTAAATACTTTTGTCCGTTACTTACTGTAGCGTCGTGCCACGCTCAAAACAGACAACCGCGTGGAAATCGGCGAGCATCGCCGGATGTTAAACAAAGGCTGGAGTGATGACGCACTGGGACTTTCCGTGGACGTAGAGGGCCCAGAGCGGCTTTGGGGAGGAGGCAATGGGGGCGGCGGGTAGAGCCAAAAGGGCCTATATAAGGCCAGGAGAACAATGCCCCAGTCTTCTTGTGCTAGCGGCGTCGGCGACAGGTGCAGCGCGTGTCTGAGCGTGTAGCTGCACTAGGGCGAGGGGCCGGCAATTCATTGTCGTGACTTGCGAGACGCGTAGATGGTCTCAAAGTAGAGCGGCTTCATACAGGGAACATCGGTGGTATGTTGCGGTGTGGTAGCCGTTCTTAAATTACCTCTCCTTGTAGTGGGTATATTTATTTAGTTTATTGTGAGCAGGGTAGTTGTTAAATTGAGACTACGGTCTAGATTGTTAATAAATTTTCTGTTTTTCAAACCACTCTCGTCTGTGTTCGATTACACCCGTATGACGCCACAATACAAAGAGGCTAACACTGCAGCCACTTTCCTAGAGGTTATCGCGCATTGGAGGTAGTTGAAATAATGAGGGTGCGTGGAGTCCGAAAAGAACGGAGCCCCCTTCACTTCCTACAACAATAGGGAGGAGAAGACCCTTCATCAACTCATCGAACGTTTTATTTATTTTACTAATCCCTCACTCAAGAGCTCACCTGCGCCCTTTAATTAAGCTGTTGATCAATTTCCCAGGTGGTGGGTACGGCAGAATAGAGGAGGGAGGCGTGGAGGAGAGGGGAATGGAGACTGAAGAGAGAAGGATGGGGAGTGATGGTGGAGGTATGATGGAGTATGAGAGAGGGGAATGGAGACTGAAGAGAGTAGGATGGAGAGTGATGGTGGAGGTATGATGGAGTATGAGAGAGGGGAATGGAGACTGAAGAGAGTAGGATGGAGAGTGATGGAGGTATGATGGAGTATGAGAGAGGGGAATGGAGACTGAAGAGAGTAGGATGGAGAGTGATGGAGGTATGATGGAGTATGAGAGAGGGGAATGGAGACTGAAGAGAGTAGGATGGAGAGTGATGGAGGTATGATGGAGTATGAGAGATGGGAATGGAGACTGAAGAGAGTAGGATGGAGAGTGATGGTGGAGGTATGATGGAGTATGAGAGAGGGGAATGGAGACTGAAGAGAGTAGGATGGAGAGTGATGGAGGTATGATGGAGTATGAGAGAGGGGAATGGAGACTGAAGAGAGTAGGATGGAGAGTGATGGAGGTATGATGGAGTATGAGAGAGGGGAATGGAGACTGAAGAGAGTAGGATGGAGAGTGATGGTGGAGGTATGATGGAGTATGAGAGAGGGGAATGGAGACTGAAGAGAGTAGGATGGAGAGTGATGGTGGAGGTATGATGGAGTATGAGAGAGGGGAATGGAGACTGAAGAGAGTAGGATGGAGAGTGATGGTGGAGGTATGATGGAGTATGAGAGAGGGGAATGGAGACTGAAGAGAGTAGGATGGAGAGTGATGGAGGTATGATGGAGTATGAGAGAGGGGAATGGAGACTGAAGAGAGTAGGATGGAGAGTGATGGTGGAGGTATGATGGAGTATGAGAGAGGGGAATGGAGACTGAAGAGAGTAGGATGGAGAGTGATGGAGGTATGATGGAGTATGAGAGAGGGGAATGGAGACTGAAGAGAGTAGGATGGAGAGTGATGGTGGAGGTATGATGGAGTATGAGAGAGGGGAATGGAGACTGAAGAGAGTAGGATGGAGAGTGATGGAGGTATGATGGAGTATGAGAGAGGGGAATGGAGACTGAAGAGAGTAGGATGGAGAGTGATGGTGGAGGTATGATGGAGTATGAGAGAGGGGAATGGAGACTGAAGAGAGTAAGATGGAGAGTGATGGAGGTATGATGGAGTATGAGAGAGGGGAATGGAGACTGAAGAGAGTAGGATGGAGAGTGATGGTGGAGGTATGATGGAGTATGAGAGAGGGGAATGGAGACTGAAGAGAGTAGGATGGAGAGTGATGGAGGTATGATGGAGTATGAGAGAGGGGAATGGAGACTGAAGAGAGTAGGATGGAGAGTGATGGAGGTATGATGGAGTATGAGAGAGGGGAATGGAGACTGAAGAGAGTAGGATGGAGAGTGATGGTGGAGGTATGATGGAGTATGAGAGAGGGGAATGGAGACTGAAGAGAGTAGGATGGAGAGTGATGGTGGAGGTATGATGGAGTATGAGAGAGGGGAATGGAGACTGAAGAGAGTAGGATGGAGAGTGATGGAGGTATGATGGAGTATGAGAGAGGGGAATGGAGACTGAGGAGAGTAGGATGGAGAGTGATGGTGGAGGTATGATGGAGTATGAGAGAGGGGAATGGAGACTGAAGAGAGTAGGATGGAGAGTGATGGTGGAGGTATGATGGAGTATGAGAGAGGGGAATGGAGACTGAAGAGAGTAGGATGGAGAGTGATGGTGGAGGTATGATGGAGTATGAGAGAGGGGAATGGAGACTGAAGAGAGTAGGATGGAGAGTGATGGTGGAGGTATGATGGAGTATGAGAGAGGGGAATGGAGACTGAAGAGAGTAGGATGGAGAGTGATGGAGGTATGATGGAGTATGAGAGAGGGGAATGGAGACTGAAGAGAGTAGGATGGAGAGTGATGGTGGAGGTATGATGGAGTATGAGAGAGGGGAATGGAGACTGAAGAGAGTAGGATGGAGAGTGATGGAGGTATGATGGAGTATGAGAGAGGGGAATGGAGACTGAAGAGAGTAGGATGGAGAGTGATGGTGGAGGTATGATGGAGTATGAGAGAGGGGAATGGAGACTGAAGAGAGTAGGATGGAGAGTGATGGAGGTATGATGGAGTATGAGAGAGGGGAATGGAGACTGAAGAGAGTAGGATGGAGAGTGATGGAGGTATGATGGAGTATGAGAGAGGGGAATGGAGACTGAAGAGAGTAGGATGGAGAGTGATGGTGGAGGTATGATGGAGTATGAGAGAGGGGAATGGAGACTGAAGAGAGTAGGATGGAGAGTGATGGAGGTATGATGGAGTATGAGAGAGGGGAATGGAGACTGAAGAGAGTAGGATGGAGAGTGATGGTGGAGGTATGATGGAGTATGAGAGAGGGGAATGGAGACTGAAGAGAGTAGGATGGAGAGTGATGGAGGTATGATGGAGTATGAGAGAGGGGAATGGAGACTGAAGAGAGTAGGATGGAGAGTGATGGTGGAGGTATGATGGAGTATGAGAGAGGGGAATGGAGACTGAAGAGAGTAGGATGGAGAGTGATGGAGGTATGATGGAGTATGAGAGAGGGGAATGGAGACTGAAGAGAGTAGGATGGAGAGTGATGGAGGTATGATGGAGTATGAGAGAGGGGAATGGAGACTGAAGAGAGTAGGATGGAGAGTGATGGTGGAGGTATGATGGAGTATGAGAGAGGGGAATGGAGACTGAAGAGAGTAGGATGGAGAGTGATGGAGGTATGATGGAGTATGAGAGAGGGGAATGGAGACTGAAGAGAGTAGGATGGAGAGTGATGGTGGAGGTATGATGGAGTATGAGAGAGGGGAATGGAGACTGAAGAGAGTAGGATGGAGAGTGATGGAGGTATGATGGAGTATGAGAGAGGGGAATGGAGACTGAAGAGAGTAGGATGGAGAGTGATGGTGGAGGTATGATGGAGTATGAGAGAGGGGAATGGAGACTGAAGAGAGTAGGATGGAGAGTGATGGAGGTATGATGGAGTATGAGAGAGGGGAATGGAGACTGAAGAGAGTAGGATGGAGAGTGATGGAGGTATGATGGAGTATGAGAGAGGGGAATGGAGACTGAAGAGAGTAGGATGGAGAGTGATGGTGGAGGTATGATGGAGTATGAGAGAGGGGAATGGAGACTGAAGAGAGTAGGATGGAGAGTGATGGAGGTATGATGGAGTATGAGAGAGGGGAATGGAGACTGAAGAGAGTAGGATGGAGAGTGATGGTGGAGGTATGATGGAGTATGAGAGAGGGGAATGGAGACTGAAGAGAGTAGGATGGAGAGTGATGGTGGAGGTATGATGGAGTATGAGAGAGGGGAATGGAGACTGAAGAGAGTAGGATGGAGAGTGATGGTGGAGGTATGACGTGGGTAGGTGGTAAAGAAACGTGAAAGGGAATTGCTAGGATCGGTGACGATGGAGACGCAGGTAGATTATGATTTGCAATAGAGTCTCCTAATGAGACAAACATCGTGATCTAGGAGTGTAAACGAAATTAGGAACTTATGAAGAGAAGGATGGGTTCACAGAAAACAAACTCACTATCAATAGAATTTGCGATGCTTACAACTGTGATGCTTTGCAAACGGATTTGGGGCTGGTGTTATTAATCGACACAGGTAAGAGGATGACAATAATGAACACGACAGTGGACGCTGTTTGTGTGTTTGGTCATGTTGGCAACGATAATGGCTGTAACGGAGATGTGATCGTCCTCACATAAATGGAGAGCTGTATTCACAGCGGCATGAAATGAATCAAATTGTTGAGTTCTCCTAGGTTCGTTTATGTAGTGTGTTTTTGTATTTGGTTTTCATAAACAAAAATCAAAACCCTCGTTGTTAGGGCAAGTGACGCCAGCGTGGGAGTTGTGGCAAGTAACGGCAGTGTAGCCTGTTGAGAGTTGTATATAACGAGCGTAGAGAAGAACGTACCGAGCACGTTTTTTGACCTTGTTAGGGCAAACGGCAAAATTATTCAAATAATCGTTCTCCATTTTCTCGCTGCATTAAGTCGATTCCTTCACATAGAACACAAGAGATAATAGCCAAAATTGGTGGCTGATTTGCCTTTGTAAATTTTTATTTACCGAATTTTATTGCACTGGAGCCATTTTTATACTAATTCTAGCCAAAAAACAAAAACAAAAAACGCTCGATGCTATCTGTACGAGTATTTATAACTTAAGATATTAACTTAAGATGTATATGAGTTAGGACAGAGATTCCAGAGCCCAAGAAACCGCGCTCTGTTTGCACTTTTCCCGCATACTACGTCACACAGTTTTAAACTGTTTTTGACATTAAACAAATAAAGTAAAAAAAAATAACACCATTGAGCCCTCCTCGAAAGAACTTCGGCCTTCAGGTAGTGGAAGTATTTGATTAATGATTTCAGGCGCGCCAACTTCTGAGGTCATTACTTCCGTAAGTGTAGTGTTTGCGATTCCCTCGGGATGTTGCGGTGATCTACCCTCGCTGGATGGTGAGATCCTGCGCCGACCTACACGTCGACTAGCGCTGTTTTCCTCAAGCAGGTATCTCCCATCCAACGGGGCACCACCCCAGTCAGCACAAGCTCTATGGTCCTGACTGGTCCCCTGACATACGTGGTAGTGTAGTGCATGTGTGTGTAAGTATGAGTAAGACGTAAGGAGCCAGGAGAGGACAATGAAGGGCGAGGAAAGACCGCATGCGATCCTGTGCCCGTTCGTCCTGTGTCCTATATTCTCCTGGTGTTAATCGGAGTCACCACGGAAAACCACCGATTAGAGCTACCGACCGCTAGAATTCCCCTCCAGACAGCGGCTGACTTCGACCGAGCTAACTAGGCAGTGCCGAAAATTCAGCCACCACCGTCGGGACTCGAACCCTAGGACCTTAGAGGTGGCATCGGTAGTAGAAGCCCTGAGCTACCTAGCAGGGGAAGGGCAGTGATGAAGGTCCTAATCGGCCGCCGCGACGGTTGCACTCCCAACACCCGTGGCCAGCTGCGTTGAATTGCGCCACTGGCTTCGATTAGCCCGACGGCGGAGGTGTGTGCCTCCCGCCCGCCCTCCCCCTCCCCCACTTGGGACGCTCCCCCGCGTGACCCCGGCAACTCGAGGTCAAGGGCACACGGCCGGGAGCCCGAGGGGTTAAAATATGAGGGGTCCCGCTCGGAGAAAACTGTAGGGCTCCCTTTCCAATAAACGCTGAGCGTTGCGCAAACCCGCTCACAATTAACCTGCCGGGACGTGCTCTCATGATGCTCCTTCATGGCTGTACCCCCCCTCCCCTCCCACGTACGCTCGCCTTGCCTAATTGGAAACGATGGTGCAGCAAATGAAGAGAGGGGAATCGGAAATACGTTGGCGGAGGGAAAGAAAATGAGAGGTGATGTTGATCAAACGTGCTATCTATTTTGTCAGTAACGTTCATTTGACAAAAGCTAAAATTCGCTTAACAATAAAACAAGTAAATTCATGTAAAAATACATATTCCCTTTATCACAACACCTCCCACTTTCCTCCCAACTCTCTTCGTATTTTAAATGCACAGATTTACATATAATTAATATTATAAATAATTTTAACCTGCGTAAATACAAGGGGTACTTAAGCAAATACAAGTTAGGTAAATATCCACAGCTGTTACTTTCGAAATCAAATAATTCCCCCTCATTGAATTACGCTAGTAGTGTCATTCACAGTAATACCCTTTTTATTAATACACTAAAATGCACTTAGAAGTATGGTCTTAAGAGATAACATAATACACAAATAATTAAATTTGAGGGAAAAATATCCATTGCCACGGGAAGTTATTCTGCAACTTAATTTATACGTTATTTAGATGTTAATTTATTGCATTGGTAGTTGTCACTGTCATTTGAATAGGTTTCTATGAACATGTCAAGTAGCATAATTGCAGTACATCTACGATAAAAGGTTAAAAATAGTAATAATAATAATAATGATAAAAATAATATTTTCTCGTAGATGTACTGCAATTATGTATTGCACTTATCATCATCATAATTAATATTAATAATTATAATTATAATTATGATGATGATGATGATGATGAAGATGATAAATGCGAAATTGAGATTCTGAGTGTAGGCGAGGGATGAAGCTTACGATCAATTTACCTTCTCATCTCCTACGCAGGTGATGACAAAATTTCTTTTGTTTGGCTTCCATTGTAGAGATGATAATGAGTGCTAAGTTATGATAAGAGAGGAGTAATGAAGCATAGTAAATTGAATCGGATGTGATGTGTTGTGGTAAGGGATGCCACCCTCTCCACAAGGAAAACTGAAAACACGTATGCTTTACCTAGGACCAACATCGACTACAAACCCCTGCGCTACCGAAACAGGCGGCATAATATCACCAAACATTTTCCACTCTCTAATTTTTATCATTTTCAAATCCTATTAATCGAGTGCTTCGTTAAAGCTGTTCCGCAAGACCGCTGTACCACGTGGGCCCACCGCACACATGCAGCGTCAGGCGCAGCAGAGGCCGCGCAGCTCTTTTTGCACGAAGCAGACGGCGTGGCGTCTTCGGCGATGGATGAACGACTTGTGCGTGCTGACACACGCAACGCGTGTGGGCGACGGCGGTGGCGGAGGCGGTGGCGAATTAGTACTGGAGAAGAGTGCCGGTGGTCGGTTGCTCTGAACGCATTGTTTTCTGTGGTTTCTCCGATCAACACCAGGCGAACGCCGGTGCAGTACCCTCACAAACGGGCCACGGACCGCGCGCGATCTTTCCTTCTTCTTCCTTCTCCTATCCTCACCCCTTACACCCTCTTACACCGACATGCACTACACTACCACACATGTAGGGAGACTAGTCGGAAGCTTAGAACTAATGGGAGATAGCTGGTCCCTGCGGGAAAGCGGGAAAACAATGTGTATGTCAGCGTTGGATCTCATCATCCAGTGTAAGTAGATCACCGACACTATCCACGTTTAAACATACACCATACTTACGAGGCTAATGACCTTAGCATATTACGTAACCGGAAACACTGATCAATTAAAAGCTAATTAGTACAGAGATTTGTGGCACGATGGTAAAATAATTAAAAGAAACGAAGAAAGATCATTAACTTTGATATGATAAAGGTAATACGATAACATAATTGGATAGGATAACGGTTAGTTTACTAGGACAACATTAATAAAAAAGCAAATGCCGAATGTAGTTCTCCATCACTTGTCTAGTTAGCAAACCGACCTACGATTAGGAAGTGAAGACAGGGGTCTGGAAAATAGGGTGGGAGCGGCACGAATTCCAGTAGAAACGGAGATAAATTAAATCACCTACGAATTACTTGGAACAGAAACAAACCCTTGGGGATGGTAAAATTTTCTGCCGGATGGCTAGTGCCATCATAATGAGATGATGCAATGAATATGCAGGTGGGATGGTAAAAAAGGCCAAGATTCGGAACTGCCAAGTGCTGAGATTTTTTTGCGACAGCAAAATAATTTAATACTTGATCTCTTTACAGCAACGGTTGACTATAAGCAAACATGTCCATGTATAATTAAAAAAGTTTAAAAAAAAGGTGCTGTCCCGCTACACATTTTCATTCTTCGCAAGAAAAGGATGACTATATTGTTTTATACTTGCTGTATAGAATTGTGCTCACGTCATCAATTAGTTCCCGGAAATGATGATCTACAAATCTCTTCGAGGAAAGAAACAGATTACTTCGGAACCTCTGAAAAAAAAGAATGTTTATGTCTTACATTACGGATTGGAAGGACATCTAAGAATTTGCAGAAAACATTTCTTAATAGGTCACATTCTTTCAGCGAATTACATGAAATTTTGTAATTTTTTTAGTACACTAAATTTCTGTAGTGTAGTTAAATTTCCCCCCTACTGAATCAAAAAAGTGAATGAATATCAATAATAATTATTATTATTTAACGAGAGTATATTTTCCAAAACTCGTGCGCACTGTCTCTACATTTATAGGGTGCGAGTGTACAAAGGCCAGTCGAAAATGAGACCCTTGGCAATCCAGAAGTGTTTCGTAAATCCTTTACGACACCTGCACATTTTCAATTGTTTCCTAAACAATTCCCTCTCACTAATTGCCACAAATACAGGGTCCAACCCCGCATCAAACGCGTTCACTAATTCCAAACTCAAATAATTGTGGCGGCGTCAAATTCCCCGTGGATCGCAATTGCTCCTCAACGATTTACGAGAGGCCGCACCCCCGGGCGCCCCTAGAGCCCTCTTATCCGAAGCTTCCGTGATTTATCACGCGCGGCCCGCAGCCTCCGCCGGCCTCTCGAACGCGCATTCCGGGCACTTTGCGCTCGGTAAACGCCGTCAGGCATTCGGCGTCATCAATACGCATCAGAGAGCGGTGGCGGCGGCGGAGGTGGCGGTGGCGGTGGCGACGGTGGCGACGGTGGCGGTGGTGGCGGCGGTGGCGGCGGTGGCGGCGGAGGTGGCGGTGGTGGCGACGGTGGCGGCGGTGGTGGCGGCGGCGACAGCGGTGGCGGCGGTGATGGCGGTGGTGGCGGCGGTGGCGACGGTGGCGGCGGTGGTGGTGGCGGCGGCGGCGGTGGCGGCGGTAGCGGCGGTGGTGGCGGCGGCGGTGGGGGCGACGGGAGCGGTGGCGGCGGTGGCGGCGGCGGCGCAGGTGGCGGCGGCGACGGCGGCGGTGGTGGTGGTGGCGGTGGTGGTGGCGGGGGCGGCGGGGCGGTGGCGGGGGCGGTGGCAGCGGTGGTGAAGGCGGCGGCGGTGACGGTGGCGGCGGTGGCTGCGGCGGTGGCGGCGACGGTGGCGGTGGGGGCGGCGGTGGCGGTAGCGGCGGTGGCAGCGGTGGTGGAGGTGGCGGCGGTGGCGACGGTGGCGGCGGTGGCGGTGGCGGTGGGGGCGGCGGCGGCGGCGGCGGCGCCGGCTGACGATTTGGCGGGCGCCAGAGTCAACGCTCTGCGAATAGGAAAATTGGCCAGGGGGTGGAGCGGAGGGCGGAGGAGAAGCCTGGGCGAGGGGTGCGGCGGGGACGGGGGTGTCGGCGCCGGCTGGCCTGGCGTTCACGTCGCCCGACCTGCCCGCGACGATTGATTTACGGGCCAATTGGCCGCGTGGCGGCGGAGACGCAGCGGGGCAGGAGGATGGCGGAACGCGCTTGACGCAGGAATGGTGTCAAAGCAATGCTCGAGGTTGCTGCGAGTGGTTGAGATCATGTGGGGATGGTCATGGGAAGACGTCTAGTAGAGTGGGTGGAGTTGGAGTGGCAACGTAGCCTACGAGAAAACGGTGTTGGGGTTATAGATTGGAAGAGGTGGTGAAGAGACGGCAGTGACGGGGCGGGAATGACGAGGCGATGATGTCAGGGCAGATTACGAAAGTTACTAAGATAGAGAAAGGTACACGAAACGTATATGTGGAATCGGGGCGATATGAGGACGGTACCGATTGTTGTAAGTAGTAGCCTACGGGTCAGTAGGCTTCTGGTAAAAGGTTGAATGATGTCGAATGATGGCGAAACTCTATCTATCACCCTACTATTGTGTATTGGCGCATCAGTGGATCAGGGTATGGTACAGCAATGCCACACACCAGGAGGGGAAGGAAGGGATTAGCGTGAAATGTGACGGCACAAATGAAAACAAAATAATAAAATTAAAAAAACAACCATTAATTAGACATCTATGACTATCGATTGTTAAGGGGACTTCTCATATACGATTGTGGTGACGCGATGTGAACACGACACGATTATGAGCATAATTTCAAGTATATATTGAGGCGTAAGTCAAGCAGCAATGTGGCAGAAGGGTTAATAGGATCCCAAACTGCAAACGTATAGCAAAGTATTTTTAGAGCTCAGCGGATGCTCATTGCTTGACAGCAACCAAAAATGTGACACATCGGGACACTGAGTCAACCGATAAAAAAGTCTCTGTATCCTGGAGAGGGATATCTCGTTTCTCATTGCTTGCGCAGATGCACTCCAATCCGCCACCAGATGCACTGGCTGCGTGACCCAATTGGCCACAGCGCCCGCCGGGCAGTGGGACTGCGGCGGCGGGGCAGAGGTAGTGGTGATGGAAGGTGATGAAATGATGGGGAGGTTGGCAGAGGCGACGGTGGCGGCGTTGTCGTTTCTATTGATGGTGGTGAAGATGAGGTTGATTGATGTCGTAGGACATCGATAGGACCCGGACAGCCCAGATCATGATGTTGATTGTTATTCTGGTAATTGTAATTGTTGGTGAGGTACTTGTGATTGTTGTTGTGATTGTGGTTGTGGTAGCTGTAATTGTAATTGATGTATTTGTTATTGTGGTTGCTGTATTTGTAATTGTGGTTCTTTTAGTTGTAATTGTGGTTGTGGTAGTTGTAATTGTGATAGTTGTCGTTGTGGTAGTTATCGTTGTGGCAGTTGTGGTTGTGGTAGTTGTGGTAGTTGTGGCAGTTGTGGTTGTGGCAGTTGTGGTTGTGGCAGTTATGGTTGTGGCAGTTGTGGTTGTGGCAGTTGTGGTAGTTGTGGTTGTGATAGTTGTGGTTGTGGTAGTTGTGATTGTGGTAGTCGTGATTGTGGTAGTTGTGGTTGTGGTAGTTGTGGTAGTGGTAGTGGTAGTTGTGGTTGTGGTTGTGGTAGTTGTGGCTGGGTTACTTGTGGTTGTGGTAGTTGCGGTTGTGGTAGTTGTGGTTGTGGTAGTTGTGGTTGTGGTAGTTGTGGTTGTGGTAGTTGTGGTTGTGGTAGTTGTGATTGTGGAAGTTGCGGTTGTGGTAGTTGTGATTGTGGAAGTTGCGGTTGTGGTAGTTGCGGTTGTGGTAGTTGTGATTATGGTAGTTGTGATTGTGGTAGTTGTGATTGTGGTAGTTGTGGTTGTGGTAGTTGAGGTAGTGGTAGTTGAGGTAGTGGTAGTTGTGGTTGTGGTTGTGTTAGTTGTGATTGTGGCAGGTGTGGCTGAGTTACTTGTGGTTGTGGTAGTTGCGGTTGTAGAGTTGGTGGCGGCGGTGATTGTAATGTGTCGGCGGTTGAGGCGGCAACATTTGTGGCGGTTGCGGTTGTGTTGGCGGCTGTTGTGGCGAAGAGTGCGGCGCAGCTGAGAGACCCTGCGCCGACGTCGCTGCCAAAACACTGTGGTTCGAAACGCATACTTGCAAGGCCTATTTCAGCGCAGGTTCAGGAAAGATTATATCCTGTTCCAAAGTGCTAAGGGGGTGGGGGAAACGTGATAAAATTACATGATTGTGGTCCCGTGTACCAATTTGTCTAGTGGGCCGAATCCAGATAAATATTATATTCCCTTAAAGGTGTGATATAAACCACACACACACACACACACACAATCACACATAGATTCTACTCGATCTCGCCAATATAATATTTTTTTATTAACAAAATATACCAAAAATCTCTTCCCGTTATTGTGTATACGATAATTGAATCAGAGAGAAACCAAAAACGTTCGGTGTCCAGGAGCTTCAAATTTTGAAGAGCAGGCAGAAAGAATATAGGTTCCGGTAATGGAACATTTTTTTCTTAACATTATCAGTTGAAGGACAGTCTACAGACGTCAGAAATCCTGGAAAACCAACGTTTATGCTTAGAAAGTTGAATTTATATTTTAATAACAGTTTCACCACTATTACCTGGAAACCGAGAAAATGTTGAACATTTTTGTTTGATCTGATTCAATTATTTACAATACTGACGGCATTGCTTCAGATATTAACAATGCAGCATAAAATGTTTGAGTTTTTGTTTTATGAGTGTTAAAAAGAGCTCATTAAATTGTAAAAAAGATTTATAAAAAAGCTATTTGAAGGTGGCCAATTAACGAAAATCGATTTAAGTGCTATTGTTTTCTTTTTGTTCTTTTTTTTGAAGAACAACCTTGTTGGTAATTTTTTGTCTACAAAGGGCGACTGGCGGGAACAGGCGGGAATGTAGAGCAGAAACGAGAATAACGACTTTGCATTTTTGTTGTTGCACATTGTGATGTTTTTTCACTTAGTGATTGTAGCGTCGAAGGTGTTTCAAAGATTCGATGCATATATTAGTAATTAGTAAGTTTGAATAGTCATGAATAACAAGGTTCTAGTGGGTCGCCATTCTCTATCAATACATGATTATGTGGCGTGTGGGGGCACAGCGCACGGGCGTGGCCGGGCGCGGGCGGAGGACGTACGCCGACGCAGCGGCGCGGGCGGGGCAGGAAGGCCGCGGCGGGGGGGGCGGGGGCGGGGGCGGCGGGGGCGGCGGGGGCGGCAGGGGCGGCGGGGCGGTGGGGGCGGCGGGGGCGGCGGGGACGGCGGGGACGGCGGGGACGGCGGGGACGGCGGGGACGGCGGGGACGGCGGGGACGGCGGCGGCGGCGGCGGGGGCGGCGGGAGCGGCGGGGGCGGCGCGGGTGGCGGTGGCGGCGGGGGCGGGGGCGGCGGCGGCGGCGGCGGGGGCGGGGGCGGCGGGGGCGGCGGGGGCGGAGGCGGCGGGGGCGGCGGCACCGGCGAGGGGCCCAAGCCGCGAAACCGGGGAGAGAACGCGCCGGGGGAAGGCCGCCGCTGGGGATCGGGGTCAGCGGGGGCGGCGCGGATGGCGGGATGACTGGAACGGTTTGTCTGTGATAATCTTTGATCCCTTTCCTCAAAGCCTGAACAATTTAAAAATAAATTAGTTTCTTGAATGTTCATATGTGTGTTATAAATATATTTAATAAAATTCAGTTGTCTTCTATGTAACTAAGTATTATTATTATCATTATTATTATGATTATTATTATTATCATTATTATTATTATTATTATCATTATTATCATTATTATCATTATTATTATCATTATTATTATCATTATTATCATTATTATTATTATTATTATTATTATTATTATTATGTGCTGTGCAGTGACGTGAAACTGAGAGAAACGAGTGTGTAAGAAAGATATTACAGCTCGCTGTTTCACAGTGCGGTGAAATGAAGTGTGATGGTGTGATGAAGTGAAGTGTGTTGAAGTGGAATGTGGTGAAGTGGAGTTCTATGAAAGATTGAACGGGTTCGTTTGGTAGGGTGCTACTCCGGCATTCGCTTGGTGTTGATCGGAGAAGCTACGCAAAACTACCGATCAGAGCAGACGGCCTCTAGAAGTCTCCTCCAGACAGCGACTGAATTCGACCTAGCTGACGAGTTAGCGTCGAAAATCCCGCCAGGATCCTAGGACTTCCCGGTCAGACGCACTGCAGTGACATCAGTTGATATCTGAGCTGAGCCACCTCTCCCAGTATGGACATGAAGCCGAAGAGCAAGAATGATGGGAGAATGCACTGGTTTTGGTTAATATAGAAGCAACAAAGGGGTGTGATGAGAGACTAAAATACCAAATGAAAATGCTGCCACTCGAAAATAATGCTGAGAAATGATAAGGGGGAAAAGGCTAACTCGGAGAATCAATTCTTTATTTAGAGCTCTCTAACTCATTGGTTTATTATGGGATCGTCACTATATTAGAGGAGGTGAACATAAATTATCTTCGGGGTGTGGTATTGTAGTTGTGGGGGTTGTGTTGGGGTAGGCGGGTACAGGGCCGAGTGGGCGGCAGGAAAAATAATTCCAAGACAAATTACCGATGCAACATGAAGTGTATTGCGAATTTATGTTGGGCATGATACATATCCGGTGACTGCTATACATGGATGACAAAGGCCAACCATGTTGTACTCTTAAGCAACTACAAGGTCGGGGACAAACGACACGTAAATAACTATTACGAGGATGGAAAAATTGTGGGAACGCGTGGTATTGAGAGCAGTCGCAGTGGATGACTGGGGCAGTGGAGTAGCTCTGGACAATGTTCAGCGGAACATGCGAGTAAAGTGCCATGATGAAAAGAGGTTTGCAGTCTGTCACTTGCTTTTAAAAAGCCACGGCTAGCTTTTTGCAGGTCCGCGTGCCGTCGACTCTTGACATATCGTCCTTCTTATTCAACGTTTTTTCTGTCCGTTCGAAACTGTCAACTTGTCAGCCCCTGTCTGTTAACATGGTTTCTTACGTTGGGAAGGTTTGCGTGCTTCGCATTCCGGTAACAGGAAAATATCGGATATGTTTCCAGCGGGTGCATTCCGAAGTGATTTTGTACGTGCTGAAAAACCGTTCAACTATGCAGCTTTGAATAGCGTGCTACTTTTGCGTTGTTTTTAATAGTGCGTCGCCTTTGTCACTCACATACACATTTCAATTTTACGTTTTTTTTTTCTAAAGTCGGTTAACTCTCTTTAATATATTAAGCAAGTTGCTGCAACTTCTACTAAGCTACTACTGCTAGTAATAATAATGATAATAATAATAATAATAATAATAATAATAATAATAATAATAATAATAATAATAATAATAATAATAATAATAATAATTTCGCAGACGTAATCCGCTGTCCTTCGAAGGGAGGCGCGGAGTTACTGATGCCACAATTCCTAGAAGGCAACATTGACTCCCTTGGGAGTCCGGTGTCTTCGGGATTTATAATCTGCCTTGTGCAGTGTCATTCAGCAAGTTGCTGCAACTTCTACTTCTACTAAAGTGAAGAATAATTAACTATAATTTTCAGATAAAGAGCAGTTTGTCTGAAATAAGAGAAAAAAGCTTAATTTAATCGATTACATAGAACTGAATATTCAATAGTATTTTTTAAAGAAAATTTCACCGAACTGCCATTATTGTGTCTAAAAATCATCTTCCTCTAGTTTTTGTAGTGGTATCCTGTGTCTGAAACGATGGACAACACCTGCAGAACGTTTTGTATGTATTGCAACATTTTCATTGTTAAAATAAAAATTATAAACATCTGATGTACACTATGGACCTGAAACATCTGAGCGGTTAATGGATTCGCAATGAATCTTGCTTTTTATAAGTAAATTGAATGAAAATCCTCTTTTTCCTTTCTTACTTAGGTATAGTGGCTCTTGAGGAAGTCACTTCGACATTTGAGTAATGATCTGAGTAGATGATAGCGAATAGCGATAATGATAATAAGAGAAATGTCAATGGAGAAATGAGGCGAAGCGGAAGAACCCCGACCAATCGTGTGGAGACCTCCCATCCTTCACCAAAAATTACACAAAGTATTGACTGAGAATCGAACTCAGACCCCAGTGTAGACCAAGTCGTATGCTCAAGCCAGTTTTTACCAAGAGCGCCCACTGGTTTTTCCTTCTTAACCTCCGATACCCAAATTTTTGCAACTTCTATTCCTCGGAGGCCGGCTGAAGACCACCAGAAGCGTAGTGGATAGCGTGTCGTCGGCGGTCGAGTGACCGAGCCACAGTCATAAAGCTACAAAACGGGATAACCCCGAGAAAAGGCGAGATGTCATTTTGTTCCGTGAGGATTGCGAGGGATCGAACTCGAGCCTCGACGGTGAACGAGCCGTTATAGGCCACTAGAACGCCTCCCCATCAGTGTTTCCTTCTTCAAAACCTCCATTACCTAAATTTTCGCACTTTCTGCTCCTCAGAAGCCGGCCGGAGATCACCAGTAACGAAATGTATGGTGCAGCGTCGGAGGAAGAGGAAAACAAAACTAGAGAACGGGAGAACCCCCACAAAAGCTGAGAGCTCATTTTTTTCCCTTAAGGATTAGCCGGGAATCGAACACATGCACCAGCGGTGGAAAAGGTGTAAACGTGCCATTACAGGCCAAGAGCGCCCCACTCCCCTGGTTATTCCTTCTTCCAAACCCGTATTACCCAACTTTTGGCGACTTGTGCTTCCCGGAGGCCGTCTGGGGACCACCAGCGACGAAATGTATGGTGCAGCGTCGGCGGGCGAGGAAGACAATATTAGAATACGGGAGAACCCCCACAAAAGCTGAGCGCTCATTTTGTTCTTTACGGATTATTCGGGAATCGAACGATGGAAGAGGTGTACAGAAGCCGTTCCAGGCCACGAGCACCCCACTCCCGTGGTTTTTCCTTCTTTGGAACCTTCTTTATCCAAATTTTGGCGACCTGTGCTGCCCGGAGGCCGTCTGGGAACCACCAGCGACGAAATGTATGGCGCAGCGTCGGCGGGCGAGGAAGACAAAACTAGAAAACGGGAGAACCCCCACAAAAGCTGAGAACTCATTTTGTTCTTTATGGATTATCCGGAAATCGAACGATGGAAGAGGAACCTTGGAACCTCTTTGGAACCTTGTTTATCCAAATTTTGGCGACCTGTGCTGCCCGGAGGCCGTCTGGGGACCACCAGCGGCGCAGTGGCTGGCGGAGCGTCGCGTCTTCGGCGCGGCGGGCGAGCGAGCGAGCGAGCGAGCGATCGGGCGAGGGCCACAACACAGGAGGTCGCCGGACCGCACGCAGAGGCGGGCGGCGCCAGACAAACAAACCCTTTGGAGCGCGCCGGCATAGCGGCACGGGGCGGCGGCGCCCTTTTTTGTGCAGCGCGACTAACCGCCGGCAATAGGCGCCCCGCGGCGCTTCTCCCCCTCCCCCTCCGCCTTCACCCCCGCCCGCCCGCTTTCTCCGACGAACGCGGCGGCGCCGCGGGCGAGGTCGGAGATCGTGGAATTTTGTGCCAGTGAGGAATTTTTTTAAAGAAGGAATAGGTAATGAAATAATCGCTCACAACGTAACGAATTAATTTTTTTCTTCAAAGCTTACCTCCTCTGGCATGTTTTAGAGATTATTTCCCATCTTCTGTCTTCGTGTAACATATCAATGTAAAGTCTTGACACGCCCCGGAAATCAAATTTCTTTCGTGTTTATTTTCCTGTGTATTATTTATCTGTGGATATTGTTACCAGGAAACGACTGTGTTATATAACGGGGGAACAGGAATTTCAAAAAAAAAAAAAATAAATTTCTTCTAAGAATACGACAGTGAGGATTATAATTTGTTTTCATTGTGTCTAATTAAGTAAAATATAACTGAGGATGAGCGCGATGCATAACATTTATATTTACTTGTATTTTATAGTTATAATATAGCTACGTATTGATATTGTTATCATTATGGGTAAATAACCTTCATCTCGTTCAGTTTCTTTTGCGACCTCACATGATCCCTGATATGGCTTCCGGGCCATAATGTAGATTTAATCCCTCGTCCTCTTTAATAGTCGTAAGCTCTTTCCGACACTAATAAGGTAAATACTCTAGAACGAAATTCTATCAAAATTTATTTTGGGTTAATAATGCTGTTATGTATATTTTAATAATGCTGCAGTGCATTACGGCTGAAAAATATTACAATGAAGCGAGACAAAATATTTGTATATGGAATACAATAATCAAAATATTAATAATGTATTGTAATGACAGTTATACTGGAGTGTCAGCTCTCAAGTGACAGAGAAGAAATTGAAATACAAGTAAATTGAGGTCGTATACACATGGGATGCAATTACTGACGTGGTAGGGAACAGCGACATGTAATTAAAGAAGGAGTTTACACTTCTCAGCACCGCGAAGAATTGCATCATCCACCAATTTGTATTATAGTGTACTAATACGAAAAAGCTATTTTAAGAAGTACTATCGTTGATTCTACTTCACAAGAAAATGGTTGCAACCTTCAACGGATTTTGTATCTCTCACTCATACCAATTTTATACCCAAAAAACTCTAATAATAATAATAATAATAATAATAATAATAATAATAATAATAATAATAATAATAATAATAATAATAATAACGAAAATTTCAACTATTTAATCAGTTAAAAACACTGACTACATAGTTCAGAACTTGAAATGTGGCACGTAGTACACGGCGATGTTCACACCTTCAAAAAAGAGCAGCAAGGCCCGTGCCCTAGTTTCCCTTTACGAGCGGAGGCGTGTCTCCGGGTGGGGTAAGCCACGGCGATGAGTCGGCGCAGCGGGCGCTGGAACTGCTTTGCACCCCGCGGAGCCGCGCAGCTTGCTGCCGCCGCCTCTAATTAATTCTCCCGAAAGAGCAGCCGCCCGTGCTTAGCTCCGGAGGCAGCAGGCCAAGGAAGCGAAGAATTCAAGCTCGTCTCTCCATGTCTCTGATTGTTTGGTTCTGTCTAACTATCTCTCCGGTTGACTCTCCCTCTTTGTATTTTCGCCTGTCACTCCCTTTCTCATTCCGACTGCCTTGCCTACCAGCTTCTGTGTCTCACACTCCCTTTCTTTTCGCTATTTCTAGCTTCTGACGCTCTCTCTCTCTCTCTCTCTCTCTCTCTCTCTCTCTCTCTCTCTCTCTATCTATCTATCTATCTATCTATCTATCTCTCCTCTCTGTAACTCCCTGTCCATCTCCAACTGTCTTGCCGCCTGTCCGTTTTCGCCCGTCTGTCTCTCTGTCTTCTATCTCTACCTGCCTCTCACTCTGCCTGTCTGTGTTTGTCTGTTTATCTGTCTATATGCCTTTCATCTGTCTGAATTTCTCTCTCTTTCTCTGATGATGACTGACCCTCTCTGTTTATCTCTGCCTTTCTGTCTTAAAGTCTCTCTGTGCGACTCTTTTTGTTTCCCTCTCTATCCAATTTCACCTGTCTCTTGACTGTCGCTTTTAGTTTTTGCCTCTTTGTCTCTCCTTGTCCCCTACATATGCCACATATTGACGCTGTCTGTTATATCCACTCTCTCTTTCAAACACACTCGGTCGCTGACTATGAGTGAATATCTCTTTCTCTTTCTCTCTCTCTCTCTCTCTCTCTCTCTCTCTCTCTCTCTCTCTCTCTCTCTCCTAATGGATATATATATATATATATATATATATATATATATATATATATATATATATATATATCCATTAGGTATATTACAGTTGTCGATATATGTCTTTTCTAATAATCTTCTTTGTTCACGATCCTTTAGACATTGCTTCGTTCTCATCTCTTTCCAGGCTTCCTGCTCCTCTGGTTTCCAAACTTGAGCTTGGAATCATGACTACATCCGTTGTCGCATCTGCAATCGAAGTTCGTATTGCCCTCAAAACGCATCAAATATATGTTGGAAAATCATAAATTCTGGTATGATTTCACACCGTACCAATCGTAGACACTTGTCGTTTCCATGCTTTTGAAAACTGATCTACGAGTCTAATAGATACAAATATACCACTTTCCATCTAATGGTTTGAAACGAAAGTTCATACGACCGGTGTGAGCTGCTACTTGGCAAGTGGCAACTTGTTCCATTGATAACGATTTAGTCCTGTTTGAGGTAACAGGCAGTTATGTTATGAATTCGCATATTTCTCAGAATAACGTTGCTGTCGGGTGCTCGCCGCTGATAACTTACCAGAAAACCATACAAATTTTCGTTCCTACACAACGATATCTTATGCAATATTTAATTTATAATATTTAAACAAACATGTAAGAATTTCCGAAAACGCCACGGATTTGATGGAGAAGTATTAAAATATCAAAAGTTGCAACAACATAGCACATACTTTTCGTATTATTTGTAATGGATACGTAAAATGAAATTTTAATTACAAACAGTTTTAATCAAACTGGTAAGAAGATATTGTTGTATTCGATCAAGAAATTGTGTCCAAGATCTAGAACCGTTCTGAAGAACTTTCTTATAAGCTTTCCTACGAGAAGCTTTCCTACGAGAAGCTTTCCTACGAGCTTTACGTGAATTTCCATCAAAGATAAAAGGTTTCAGATCAAACCCGCAAACCACAAGTTGAGCTCCGTTAATTGGATAACATACATTTTGAAAAAATAAATGATCGGCTTAAGCACTAGTGTCATTCACGGACAGTCGAATGTCTTTTTAACTCTGTTTCTCGGTATCGCCAACACTCAAAACATATTTTATCAAAATCTCGGAATCTATTTGATCAATCATTTAGTAACTTTCTTATAAAGAGAAAAAATGTTGAATCAAGGTGAGACAAGGCTCGTATTTGCTATACGATGTATTAGAAACTTTAAAAACTTACTTTATAAGTGTTATACATTGCAATACATTTTAACTTAAACCACATATCTGAGAATCCGAGAATCGAGGTCGCCGACGCAGTGTGAGTGATGCGCCGCGTGGCCGATTGGGCGCCACCGTCGCCCCGGCCGCTGCTGCAGCGCGGGGTCTGAATGGGCGTCGGCGCCTTCTGTGCACTTCAAATGCGCCGAGCAGCGCTGTCGCTTCCTAGCGAGGGCGGCGGACGGCACATCTCAATGGAGCACGACCGCCGACCGCGCGCGCCCACGCACCCTCGCTGCTCCGTCTCTCTGTCTCCCTCTTTCTCTTCCTCTCTCGCTTTCACTCTCTCGTCCTCTCTCTCCCATTTCTCTCTCTCGCTTTCTCTCCTGCGTCCTCTCTCTCGCCCTCTCTCTCGCCCTCTCTGTCGCCCTCTCTGTCGCCCTCTGTCGCCCTCTCTCTCGCCCTCTCTCTCTCCCTCTCTCTCGCCCTCTCTCTCGCCCTCTCTCTCGCCCTCTCTCTCGCCCTCTCTCTCGCCCTCTCTCTCGCCCTCTCTCTCGCCCTCTCTCTCGCCCTCTCTCTCGCCCTCTCTCTCGCCCTCTCTCTCGCTTTCTCTATCTCTTTATTGTTTTCACTCTCTCGCTTTCTCTCTTTCTATTGTTTTCACTCTCTCGCTCTCTCTCTCCCTCTCGCTCGCTTTCACTCTCTCGCTCGCTCTCTCTCTCTCATTTCTCTCTCTCATTTCTCACTCTCATTTCACTCTCTCGCCCTCTCTCTCACCCTCTCTCTCGCCCTCTCTCTCTCGCCCTCTCTCTCTCGCCCTCTCTCTCGCCCTCTCTCTCTCGCCCTCTCTCTCTCGCCCTCTCTCTCGCCCTCTCTCTCGCCCTCTCTCTCGCCCTCTCTCTCGCCCTCTCTCTCGCCCTCTCTCTCGCCCTCTCTCTCGCCCTCTCTCTCGCCCTCTCTCTCACTCTCTCGTTCTCTCTCGCACGCGCTCTCTCTCTATCTATCTCTTTCTGCCTCTCTCTGTCTTTCTCTTTCTTTGGCTTTCTTCTGGTGGTCCCTACACCTTTACACTCACTGCTCTCCCCGCCTCTTCACACAACTTCATTCCCCTTCTTTTATTCATTCACTTCGATACATCCCATCATTTCTACCCCTTCTTCACCTACCTCTACCCACTTTCTTCATTCTTCCATCAATGTTTTTTCCCTACAACCTCCCCTAAAATCCCACTCTCTTCCTCCTATCGTAATTTGAACTCTTATCGTAATTAATGAACCTCCATCCATATTTTCTCCCTCACCCCATTTCCTCCATTTCCCCACCTCCACAATTTTCTCCTCCTCCGCTGATTTCTTCACTTGCACCATTTTATCGATAGGTTACCGTTCTTTCTCCAATACGATCTCTAACCCCCACCTTCACATTTCCAGATTGCGTTCGTATTCCTAGATTTTACAAACTCCATCAATTACTTCTTTTCCTCCAATTTCAGACTAGAATTATACTGATTCGTCCACCATAACTACCTATTCACCAGAACCATACACATCCTTTTCCTTCTGTTGTATAACGTAACTGTTCCCTTTTACTATTGCTTTCATAACATTAATTCAATGTATCACTCGGTTTGGTGATATCTGTGAATTCATAGTGAACAGTGAAGTATACCCTTGAACATTAAGTAAAAAACTGAGTAAATAGATCCATTGGTGAACAAATGAATTAAAACATGAAGAAATATTCTCTTAAATAATGCATCCGTGGTATCAATGACAACTTGAAACGGGGATGTATTGAACTTGAACAGAAATGTGATGGAGTAAGTATCATCCTCTACGAAACATTACAAATGCGACTCCATCACCATCCTTCGTCTGTCACCACCCCACTTCCGCCACCACATTGTCTCGGTCACCACCACCTTGCTGACATCACGACCATCATATCCCGACTGCTACAAAATCTTGACTTCGTCGCCGCTCCTGCCGTCACTTTTATCTATCCCGTCCTGCAGATGCTACTTCCGCCACAACGCACATAAAACGAAAGCTCATCCGTTCCTTCCGCAACTAAACCAATTCCACCGCCGCTTGAGCTGACCAATTCTTTTCCCTATTCTTTAGAGGTTTGACGTGTTGGTGCAAGGTCTGATCGTAGAGCGGGAGCACGCCAGCGCAACTCAGTTGATAGCTGTGCAGGCAAGCGCCCACCCCTCCGCGCTCCTTCCGTGAAAGCGAAAGGGAATATCTAGGAGGGGGATTTGGCGAACGGAAGGCGCGAATTGTACAGGTACAGAGGAAAGGGCGATGTCAATTTCAAAAAAATAACCGATGAATTCATGCATAAAGGTGTATTTAAAAACATAGGTTTTTAAATACAGAAAACAGGTAATTAAACAGAAAACAGATAATTAAACAGAAAACAGATAATTAAACAGAAAACAGATAATTAAACAGAAAACAGATAATTAAACAGAAAACAGATAATTAAACAGAAAACAGATAATTAAACAGAAAACAGATAATTAAACATAATCTACGTCATACAAAATTTACTACATTGTACAAAATAATATTATTACACTTACATTAATACACAATCACTACATACATGATTATGTTTTATATTATTTACAATTATATCAAATCGTCGTTTCAAGTTGCTGACTGCTGCAAGAAAATAAACTGGTATAAATGAATCAACAGAATGTTCTGTGGTTGAATTTACTAATATTTGTTGTGGTAAACAACGGCCACACATGTAGGTAGAACCACCCCATAGACCAACAATGACCAACTATGCATAATTTGACAAGTCACCAGTCGAGTTCGAGTGTAGATTACTCTCTGTAATTACCTCTGCCGGCGCGTTCACGGAAACTTTCCCCGAAGGCGTTGGCGGTCGAAAAGTATGGGTTTACCAGTTCTCTCTGAGTCCCTGTACGATCTCCCGCACTCGCAATAATTCACTACCTTCTCAGTCACCTCTGTTCACACACATTGACCCTCCCTCGTCTCTCTCTCTCTCTCCTCATCCGTCTTCCGTCAACACCACTCACCTCCACAGGGACATTCCGTTCGCCTTAAGCCCACCCTCTTCACTTGCGTACCCGATCATTTCACCCCCCCATGCGAGTGCGCCGCTCCGCGCCCGTCTTCCGCCTCCGTAACCTTCGCCTCCCCCCCCTCCCCGCCTCCGCGCACGCGCTGTGCGCCGCCAACGCGGCGCCGCCGCCGCCGCCGCCGCAGAGGATGCGCCCGCATCGCATCCGGCGAGCGCGATACAAACGCGGCCGACTATTCTTAGCCCGCACGGGCAGGAACTCGCCACATGGAGAGGGACGGGGCGAGGAGGGCATGGCGGGAGGGGCGGGGCGGAGCACAGAGGAGGGACGAAGGGCGGGGAAGGGCCGGTCCGAGAGGAGAGGTGAGAGGCTGTGTGGGAGGGGCGGAACAGGGCGAGAAAGGGCGGGGCGAGGATGAGTATGGGGGTGGAGAGGAGGGAGGTGAGGAAGGGTAGATGGTGGAGAGGAGCGAGGTGAGGAAGGGTGGGAAGGGGTTGAACAGGGCGAGAAAGAGTATGGCAATGTGGAGATGAGTGAGGCGAGGAAGGGTGGGAGAGGGCGGATCAGAGAGGACAGAGACGGGGAAGGGTGGGGAGGAGTGGAACGGGTGACAAAGGGCAGGGTGAGGAAGGGTATGAGACGGTGGAGAAAAGCGACATGAGGAAGGGTGGGAAGGGGTTGAACAGAACAAGGAAAGGTACGGCGAGGTGGAGAGTAACGAGGCGAGGAAGGGTGAGAAGGGTGGAACAGGGCGAGGAAAGGTAGGGCATTGTGGGAAAGAGCGAGGTGAGGAAGGGTGGGGAAGGGCGTGACCGATTGAAGAGAGGCGAAAACGGGTGGGGAGGAAGGGTATGGAACGGGGCGAGATGGAGACGAGCGAGGCGAGGAAAGGTTTGGCGAGATGGAGAGGAGCGAGACGAGGAAGGATGGGGAAGGCGGGACGGAGAGGAGAATGGCGAGGGGCGGAAGAGGGCGAAAAGGGCGAGGTGAGGATGAGTACGGGGGTGGAGAGGAGCGAGGTGGCAAAGGGTGGAAGGGGGCGTAACCAGGCGAGGAAGGGTATGGCGAGGTGGAGAGGAGCTAGGCGAGGAAGGGCGGGGAGGATTGGAATAGGGCGAGAAAAGGGTATGGCGCGGCGGGGAGGAGCGAGGCGAGGAAGGGCGGAATGAAGCGAAACGGGGCGAGGAAGAGTAAGGTGGGTGGGGTGGGGTGGGGTGGGTGGAGGGGCGCGGGCGGTGCGTGTCAGTGCAAATGAGGCGGATGACGCGCCGCCTGATAGGTCCAGGAAACGCCCCGCGATAGGCGACATGTGCGTAGTCGCAGACCGCCTGATCGCGGCCCACATATTGCGGATGTCCCAAATCGCAAAAATATGGAGCAGCGCCTGTGTTACTAAATTTTAGTACTATCTGTTCCGGTCTCATCATCACACATGGTTTCGCTATTAAAAACACTTTAACTTTTTCGTTTAGTTTAACAAATGTAACCACTATTACCGAGCCAGAAGTGTAAGCAGAATATTTTATAGGCCACACATTCCCCTGATGTTTTATTACTGAAAAATATGCAAGGACTTCAAATTCTAGTAGAAATTGTCTACGAAATAGGGAGAGTCAAATTCTGAGATCAAAATCCTTATAAAAAGTTTTGAGACATTTTTATTTTGCAATTGAGAGATTAATCATCAACATTCATCCAGTACCTTCAAATATTATAGACATTTCTGCATTAAAATTATCTGGTTCTACTTCGAAATATAGAAAATTAAAGCGGTATTTTTATAAGAATATAATGTGAATACATTTCGATGGAATGATGGAATGACTAGAGCGAAGAAATTCTGTTGGACTATGTAACGAAATCGCATGACTGTATTGTGTACCGGTCCATCTACTTGTTCTGAACCCTACATTTTATCAGTAAGCTACGCAACGATACATACAAATTCGTTCATTCTTAGAAAAGAAATAACAAAATTTGTCACCACGCGAAGTATAGATTGTTTTCCATAGCTCAGTGGTCACAGAAATGGGTTCGATTGCCGGGGGAGATAATTTATGCTTTCAATAATTTACTATCAAGAAAACGATTCTAAAACAAAGATTTATGCGCAGGTTGGTGAATATCCGTTACTTTTTCGAGTTCGTTTTTTGTATTGATAATGTAGCAGAATAATGTTATGCTTCTTCTATAACAATCCCTCTTCAGTCAATGAATTTCTAGTCATTCATTTCACGTCAAATATCATCGTAAACCGATTCACCATTAACTAGTCATTTAAGCAACCATGAAATAAATATTTGTGAAATTAAATTTTACATACTCGAGAAAGAGAGCTCAAAATAAATACTATCAATCAATTTTATATCACAAATACTTCGTGCGTTATACACACTTTCCTGATGCTGCATCTTTTTTCATTGAAGCCTAAAGTTTCGAGTGTTAATAGATCTATTTTCATGTTGAATATATAACCATTAGAGTTATAACCAGCGAGCATGAGTAAAATATTGGGCTTCACGATCGGATGGGGGAGGTATGACGCAAGCAGCACGGCCGGAAGACGTCTTCCGAAACTGGTCGCCCACGCTCCTGCAAAAAGGGTGATGGCACAATGTTCAAGGATGTGCAAAACTTCGTTGATAAATGATTATTAGATGGCGCAGTGGGTTTACGTTACATTTGAGACGAGAATAAATTGTTGACGGAGTAATCAATCTCAAGGCAGCAAAGGTAACTATTATTGTTTCAAGAAACAAGGGTATCCAATGTTTAAGATCGCCTCATTCCCCTTAAGCCATTGTGTTCAATCCTGATGATCATATAATTTTTTTAGTAGTAAGTGCTAAAATAAACATTCTGATTATGAAAAGCAAAGCAATAGTATCATTTTACGATTATTACTTTATTAGAATTGTAATAATTAACCATTGGAGTATTATTCGTTTCATAAAATCCTGAAGTCGTGGATAAGAACTATATATTCATGAATTTGTAATTGATAAAACTATTCTATTCTTTCAACATCATGTAAAGTGATTCTGCGCTTTATACATTTATTGTACATTAAGTTTCATAATTTCAAACTCAAATTAGACGAAAAGATAAAATATATATCGTTATGATTTTAATAAGTGTAAACTGAAATTTTTTTGAAGGAGATGGAAATCATCCCAAACAACACTTCCAAAAGTTTTGTGATAACGCAATAAGAGAGTTTGCGAATGATAATAAAAGTGCCTCTATGCTTGTTTTTCTTCATTCTAAAGGCTGCTTCACTAACATATTCCTTCCGAATGTGAACAAAAGACCGAAATCAATTTGTCTCTCTATTGTTGAAGATACATGTAATGAGAGAGAGACAGGGAGAGAGAAAGAGAGACAGATAAAGCCAGAGAAAGAAAGAAAGTGAGTGAGTGAGTGAGTGAGTGCGAGAGAGAGAGAGAGAGAGAGAGAGAGAGAGAGAGATATGCAAAAAAGTGTAGTACGAAATGTTAAATCCTGAATAATACTTACTTTCATTCATTTTTAATACCCCCTGTAAACACTGTAAGAGAGACAGATGAAGGACAGGAGAGAACAGACTATCAAATGATTTCTAACATGCGAAGGAAGGTTAACGTTCTCTATATGACGCAAGCTTGGGAAGCACACGAATACATGAAATCAAAAGAGTATGATGCAGCGATAGCTTCAATGCACCTCAAGAATAATAGTTCCTATTGACCTTGACGAAGACAAAGAAGCATATTCGCGAACAACCCGTAGCACAAGACTTATGACTATCTTCCATACACGAAATCACGATTTTGGGAAGCATATATTAATGCACGGGCGAGCTAGTGATTGCTTGTCAAATGCAAGTCTGCCTGCACTTTGAAGACGATCACAAATTATGAATTTGTCGAACCTGTAATCATTTCACATTCAAGAAGGGAGAAAACAACGATGTCTCGTTCTGCTGCGTATAATAAATCTCAAATTTGGACCCTTAAAATCATGGCCCTCTCATATAAACATAATTAGATGGCAGTTTTACATTCAGTTTGGAGAGAGAGAGATAGAGAGGGGGAGAGAGAGGAATTTTATTTTATTCAGCGCAATTCTACAGTTTAATGATTTGAAACATTTTATCTCGAGTATCTGGATTGAAGAAAATAATAAATAGTGGATGTGTGAAGAAGTATGTGATAACAGATAATAAAGAATAGTGAGCGATATATAAATGTGTGTGTGTGTGAGTGTGTGTCTGTAACGCCACAGCCAGGTTGAGATAAGTTGGTAAATTCTACTTCTCTAAAATGGTTGTACTTTTCCATACATCATGTAGAGTTTTTTCTTCTGTTTTGATGTTAAATAAGTAACATTCCTCACCGGCCATTATAATAAGAGCTTGCATTACCAATGAAATATATAAGAAATGAATGAGTCCTCCAGTAAATATACTATTTAAGTCATTTTTACACTTTTTATTTATCAAATAAACCTATTACATAAAAGTAAAAGGTGCGAAGGGATTATTCATATGAGAATTAGTATCTCACACATTCACAGTTTTTTTTTATTTTACGACATCATAAGCGTTTTTAAAAATAACGTTAAAATATTGACATTTACTTATATCACACCACAGATTTTTTGTGCTCGTAATTGAAGTTGTTTACTCTGAAAGTAAGTAAACGATAATCTCCCACTGTTCTAACGGCGTACTTTTCCAACCTTCTTCCTTCATCTTTACAAAACGGTCACGTTCTTTGATTCCTCCGAACAATGACTTCACTCGACCAAATTGGAAGCTTGTGCCATCTGACTCCCTCTGAATTTCTATTGATAATTTCTACTGCCTGCAGCCTTGCAGTTATTACTAACGGAGAGTCATCAAGCTGTACAATTGTGTTCGTATTCTATTTTATAACATATATTTTTATTATATAGGTGGTTATTAGTGAAACAAAAAAGAAACATTACATTGAAGTTTGAAAAAATCATAACTTATTTTCGCGTGCAATCCGAATTGACTCTCATTTTTCACTATGTGTGATTATATTTTCTCTAGATTAAAACTCTCGAAGGAGTCATTGTTTAAAGTAACCAATTAATTTTTCGTCAGCGTTTAACAGATTCATCTTATCCTCTTTCTTAGCGGTTTCCTTGTATTAAGCGAGAGCAATACTCCCATCGCCATCGTGGTGTTTCTTTTTGGGTCCCGTGGAGCGTGTGAGACGTGGGTCAACCCATCTCCCTGGATTCCACCAATCCCGTCTCTCAAACCCCGCAGTCCTCGCTACTTTCTGCTTCGTATGCGAAGACCCTCCGTGCAGCTTTCGCAGACTCTGGCCCCAAACTTCCCGTCCAACCGTGTCACCCCCCTGCTCAGTTTTCATTCCTTCTTCTCTGTCGCCCTCTACTTGAACGTTTGCAATCCGACTTCGCTCAATTGTCTCATGGTCTGGCATACCTTTTTCCACTGACTCCTCCTCCCCCAACACTCACTCATTCCGTCAATTTCGTTAATTTCCTTAATTGTTTTTTCGATGTTGATCTCTCCTCCATTGTACATCTCTCCTCCATTCACCGCTCTCAACGCAAAAGAAGGCACATAGCGCCTTCACATTCAGGCTCGTAGTTCTTCCTATTTAAAATTATTGCTTCGCTTCCTTAGCTATATTTTAATGGCTTCCTCTCTGCCTCTGATTTCACTTTTGTCAATTACTTGCTTCGTCGTTTCTGCAGACATTTTTCGTTCCTGAGCTCCTTCACCTCCGTCTCTCTATATTCGGCTGTATATATCTTCCTACTTCTGATATCTACATGACCACCACCTCCGTATCTCTACTTTTGCCTCTTTACACTATGTTCTCGCCATCATCCAATGTTCTCGTCCTCCGCAAGCCGGCAGCCAAAACCACATCTGTCTACCTCATCTCTAATTCTGCCGCTCTCGTTGTATTTCCTTCACTCTCACCGTCGCCAAAGCATCACGCCGTTTACTCGCAACAAGCCTCGTAGAAGTCGCTATTTTACTTCAGTTTCATGGCGCTTCGCTCTCCGCCGCCGCCGCCGTTGCCACCCCCTCCGCCTCCCCTCCCCCTCCCCTCCGCCTCTACCTCCGCCTCCGCCTCCCCTCCGCCTACGCCTCCGGCCTCCGCCTCCGCCTCCGCCTCCCCACTGGCACCGCCTCCACCTCTGCAAACCCCTCCGCCCCCCCGCCTCAACTCCCCCTCCGCTTCCCCTCCGCCTCCCCTTCGCCTGCGCCTCTCCTCCGAGTCCGCCCCCGCAAACCCCTCCACCTCCCCCCCGCCTCTCCTCCGCCACCGCCCACGCAAGCCGGCGGCGCGGGAGCGCGGCGAATCCGGGCGCATCGCGCGGAGGCATCGCTGTTTGAATAACGCCCTTAGAGCCGCGGGCGCGCCGACTCGCCGCCGCCCACCCGCAGGTACGAAGCCCCGGCCGAGGTCAGGAGCGAGGATTTGGGATGCCACAACCACGCGCGCTCCATGGCTGCCGAATATAGCGTAAATGTGAGAGTTCAACGTCCTTCCCTTTTTTGTTTTGTTTTCTCTTTTTCTTTTGTTTTCTTTTAGTAATTTTTTTGCGTTTTCATCGAGGTCAAGGACTCACCCTCAATTACCAGATCGTTTTAACGCCTCTTGTTCAGAAACAATATTACGTGTGTAAGTAGAGATCACACAAACACTCACAAATGCTCAAAGGATCGGCACTCGAACATAGTAGATATCACAAATTCTTTGATTTCTCGAATTTTAGTTTTCTTTTCGCGGTCTCCATACATGCAGGATTATGTCACTAAAATGTGGTTAACACCTATTTTCCCGTTAGATACGAAATAATGAGTCACCGGGATTAATAACGTAATTGAAGGAATAAACCTCGTCTTGGTGAATGTTTTTCTAAACTGTTTTACAACCTACAAAAAGGAATTTCCGTTTAAAAGATATGTGCTGATTGTTGAATTGAATTTGAATTGATGCCTTATTTTACGTGGCGAGATTTGTTTACATTTTCCCATCATTTTTAATGTATTTTATGCTCATTCAATCGATTTTAATATAATTTGAATGGTACTTACTTCAAATAATATTTATGAGACGCAAAAAATGTTCTCCACGGCATTCCTAAGTATCATATTCGATTTCTTCCCTCAAAAATTGTAATGTCAGCTGTTGTGAGTATGTAATCTAAAGTTCTTGTGACGCCTATGAGCGCCATTGGCGACTCAGCCGATTTCGGTGTTACTAAAGACAAAGATTTCCTGGAAAAGAAACAAAAAGTGTGAGAGCAAAGTTCACGTGAACGAATAGAAGAAGCCTCCATTACATTAATAACGTATCCAAGAGCTTGAGTTATTCATCCGAACTGGTCTTGATCACATTTGTAACGTCATTTTCTTAGCTTTTAGGGCATTTTAAGAGCAATTTATTGACCATTGTGGCGATGTTTTAGGTCATCAAAAATCGCCCCCTAATCATCATCCATAATCATTAATCTTTCATCATCGTGTACGTCTCATGACCGCTCCTGCCGTCATCTAACCTTGCTATTAAGGTCGTTACTGTCGATGAGCGTTTATGCTATACGTTTTCTTCCATACCTACAAACGACCCACTCAGAGTACTGACTTTCAACTTGGGTGTTCAAGTTCAGGAATGTTAACACGGATTAAGTATGAGGCGATAGTGATTTTAAAATAATTGCTTGTAAATTGAAATGAGTTGCCATATGAGTTGCCATGGGTCGTCCTTTCAATGTTCTTCCTGCGAGTAATAGTCTCTTTGTGACGTACTATCCGTTTTATGCTTCACTCTATTTCATCTGTTTTCCAGCGATATATATTCTGTAAAAAACTATTAAACAAGTATCCGAGAAAGTCCGAGAAATTCAAAATTGTAATAGTTTCTTTGAAAAATGTTTTAATACCCAGAGATAAACACATTTTCCATTGTATGGGTAAAATTTAATTTCTGAGAATTAATATATAATACCTCATCGTTCTTGATCTCTCCTTTCAAAAGCCTTTTCAATGCCGAATTGGTTCAGTCCTCAGACATCACATAAAAGAGAGATAAGTCATATGAAAAGCGTTTAAATTCGAACGGCTGACGTATAAAAGATAAAAAATAAAAGTTTAACTGGCCAAGATAGTGAATACAACGAAATTACGGTACCATATCTTCAAAATTAGCAAGCCCGTGGGCAAAATGTGATTTTGAAAGAATTTCGTTGCAGGTCTAATCGGTTAGAAAATGCAGAAGATGGATGTGAAGCGAATTTGAAAGATAAGGAAAAGAAATATGAATTAAGAAGAACGAGAAGAGTAACAATTGCTTCTTCTAATAAAAAATGAGCTATTTTTGTAAGTAAAACTGTCCAATAAATGACTAATAGGAAGCACGTACAAAACAAAAAAAAGATCGAAACCATTCCAGGAAACTGGTTGTCTCCACAAAGTTTAAGAAACATGTGGGATACTATGCAAGGAGGATGTGAGAAAATATGCTATAGAAAAACTGAGAGAATATGTGGAGAAAATAAAGGAACTTTGGGAGTAACATGCGAAGAACATACAGGGAAACATACAAAAAAGCTGCGTCTCTGTATAAGAATGGTTTACTCACAGGGTTCTGAATGTTTTCAGGCATAGTTCAAAACCGACAGCTACATTCAGTTTCAAAACCATTACTCACGAAGTGTAGAATGTTTGAATTGAATTGAATTGAATTTGCCTTATTTTACGTGGCGAGACTCGGGCCATCAGGCCCGCTCTTCCGTCTGACCACGCAAATTTTGCTACGCTTCTTTCATCAACTAGCAGAGAAAGGAGGTATTTCTTGGGAGAAAAATAGGCGATTTCAATTTAGCTCAGAGGCGTCATTTAGGCTTGAGGATCTTTTACATGCAAGTAAATCTACTAACATGGGACAGCCGGCTTTACTTCCCTCCGAAGGAAGGCGTACGAAGGATTTTGTCGCCCTAAAAATCCACGGCTTCGATCGGATTTGAACCCGCGAGCTTGGGCATAACAGTCCGGTACGCTAACCGTTACACCATCGCCGCCGTGTGAATGTTCGTACGGGGTCCACCAATTCAAATAAATAATATTGACTCCAATATTGCTCAACACGTTATTTGTGTGCCTAGCAACACGATGAACTAGTTGGCCGAACGTAGGAAAAATATGCACGAGAAGTCTGCAGGTCTGATGTCGACTGGTGTGTGAGCTGCTGAGGGGGATGTGGCGGGGAGTGGAAGGGTGACGTGGGGCGGGGCGGGGCGGGGGTGGGGTTCCATAGCAAAAGCGAAAGCTACGGCGCGTTCCGAGCAACGAGGTGGGTCGAGCCCGAACGAATGCGCATAATAGCCCAAAAAGGCCAACGGATGCGCGCTTAACTCCGCGCAGACGCCGAGGGCACCGCCTCTTCGCCCCACAGCCGTCACCAACGCCATTGCCACTGCCGCAACCGCCACCCTCGTGTCCGCCACCCTGCCCTTGCCTGTGAACGTCTTCGACTCTGTCATCGTTCCCAACCAGTCACCTGCTTTCTGACGCTTCCTCCGTGCTTTCCTCAGCCTCCGCGTTCGCGCCGCTTTCCTCCGCCTCCGCGACAAAAAAAATCCTTCGTACGCCTTCCTTCGGACGGGAAGTAAAGCCGGCTGTCCCATGTTAGTAGATTTACTTGCATGTAAAAGATCCTCAAGCCTAAATGACGCCTCCGAGCTAAATTCAAATCGCTTGTTTCGTCGCCCAAGAAATACCTCCTTTCTCTGCTAGTTGATGAAAGGAGCGTAGCGAAATTTGCGTGGTCAGACGGAAGAGCAGGCCTAATGGCCTGAGTCTCGCCACGTAAAATAAGGCATTAATTCAATTCAATTCAATTCCGCGTTCTCTTCTGCTTCGTCTCCGCGCCTACCACCGTCCCTGACTCCGACGCCTCCGTTGAAGAACGACACCGACATCGGCCAGTCGACTTCGCCGTGGTCAGTCTCCGTCTTCGCTTCTGCTCTGAATCTTTCTCTGTCACCCTCCACGTCTTCGACTCCTCCGAAGGAGTTCTCTTTCAGAAAATATGATATCGTGTATCATGACTGCGCCAACGTCTTCAGGCAGTCTTACCCCGCGAACCCAGCATCCATATTTGTTTCTATTTTGTCTTTGCTTCTGCCACCGTCACGTTTCATCTTTGCCTATTGTCTCAGTCTTGTCATCCGACTTGCCGCTTACCATGTTATCATCTCAGACTTCGACATCCTCTCAGGTTTCCTCTTCTGCCTCTGTTGCCGTCAGCGTCGACAGACGGCCGATACTGCATAGATTATCTTTCCGCGTTTTATTCCCGTTTCTTATCGCCTCTTCTAGAATTTTTTTCTCTCTTCTAAGCACTATATCTGCAACTGTTCCCTGCCGCTATCTCCTCTCCCGCCCGCTCGCGCGATCAGCCAACCCCCGCTTTTCTCTGTCTCCGATCGCGGGTGCAGCTGACTTCTCTAATCAGAACGGTTACCCACATTTCGCCCTGTTGCCGACTTGCGAGAATGTAGGCACGGCACTATGCATTTCTCGTGTCGTTCCCGTCTCCCTTCTCGTGTCCCCCACCCGATCCATCCCTACGCTTTCGTTTCTGATTGCGTTCTCTATCCTTTCCTATTTCTTTCCCACTGTCATCTTGTTCACTCGCGCTTCTTCTCCACGTCCATGAGCACCGTTTTCGTCTCCTCCTTCGCTCTACCTTTCCTTTTTCTTCGCGTATTTTTTGTTTAGAGCAGCTTTTATATTCATCTCCGTGACCGTTCTCCGTCTCCTTCCTCGCTTAATTCTCGTTTCGATTATTTAAACCTGAACCTACATGTTCGTCAGCACCATCGGACCTGTCACAACCTGTTCATCCATTCACTGCCCTTCGCCACACACCCCGCTCGCATCAATTCACTACCCTTTGTCGTTTCCTTCCCGCTCCCATCCAGAAACTTTGGCCTCTGCCCTCTCCTCTTTGCTCGTCGCTATCACATCAATTTCTGCCCATTACCGCTTTCGTTTCTCTTTATCGCCGTCTCTATTCCCATCTACCCTACCTAGCTTCATCTTGCAATTCCTCTCCGCCAGCTCCGCTCCGCCAACCCTTCGCCCTCCTGCCTGTCTCTGCGCCCATCTGCGCGCGCGGCGTCGCGGCGGCTCCCGCCACTCGGACGAATGAGCGTCTCCGAGGTAATGGGAGGCGACTCCGCTCGTTAAGACGGCGGCGATTCCCGACGGAGATACCGATCCACGACGACGCGGCGGCGGCGGCGGTGACGGTGGAGGAGGCGGAGGCGGAGGCGGTGGCGGAGGCGGTGGCGGTGGGGGCAGTGGCGGAGGCGGAGGTGGCAGAGGCGGAGGCGGAGGCGGTGGCGGTGGCGGTGGCGGCAGTGGCGGAGGCGGAGGTGGCGGAGGCGGAGGCGGAGGGGGTGGCGGTGGCGGTGGAGGGGGCGGTCGCGGGGGTGGTGACGGTTGAGGCAGCGTTGGAGGTGTAGGAGGAGGCGGAGGCGGTTGTGGTGGCGGTGGCAGTGGCGGTGACGGTGGAGGCGGCGGAGGTGGCTGCGGAGGTGGCGGAGGCCGAGGCGGCGGCGGAGATGGCAGTGGAGGCGGAGGAGGTGGCCGCGCAGGCAGCGATGGAGACGGAAGTGGAGGCGCGGGCGACGGCGGCGGCGGAGGCGAAGGCGGAGGCAGAGGTGGTGGTGGTGGCGGTGGAAGGAACGAAGGCGGCATCTGCGGCGGCGTGGGCAGCGATGGTGGCGGCGGAGACGGAGGCGGAGGCAGAGGTGTGGGCGGCGGCGGTGGCGGTGGAGGCGGAGGTGGGGCGGCGCGGGAGGCGCGCTCGCGGGGCCCGTAGCCAACCGCCCTCGTTTATGCGGGCCGTCTGTTTCTGCTGTTCCGCTCGTCGCGCGGAGATGAGCCTCATCGCGGGGCAATGACGCGCTTGAATTATGCGTTGACAAATGGCGGCGGCACTTACATTCAATACCACGCTTTGCTGCTCGCCAGGGGAAGCGAGCTGTAGTTGGGCAGAGAGGTTGCTCATCTTGAAAAACAGTAAGACGATGTGTGTGCAAATGTGAAGGTCAATTATAATGGTGGTTTTAATGAGCCGACATGAAAAGTTTGTTTCGTAATAATGAAAAAGTATTTAGAGTAAGACACTGATTTAAAAATTCAATGGAAAAGATGTCGTCTGACCTTGGGAAGAGATATTGTTATGTTAAAACAAAACTACTACTGAATAGATATTAGTAAACTTACCTCCTGGTTTATTGGTAATATCTCTAATTATTAATTGAATTAAATGTTAATCATTATTCAAATGCCCGAAGGAGAACTAGTGAGAATATTCATTTTCTTGATATTCATAATTTTAAGTTAATAATTGCTAATGTCTCAGGAAGTAATCATATTATGCCACAGAGGAATAAACAATGTATTACTCATGCCTCAATGTAAGCAAAGGAGATAATGCATTTGTTAAGCTACAATGAGTAAATGATACTCCTGAGAAATTAGTTTTGCGCACAAATCCCCTTCTTTATTATATATATATATATATATATATATATATATATATATATATATATATAAATTACGTTTGTTGTTGACAGTTTATTCACTTTCTAGAAAGATTTCTTGTTTCCTTAGAACAGGAATGAGCAGGAAGAACAATTACAGTTTTATTACATTTTATAATTGTGTGTTCTTAATAAGTTTGTTATAGCTAATGTCCGCATCTGACTAATTCGCGATTTAGCCATTTAATGGTCCAAAAATGAAGGAATAAAGTCCGAAGTTGGGACAGCTTCAAAGCGTGCTACGGATTTTAGCACGAAGAGATACAACATTAACCAACACCAACATAGTGGAAGTGAAATATTTTACTATGACGAGGAACAGTAAAGAAATGGAGATAATATGGTTGACGGTTTCTAAGATTTGAGAGAGTCAAGGTGCGCAGTTTCGAGTTCCACTTCCAGTTGTGTTAGTCGTAAATTTATATAAATACGGTACTACCTAACCGAACTTACTGTATATTTAAATCGCACATATCCGAGATTGGGCGATGAGACTTCGCCCTCAAACTTTACGATTGACATAAAATACCCATGGGTCTGTGCAACACATAATTTCCATCGCATTTTCATGTCAAAATACATTTTGCGAATACTCAAAACGCCCCCCACTAGTAAAATCACTTTACTTTAGCTAGCATCCTGCAGCTAATGCCAACATTAGCCGGATGATACTCGAAATGATCCCTTCATCGTCATTCGCAACCGCTTTATCCAAAACGTCTGAAGAATGTGCAAATTAACCGGCTAGTTCGAGAATTAGGCATATTTCGGGCTTCAGACGTAAGATATACAGCTGCACGTTAGCCCATGACCAAAAAGTTAGCTGTTGAGAAATTATATCCGTTGTAACTCAGTTCGACAACAGAAAAAAGCACATAAAAATTCCAGCAACATGAGATCGAGATCTCAAACCCGCGACCTTGTGGCCTTCTTAAATAAAGACAATCTTGCCAACATTTTGGCTAACATAGTCAGTGTATAGTACAAAACAGCAAATGAGTGCAGGGCCAATCCACGGAGTTTAAGAAATTACTCATGTCACCAAGAGAGGCGGTAATAAAACATTGCACTCGGAATAACATTTCGCGAAATTAGCAGCAAACCTCTAGAAGGACGGCATCAACAAAAACAAAGACATGTCTACCATGACAATTAGCCCAGAAATGACCTAATACATTAAAGCTGAATTATCGCAAATAGAGCTCTTCAAAGGAAGCATTAAAACACTTTACATGACGAAACAATTATGAAATTATAAGAATGTAATTAGTAACATACATGCGAAACTTGTATACTTGTATATTGTGCGATACATTTCACATAAGATGTAAAGATAAATGGTGACAAACATGCACTAGCATTTAAAGTTAAATCATCGTAATTCCCACGTTCAAGATACTCGCATCTCAAGAAATACATACGTGTGGGAAAGGAAGTAAATATTAAATTTAATTGATTAGATTCCGCGATAATGGAATCGCTGAATTTCGATTCGTCACAAATTTTAAAAACTATTCGATTTGATTTTTTTAACAGAATCTCTTTGAACAAATCATCAAGTGATGTAAATCTGCTCGCTTACTTGTATATTGTGCGATACATTTCACATAAGATGTAAAGATAAATGGTGACAAACATGCACTAGCCTTTGAAGTTAAATCATCGTAATTATCAAGTTGAAGATACTCGCATCTCAAGAAATACATAGGTGTGAGAAAGGAAGTAAATATTAAATTTAATTGATTAGATTCCGCGATAATGGAATCGCTGAATTTCGATTCATCACAAATTTTAAAAACTATTCGATTTGATTTTTTTTAACAGAATCTCTTTGAACAAATCATCAAGTGATGTAAATCTGCTCGCTTATCCGCACATCCGCTGAATCAGCAACAGGCGGCTGGGTCGCGGCAGTAGCAAGAACAGCCCGGAGGGATATTTATAGCGAGGCGCGTCGCAGAGTGGGCCATCCGGCGTTTCTGGTGCGAATTCCGCGGAGGCCACATACAGGCCACCGGGGCAGGGACGCGGCTCGCCGGCCATCCGGGCGGCCGGGGCTCGGGTCTGGGTCACGCGGGCGCCACGCCGCGCCACGCCACGTCACGCCACGCCACGCCGTGCGAAATGCTCCAGAGGGCGGGCTGCGCGGATCGGGTGACCGAGGACACTTCCTTCCGCGGGGCAAGGTCGCTGTCACCCCTGCCCCAGCCACCGCCGCCGCTACCACCATCACCACCACTGCCCTCAACATCACCACGACCACAACCACCACTACGACCTCCAACACCACGACCAACACCACCAACTCCACCACCACCACCACCAACTCCACCACCACCACCACCATCACCACCAACACCACCACCCGAACACCACCACTGCCGCCACCATCATCAACCCCATCACCACCACCACCACCACTTCAACGACCACCAACACCACGGCCACCGACACCACCATCACCACCCCAACACCTCCACCACCACTACGTCTACGAGCACCACAACCCTTACCACCACTAACACCACCACCACCCACACGAACACCAACACCAACACCACCACTGCCGTCATCATCATCACCACCAACAACAACACCATCACCGCAACACCAACACCACCACCACCATCCATACCACCCACATTACCACAACCACCACCATCACCACCACTACGACCACCAACACCACGGCCATCACCATCACCACCCACACCAACACCACCACCTCCAACACCACTGCCGTCACCATCATCACCAACACCACCAACACTGTCAACTACACCACCACCACCACCACCACCACCACCACCACCACCACTACGACCACCAACACCACGACCACCACCAGCAACCCCTACCACACCACCACCATCTACACCACCCACACTACCACTACCATCACCACCACCCACACCAAATAAATATACAAATTACAAAATATCTACAGTACCAGGTTAGAGTTTGAGCGCCATATTAGTTTTAAGGCAGACAGGATATGAGCATGTTTGCACGACTCATATTGAATCGTATATCGTACACGCTGATCAATTTGGCTATACCCGCGTCGTAGCCATTACGGTCAGTATTGCACATGCCTGCTGCTATAACTACCGCCTTCTGCTCTACCCGCAAGACTCTTTCACCACATCAACCCAGCCACTCCTCAAGCTCTCACACTCACCACCACATTATTTTGCATTCCAAAGAATAATCCTTCGCATTGTAATCCAATAACCTGTGTGTTCGTCTGATACAGATAGGCAGCGGTGGAGTCGATTTTAACCGAAAGTTCAGTCGACTGACGTCGGAAGAATTTCACGCTAGCTTTTATCTGAGATAAGCCACCTGAATAATTAAGTTCGTATTTGGTGAACGTAGATTCGTATCTTCTGAATGAAAGATAGTGCGAACTTGGACGTTAAAGGCCCTTTCACAATGCAAACGCAAATATAAGCATAGCACATAGGCATAAACATTAACATAAGCGAGAGACTGAAGTATTCACAATGACTAACATAAACGTAAGCAAAATACGTTTCTACTGGCTGTGAGACTTTCTGGTTGGATGTGAGAATCGATTTCAAGATATCGACTGTGTCTATGTCCCATATGACGTTAGTTCTTTTATCGACTTCGCTCCAATTTCGATTCTAGATTTTGAACAACCGTTCTGTGATTAGTTCATTTCTTATGTCTTCCGTAAGCATAAACACAGAAGCTTGAAGCTTGCAAGCTTTTAAGTGAACGTCTTACGTGTTATGCTTACGCGAACGCATTGGGAACGACTCCGTTTATGGGCGTAGTCCTAACTTGTATGTGAACGCCATGCTTATGTTTACGTTTGCACCGTGAGCGGGCCTTAAGACCTGAGAGAGTGAGTCCCGATCGCTGGTGTCGAAGTCCCCTCCTCCGTCGCCGGCGGTGGTGCCGGCCTTGCGAATGCCGGCGGCTGGGCGGCGCCAAGCGTCGGTTTCCAAGCGGGATGCGCTCATTTCCAGCAATTCGTGAGTCACGCGCAACGCAGCACCCGCGCCCGCACCCGCCCCGCGCCGCCCGCCGTCTGCCTGCCGGTGCGAGCAGATACGTTTACATGCACATACGAGTACACTGCCGCTGACGCATTTGCTCCCCAGTTGCGTTTGCGCGTGTTAACCAACCGTGTGCTCCCTCCGTCTCTCTCTCTCTCTCTCTCTCTCTCTCTCTCTATATATATATATATATATATATATATATATATATATATATATATATATATATATATATTAGTCTCTCGCTGTCACTCTCTTTGACTCTCGCTCTCTCTCTGTCTCGCACTCTCTATCTTTGTATCTCGCATTTCTTCCTCGCTCTCTCTTCGTCTCTATATTTATCTCTCTCTGTCTCTCACTCTCTCTTTGTCTCTCACTCTGTCTCTCTCTTTGTATCTCTCTCTTTGTCTCTCTCTGCTTCTCGCTCTCTATTTGTCTCTCTCTTTGTCTCTCTCTTTGTCTCTCGCTCTATCTCTCTCTTTGTCTCTCGCTCTATCTCTCTCTTTGTCTCTCACTCTATCTTTGTCTTTCACTCTCACTCTCTTGTCTCTCGTGCTCTCTTTCTCTCTCACTCTCTCTTTCTTTTTCTCTCTCAATCTCTGGGTCTCTCTCACTCACTCACTATCTCTCTTTCTCTCTCTATCTGTGCTCTACATTCTTCACTGTAATTCAGGAAGATCGAATAAAAGGCTTGAATTGCATTTAGATTTATTCCATATCTACCCCACACGATAAATAACAGGTAATTGGCTATATTGTATGTTATTTTTAATAAACAAAACCTGGCAGATAGAAGAAAAATTATCAATGTATAGAAAATATTGACAACTCCATATATTTTTAGTCAGGTTTCGTTCTCAGTTCCTTTCTTTTACCCTAATCAGTCTCTTATACACTATTACAATAATATAACTTGTACAAAATTATTAGCTTTTTGATGGCTCTTTCTTTTACCATTAATTTATGAATTAGTTTAATTTTAATCTTATTTGTATAAAAAATAAAGAACTTCTGGAAACTTACAGGTTCATATTTCATGAGTGGAATAGTCAGTGTTAACCGCGAACGAACAGTTACAAATTAGCGTAAGATATTGGTGTTGTCACCATGTGAGAGAGTGGGTTGGACAATGGAACTCTACTACAAACGCATTTGATTACATTTACATAATCATAAATCATCCTATCCCATTTATCTCCCTCACGCCGAGAAAAAGATGAGTCTCTATCAGAACAATTTCTTTTTAAGGAAGAAATAAAAAATCTCAAAGTTAAATTGGAGATAACTATTAAATACTATACTCCTTTTCTCCGTACGCTGAAAGTATTGTTTTTTGTTGAAGAGAAGAAAAATATCGGAAAATGCTCAGAAAGCGGATTTACAATATATTTTACTTGATTCTTGGAATATGCTATTCTTAACCCATTACGTCATTACTTTCTTAACTCATTGTGATCATGCCAGTTATTCAGGTTACGTCAGAGAGTCGGTTAACAACATCTGAATATTCTAATATATGTAAATAAAAACAAGTAGATGATTGCGTGTTCCATAGTGATTTCCTTGCAAACATACATGCGCAGCTAGATGATATATTTTAGAGACACTGCTAGCAATCTGATAACCACTGTGAGGCGCGACAGGTAATTTGCAGACCATTCTGTTTGGATTCAGATTTCATCCTGAAGGATATTCTTTAAACTGCCCAAAATTGCATTATAGGTGGGCTAGGGATGGGATTTTGCACATATTTTAGATGTTCCGCCAATAAACAGAAATATCAATTTACTTTTGACATAACCAACCAACGAGTTGAAGGTTATCCAATGGATAAGGCTTAAAGTAGTGCAGAACGCCAAAACTGCAATGCGTGCACATGTTCTTAAAGCCTTACACTACACAAACATTAATTGGTAGTGCTAGTTTTATATTTTTCAACTGCAATAACGTTTTACAGGTTCATAAATTGAGGCTAAATACAATTTTTAATAAGCTGCAGAAATTTCAGCCTTTTATTTAACCTACTTAAGAGATCCCCAAATATGATACTGGTTGTTGTAGAAAGTAGAAGTATCGGCCATCTTGTCTGTTTCAAAAACTCGTGGTATTGATAGAATACGAGTATTACTATAAGTGAGCAGCTTAGAGAAACATGTGTATTTGATCTTTACACTCATAATCCTGAGAAAAAAATCTGTTTTGATCTAAATGATAGTCATCTCTAAATAGAACCGAATGTTTTAAATACCTAATGTTAAAACCACTAATGGATATAACTCAATCGCCACATGAAACTAAATTTTACAGAAAACGACGAGCATTTCTTTAAAACTGAATTTTTAATCTTAAAGCGGACAACTCTAAAACATGAAAGGGGCCAACTACATTTGTGGCCCCTCTTTTCCGTTCAAATTGTACTTACTTATGCCATTTAGATCTATTTTACTAGTAAGTAAATGAATTATCCAAGAATAATTAAATTATAATTTAAATGATGTAATTAATAAATGAAATTAATTTTAAACTGAATGATTTTTGAGTTACCTCAAGGCTTTGAGAGCTTCTTATCGGAATGATTCTGTGCACCCTTGCCGCATCAAATCCAAATTCCCAAACGATAATTTTCGCCCCCCTTAAGTACATGATAAAACCAAATCATATATTTAGCCTAGTTTTAAAGCATGCAAATGTTAAATAAACATTAAACCAAGAGCATCCCAAACCAAAACCTTAAAAACAGAGCAGCGATACAAAGCTCAAAATGCCAAGGATGCCCATTCCTAACAATGAATAATCTATTGTATTTATGCCCTTGAAAGGCCACGTGGTCGAGCAAAAAGAAAATAAACGAAAAAAAAATAAGAAATGAACAAAAATTCCTGAAATTCTCATGTTAAAAAAGAGGATAAATCAGTGATTGAACGAAAAAAGTTATATAAGAATACGGAGACCCTTTCAAATTTTTCAGAGGTGCTCGCCTCCCTCCCCCCCACCCCCCACTCGCCCACGTCGTGCGCATACCTGTGCGGCCACCTGTTCTTACTTCGAAGCTTCGCGCCCTTTAAAACAACTTCATTTGGCGTGTGGTCCACTCATTCATAATTAGCAGTGAAAGAGAAGGCGGAGCACGCTGAATGGAGTCGAAGCAATTCGCAAAAAAAAAAAAAAAAAAAATTAATTGGACCGATCACATTGAACAAAGGCCGTGCATTATCGCGAACACCGCTTCTCGATGAAGCATTGTACCCCCTTACAGCGGCCGCTTTCATAAAAAAAGGTCAGGGTGCAGCCCATGAAAGAAACATTGCAATTAATTAATTTCACTTCCTCTCGCAACAAATATGTCTCGCTGAGAATAATAGGGTCGTTAACTTGATTTAAAGCTGGGTGCAACGCTGGTTTATGCGTCGGGTTGTCGCCCGGCTCAAATACGGTTCTATGTTTGGCCGTCGCGTAATAGCGTCACGCGATTATAACCAGGGGCTTACACGGTGTTTCAGGCATCTGAAAAGAGCGAGTGCACTGAGGACCACACCCGTGACCACCCGTTGTGTCGCAAGCTGCCTGTACAAACGCAGAGGAAATTTGGCAAACGCCCTGCAAGGCCAGGCGGAGTACCTAGATGCCCGCGGGCGGCAAAAGTATGTCACCAGTCATGGGTGAACTGCAACAATAACAGACCACACATGCACATCCGGGATGCAAAGACATAAATGAATACTGTGCAGCAGAGTGTGTACACGGCCAGGGTCGGATTAATTCGCCAAGGGGCCCAATCTCAAGTTGTGACCGAACAATGGAACCCCCTAATTATAATAATGAAACATTGAACTTCTGTAATAAAAATGAAAATAACACATTTTGAAGCTTAAACATTAATGTTAAAAGTTTTATTCATTTATTTATTTACTTGGCGATTTCCAGAGTCTTTTTAGACTTGCATTAAACTGATCTCCTTGGCTGTTTTATTTGAATAAAAATAATGATCGGTGTATGAGTCGATGCGTATTATTTATGCTGTTTTTCAATTATTTACACAGAAAATTAGTTACATTTTAATATAACAAAATGGAATCTTTCTGATTCTCATTTGTTCGCTTCGAAGGCACCTGTCTGCGGCAATCCAAATGTAATATGTCGCTTCCTCGCCAGTGCGACGCTGGAGCGTTCAGAAACTTAACTTTTTAAACCTTTTCAGCAATTTAGCTTTGTCCAAAACGCCTGGGCGACGTAAGAGAACAACGAGAAAGAGTACGTCCAACCAGCAAATAATACAATTTACATGTTCGTTACCAATGGGTTCCTACAATTTAATATTAAGTTTTGCCGAAGTATCTACTGGGTTCCGCCATCCAGCCGGGCCTATGCACACGCTTATGATCCTACACCGGAGATAATTATATGCGTCATTGCCAACAATATTATGCCGAGTGCTTACGCAAGAAAGTTACATCCAATATACGGACCAATTCGACAACTACGGCTTCAAAACGTGCTATCCAATCTGCCAAAACTGTGTGGTATTGTTGGCAATGACGACGCATATAATTATTTCATTAGAAATGCCAACGATAACTCACCACAACACCTATACCGGCGATTGAAGAGGCGCGGCGGAACCACGTCCCATGTGGTGATTGAGCCAATGTCGAGAGACTGAAAGGACGCGATGGACACGGCCCTGGTGGTGCCGGTGGAGTCTGGAGTGGTGGAGAAAGCGGCGAAGGCCCAATGGAGCACGAAGGCACGGCATGTAGAGATGACAGGGGTATTTGAGCGGGCTGGCATTGCAAAGACGGGGTGACAGCGGGAGCAGCGGAGACAGCGGGAACGCAAAGACAACGACGATGACCAGGACGAAGACGACAATTACGATGATAACGACGATGACGATGAAAATGACGATGGCGGAATGATGGTGGTGAAGATATCTTCGCGGATGAATGGGGCACCCTCAGAGGCAGAGGTAGCGTGGAAAGCCGGGCAGAGGGAGATGTTGGGGGGGGGGGCATGAGAAGGATTGCAGCGAGTAGAAAAGGCCCGGCTAAAAGGGCGGGGACGGTTGGGACGGCCTGAAATGCGGGGGTGGTGAGTGAGGCGGGGTCCATGTGAGAGACGGGGGCTGTGAAAGTAGCGGCGTCGCCGCGAGAGATGGATAGGCGGTGCTGCCGTGGATCTCAAAGTTACTCTGATGCTAACTCCCTAGCACCCCTACTTACCTAATCAGATTTCCTCGTCTTCACTGCGCACGGTTCTAAGGTCGTAAGGTATGTGAGGCTGAGGCAGCAGGGAAGGCGGGAAAAGCTGGATCGATGAAACAAGGTGGGGGCGTTTGACACTGTGAGGGCGGTGGGAGAAGCATAAATGGTGGGAGAGATGAACATGGCTGAAACTTTGATAGCCACAGGAGACCCTTGGAAGTTGGGAACGGTGGTGCCGTATGCAATACAAGGGGTACTGGACGAGGTGTCAAAAACTGGCTGAGAAACAGTAACGGAAACGAAGGAAAAGGTTTATTTAGGTTTTATTACGTTTATTTGAGCTAAAATATTTAAAGGCAAAGAAAATTTTGTTCTGTTACCACGGCAACAGATGCTATGGAACGTCAATCAAAAATATAAAACTGTGGTCAAGGGGCGGCACCAGCAGATGGGAAAGCCAGGGAGGACGGAGGGTAGAGGCGTGTTCGGCGCGACTGGTTGGCGAGGGGACGGGGGTGGGGAATGGGGGAAGGGGTCGCCTAGGGGGGCGGTCGGGACCAAGGCGGCGGTGGCGGCAGAGGATGCACGGGCGGTGGCGTTGGGCCGACGGGAAGTCATGCTAGAGGAAGGTCGCGGGTTCAAATGCGGCCCGTGACGACGCGGAGTGCTATGACATCATTCGGATGATAGCAATGAAGAGGAGGGCGTTTGCTTACTACCTGCTGCTAAACTATAACACGCTCCCACACAGTGCGCTAGTACTTGAATGTGCAAGGGCAACAGGTCAGTTGCAAAGTCTATTCATTCACTATTTTAAATACCAGCACGAAGATAGATGAGAAATTCCTTAATCAGAACGTAGGGTTAGTTGAAGAAAATTGGAAATCGGCCATTCAAAAGATATGTTCTATTTTAGGGTAAAGGTGACTCCCTCAAAAGGAAACGAAATAATGAAGTGAAATTACGTAAAATGGGGCGGAGTGATGTGGATTAAAATATTGAATAACACACAGCATATTAAAGAAATGCTATTTTTTTTAAATTCCTGTATATTTATCATCATTTTCTGTTTATTATACATTATTTACGATTATATTATAATATATTATAATATAAGGGCGAAAAAATCCTTCGTACGCCTTCCTTCGGACGGGAAGTAAAGCCGGCTGTCCTATGTTAGTAGATTTACTTGCATGTAAAAGGCCCTCAAGCCTAAATGACGCCTCTGAGCTAAATTGAAATCGCCAGTTTCTCGCCCAAGAAATACCTCCTTTCTCTGCTAGTTGGTGAAAGGAGCGTAGCGAAATTTGCGTGGTCAGACGGAAGAGCGGGCCTGATGGCCCGAGTCTCGCCACGTAAAATAAGGCATTAATTCAATTCAATTCAATTATATTCTCAAGACTATTTGTAGATCCATTTACCGTCAATTACATATTTTCCTCAAGTACTGCCAACATTGCGGAGGAGAATAAATTCCGCTGAGTCCTATCTAAATGTTTGTCCGCAGACTCCTGCCGTTGGCCCAATTGCGCCTGACTTCATTAGGGAGGGCGCGCGCCGCGACGAGCGGAGCTGCGCCGAGGTCTGCGCATAAAGAGCGCCCCGCCAGGCGCAGCAAATGAGCTCAAGCGGCACTCGCCTGCGGCGGACGGCGGGCGCGGGGCGCAGGCCGCGGGCGCGGGCGCGGGTCGGGCTGGTGAGGGCGCGCGGGTATGGCGCGGAGCGGTAGAGCAATGGATGCGAGAGTGCGGGGGTGTGAGGGGCGGAGGCTGGGATATTGGGCGCGGGTTTGGAGGTGCGGAGTGGAATGGCGGGGCGGGAACGCGGGGGGGGTGAGGGGGCCGGGTTGGTGAGCAGGGCGGAGTGGGGGCGGGGCAGAAGCGGGGGGCGAAGTGGGAGCGCGGGGTGGGGCGGGGGCGCGGGGTGGGGCGGAGGCGCGGGGTGGGGCGGGGGCGCGGGGTGGGGCGGGGGCGCGGGGTGGGGCGGGGGCACGGTGTGGGGCGGGGGCGCGGTGTGGGGCGGGAGAGCGGGGCGGAGTGGGGGCGGGGCGGGGAAAGAGCAAAGGGCGGGTCGGGGCGGGGCGGAAGGGGGGGCGAGGCGGGAGCGCGGGGTGGGGCGAGGACGCGCGGTGGGGTTGGAGCGCGGGGCGGGGGAGCGGGGGGCGCGGCGGGGGTATGGCGGGGCGGGGTGAGAGCGCGGGGCGGGGAGCGAGCGCGGGGCGGGGTAGGGTGGGAGGAGGTCACGGCGAAGCAGAGAGGAGAGGCAGAGCGAGGCGGGACGGACTGTGGAGCAGGGAGCGGCAGGAGCGCGGGGCGAAGAGACATACCATTGAAGAGTAGATGGAAATTAGCTCCTTCTGAGAAAAGGTTTCACGGAAGAATTAGTTAAAAAAATGTTAATGTGGCCGTTTATTTAAAACCTCATTTTTGAAAAATTATCTTCGAATATTAAAATGTAATGTCTCAAGATAGAGGCCTATTTAATGCAAAAGAAAAAACTTAATCAAAAAAGTCAAATTTTCATTCGCCATAAAAATAAAAAGTACATGAGAAGATTTGAACCTTGAATGTTCATTGTTGGTGGGACGCCTGCATGCAGTTCACATCTGTTTGAATGTTGCACTTGGATACAGGATAGTTGGCTTGCCTTGGGACTGCCACCTCTTCAATGTACATATTCAAATTCCAATTAAAGGAAGTAACAAGCATCCTGCTTATGATTTGCTTCGTTCTCCCAAACGAATCACCACGCTGGTTCTCATAACTACCCTATCACAATAACCAAAAGGAAACTTTTGGCAGCCGAGGAAGACAGATCACCTTTCAATTGTTAATGCCGAGTTATTGGCAACAATGCAGAATTTTGTTGTCTTGGGAAGCAGCTATTACTATTATTTTTTCAATTTTCACGAAGTAAATGAAATAAATACACTTTTTGTAATAACAAAAAAATCTGGCAAATATCATGAACAACCTTGGTGTTCACGTGTCTTGCAGACGTATATGACAAGAGAAACTGTAAGAACAAATTTCCATTAATAATCGTAAATTATGTTTGAGTACAACAAATTTGATTTGACTCGATTGGGTAAAAGTTGTCGAATAATTGCGTGGTCGTTCAGACTATACTACGTTTAAGTCAGTGTGTCTCACGGGTCGACCACTAGTACCGATAAAAACATCCACTAATGCGCGAGATATCCTTCAGTTTCCCCTAACGACGTTTTGAAACCAAACAATGTACATATTAATAATAGTGTTTGAATAGTTATGCATTACAATTTCACGTAATAATATAGCTACTAGAAATAGTTCGTATTAAGCTTTAGCACCACTATTTTATAATTACAAAGAAACTGCAACATATTGTGTGATTTACTGGGAGAGAATTATAATTCGTCATTTTCTAGTAACAATATTTAATTTAGACCCCGAGATATTTTTCCATGTTCCATTTTTCACAGGTAGTCCTGTGAAAGTTCGAGCTTCCGAGCTTCCTCCCATAAGCACCAAACAAGAGATAAACATTACTTAGCATGACTCGATATTTCAAACATTTTCTTTCATGAAGATCAGAATGCAAATAAACAGACGAGAAATCTTTCACTGCAACTAATAATTCCATTTCGATTCCCCAATGAAACTCAGCGACGAATGCAGTCTACAGTTTATCCCCTCACTTTCTCTACCTCTCGTCTGACAACATTCGTCACTTTAAGGTCATTACCCAAATCGAAACGGGCGGTTCGGGTGCGTGTACGGCGCCCTAGCATCATTAGTGGCCCATCAAACCACTGCTCCGTCGCTCCACTTGCCACCTGACTGCGCGACCGTGCACACGCGCAGCGCCGCGCGATGACACAGCACAGCAACGCGCACAAGAAACGCGGGGGCGGGGCGGGGCGGGGCGGGGCGGGGCGGGGGGAGTCGCCGTGTTGCGGGCCTGCGGCGCGGCGCGGTGTGACGGTGGAGACGGGGACCTGGGGGACAGTGGCGGCGGCGGTGGCTAAGGCGGAGTAGAGGCAGAGGCGGTGGCGGGCTCGGGGGAGGAGATGGGAACGGGGCAGGGGTAGGGGCAGGGGTAGGGGCAGGGACGGCTGTAGGGATGGCGGGGGCGGCGCGCATGGCGGGCGGTGGGGAGGGTGGGGGCGGTGGGGAGGGCGGGGGCGGTGGGGGAGGCGGGGGCGGTGGGGGAGGCGGGGGCGGCGGGGCGGCAGGGGCGCTGGGGAGGCAGGGGCGGCGGGGGCGGCGGGGGCGGCGGAGGCGGCGGGGGCGGCGAGGGCGACGAGGGCGGCGGGGGCGGCGGGGGCGACGGGGGCGGCGGGGGCAACGGGGGCGGCGGGGCGGCGGCGAATGCGGCGTGGGCGGCGGTGGATTGGCGAGGGCGGCGGAGGTGTAGGACGGCGGGGGCGGCGGTAGTGGTAACGGCGGCGGCGGGAATAGTGGCGGTGGCGGCGGCGCGGCGTTCCGCATGGACGAGCCCTTCAATGGCCGAAGAAAACTCTTGATCACGCCGCGCGCGCGCTCCGGTCTGACGACCATTTGCTAGAACAAACACGGCGACCCTGTGGCCCAGTGTCCTGCAATAATCCGAAAACATCGAGCGTTCCCCATCTTTTTGCATGAACTGCCGAATAGAATCCACACACGAAACGATGAAATTTCGAAGCCGTTTAATCCCATTACATCGAAAATACTACATCTTCTTAGAGAATATTTGGGACTTTTCCTACATATGTTTCAGTGACGCAAGATAATCAGGGTATTTGTACTCGTAGAGAATATGACTGCCGACTTTTTTCATAATTTTTTTTTTAATTTACGTTGAATTTAAAACTCATTATTATTTGTTTATTTATAGTCTGTTATGTGTATCAATTGACATATTGAATGACTTTCGTTACTGGAGAAATTTATTAAAAACTTGAATGTCATTTCTGATAGGGGAGGGGGAAAGTGAGAGAGATTTTTTCCGTTGTATTTGATTGCCTAGGCAGTATTTTTGAAATCTGGATTTTGTATTTGGCAAATCCGATTTTGCATTCTTATTAGGTTTGTTATTATTTTCATAAAAGCCATTACTTCTACTATTATTCCCTTTGTTATTTTGCCCCGCAACGACGATTTTAACAAAAAGGAACAGCTTTACCAATTTCACGGGCAGGAAAAATACCTTTTTAATAGTTACAGAGATTTTGCAACTAAAATGCACGATTTTTGAATGTCAGTACTCTACATTTTTTGGATACAATTTAATTTCCTTAATACTCTTGAACACATGTTCGGAAACTTCTTTAGAAAATACGACTCTTTGAGGAACAGAAATAACAGCTGACATTATACTCTTCGAAATTCATTATTTTATTCGGGTCTTTGCAATATTTTCTTGCAATATAAGGAGTTCATGAGGGTAAAGTACATTTACGTAGGAATGCCAATGTACCTACCAGACGTAAAAGTGGAATGTACATTTCTTTACATTTAGTATGGTTCGGTGTAATGGCGGGTAGGGGACTAAACAGCAAAGAAAGAAAGACTGCCATATAAAATGCATATGCCCAAAATAAAAGAACATTTGTTATGCTAAAATTAAACCCATGCCCCAATTCGCAATCGTTACGGAACATTCAGTTTACGATTCACCTCTGACCTCTTAAAAAAAAGTAACATTCCAGTCTCGCCAGTCGCACTTTGCAAACTCCATAGCGAATTCGCAGTCTTGCCTCACAAACGCAGCGTAACCCTCTTCGTCCGGAGTTCGAAGCTAGACGGTTGCAGCTGAGGGAGAAGGTGGCTGCTGCAAGAGGTATTGAAAACGGCATAATTCTCGAAATTATTCTGATAATATAGATTAATTAGGTATGAAAAGCGATCATTGATTTCAGAGATTTACTTAAAATATGACGTAAATATGTTGAATTTGTCTTTAATCCATATTTTTAATGACAAATAAATGAAATTTATAATATCAGACACTGAAAACTGCACATAAACAAATACATGGATATTAATGCGGTCGTTTGTAATACTGAAGTTGACTGAAATGCTAAAACATCTGGTTAGTGTGACACTTCGTCGCCAAGGGAAGCCAATCGAAGAGGCTTACGCCTCTGTTCTTCCCTTTCCTGGGAAGATCACCGTTACGATATGATAGTAAAATTATTATAAAATTAAAAAGAAGAATTAGCGATGGTTCACAGGTGTCTGTCTCTGTCTATCGTCGAGATTCGACTTTCAATTTCTTATCGAAAATCTGTAAAGCTCTCACTATGGAAAGAAGTGTGAAATTTGTTAAAAAAAATGACGTGTGTAAAAAAAGATTCATTGCGTCGAAGTGATAGCCGAAAGGTAATCTGCATTTCAACAATACGTTTTATTTACATTCGTCAACTTAAGAACATACATGTTTGATATTATTAGCAGTACATTTTCTAGAAGTTTCGAAACATCTGTAAAAATCTCTGTCGTCGAGATTCGACGTTCAATTTCTTATCGAAAATCTGTAAAGCTCTCACTACGGAAAGAAGTGTGAATTTAAAACAAAATGACGTGTGTAAAAAAAGATTCATTGCGTCGATGTGATAGCCGAAAGTTAATCTGCATTTCAACAATACGTTTTATTAATATTCGTCGTTTTTAAGAACATACATATTTTATAATATTAGCAGTGCATTTTCCAAAAGTTTCAAAACATCTGTAAAAATGCACAAGTTTTTTAGTCTCAAGAGCCACGTTCTTGTCGGCCATTTATAGCTCACACTCCGAAAAAACAGAAGGGGGCGTGGCCCTACGGCAGCGCTTCACCATGTCGCCGTCTGGCAGCTGGAGGCGGCCGTTTCGTGCAAGTGGTGCCGGGTGATGATGGTGCGGGGAGATATATGGACAGTACGAGTGCAGTTTTAGGAATTGACGCGGCGGGCGAATTTACGGCCGCGTGGGTAACTGAAAGATTCACGGCGAGGCGCTCCGGAAACACACGCTGTTCTTCCATTAGGTCGACAGTCACGTGGGCGTCCATTCATGACTAGAAACACTTCTGTTAGTCGTGTATACGCAATAAATAATAGTATATCCATATTTTTGAACTTCTAATGTCATGACGATACGAAATAGGGAATTCATTGATTGAGATGGGAACGTTTTAGATGTGGGCGAAACTCTCCACGGCACGAGAGGCGCAATGTGGAAGCTGACATTGCTTTCTATTCGTTTAACTAACGCAGAGGAGTTCGGCAAACACGTTGGGCTGTGTCCTATGCAATAAGCAGCGACTGACGATTGCAAGCGGCAGGTCCCGTCAATGCTTCGTATAATAATCGAGCTGTCTTGGTTAGAGAAGCAAAGAAAAGAAAGGGGGCAAAGGTATGTGAAAATGAAAGTTATAAATCAATGATTGAGGAATTTATTTCAGCCAAATTAGCCAAATGGAACTGATATACGAGAAATTAAGTACAGTAGTTATTTTTAAGACAGCATTTTTTCCAGCGTTAATGAATGTACCTCACCCCATTAAACCACATGTGCTGCCAGTAGTGAGAAAGGACAGCATCAGCGGGTGACTATGTGAGGTTTACCTCTTTTTAAAAGTCCTTCAGAACGTTCGGTGACATCCGATACATTGGTCCTTCGCCATGTGTCATGTGTCTTGGAAGTCTCATACCCAAAGGTCGTAAAAAGTCCCTCCCTTGTCAGGTTAAAAAAGCACAAATTCAGGAATTTAGTATTCTTTTTACAAAATAAAATGTTTTATTACGATACGTGTCTGATTTCAAACTTCTCATGGGGGGGGGGGAGCACGGTATCTCTGTGACCACACCTATGATGACATGTGAATGTGTAACTGAACTATGTATTTCCGAATGAAAAATAAATATGTATTTAAAAAAACAGCCTATGATTCAGGTTAAATGAAAGAAAAATATCGGAAAAGTGAGCAGAGTGCGAGAGGGAGAGATCATTTTGGCCGAGACAGTTCAGGATTTGGCAAGGTGAAAGGAACGAAGACTCACGAATGGCTGTAGAGGGTTTCGTATTTCGAATTTTGTGTTTTTTTTAGGGCGACAACTACTTTCGTCATTAGTCCCATGATATAGGTGCCACTATTGCTCCCCTGCTGGAACGTGAGATCCAGCACCGACCTATACATCGTCATGTGGTGTTTTCCTCTCCTGTAGATTGGAACAGTTTACCTGCAGCAGTTTTCAAAGCTTTTCCTCTCAGTGTCCGAAGTTTTAGAAATAAATTAGAACAAGATATTAAATGAGTATGTGCTGTGTAGTGAGGTGAAGTGCTGTGAAGTGCTGGTCAGTGTAATTCAAAGCAAAAAAGTGTAGTGTAGTGAAGTGAAGTGAAGTGCGGTGAACGTGATCAATGCACTTTTCAATGCTGTTTTTCGTCTTGTACTGTATTGTACGGTATTATTATTATTATTATTATTATTATTATTATTATTATTATTATTATTATTATTATTATTATTAATGTAAGTGTTGTGATTTTTGCAATTATTGTCATTAACTGCCACCGGGCTATACCCAATTGCAGTTCTAATAAATGTATGTATGTATGTACACACCAAGCGGTGCTGCGCCCCTGCCGGGTCAGCAGCCAAGCTCCTGAATGGTTCCACAACGTGTGTGTTGGTGTAGTGCATGCAACTGAAAGTGTGTGTGTATGTGTGAAAGGGGATAGGGAAGGGCAAGGATGAGGAAGGACAAGTAGTGCTCGGTTCGAGGCACGTTTGTTAGAATACTTCTCCGCCATTCACTTGGCATTGATTAGAGAAACCACTAAAACGTTCCTATCAGAGCAGCCGGTCACTAGAATTCTCCTCCAGACTCATTGAATTCGAGCCAAGCCGCGTGGAAAATCCGCCACTATCGAAACACGTACCTTAAACCTTCCGGTCAGATGCAATGTAACGTCAGCGGTTACTGACACTGAACCATCTCAGCCAAAGCCAATAGACTGCCACTGAAAGAGACGTGGTTTGACAGCTGGCACGAGCAAGTGGGCAGAGGGTGCCAACCAGTCCGAGTCCCTCCCGCCCGGCTCTTCTCGCTCTTTCTTTGAATTGAATTGAATTGAATTTGCCTTATTTTACGTGGCGAGACTCGAGCCATCAGGCCCGCTCTTCCGTCTGACCACACAAATTTCGCTACGCTCCTTTCACCAACTAGCAGAGAAAAGAGGTATTTCTTGGGCGATTTCAATTTAGCTCAGAGGCGTCATTTAGGCTTGAGGATCTTTTACATGCAAGTAAATCTACGAACATGGGACAGTCGGCTTTACTTCCCCTCCGAAGGAAGGCGTACGAAGGATTTTTTCGCCCTTAAAAATCCACGGTTTCGATCGGGTTTGAACGGGTTTCGATCGGGTTCTTTGGAGGGGGCTCCTGCGGTGGATGGCACCGGGCGGGCGCGGCGCGATTAACTTCACTCCCGGGGCCCGAGTTACGGCGCGGGCCGAATGGAAATAAACAGCCCCGGGCTCCATTACGTCAATAAATACACAAGGCCTGCGGGCGATTGGCTTCCTCATCCCTGGCGGCCGCAGGCCCCTTCGGAAGTGGAGCGGGAGACGTAGGAGGGCTAGCGGCCGAGAGCGGATAGGAGATACACTAACTGGTGTGAACTGGTGAACGGAAGTTTCAAGGAGGCGAACGCCGTTGAAATTGGGCGACTTTCGTATTTCCAGGTCTTTAAGAGTCGAATTACGATCCATTACAACGTGAAAACCTTGTGTTATTGCCTAAAAATCCCATTGGAAGTTGTCAAAAGCGTACGTTGTGTGAGAAAGAAGGAAAAGGACATACATTTGCAGATGTACAAGTACGTCAACAAACATGTGGATCGTACAAGCATCCATCTACGACTCGATTCAAGTTACTCAAGAGAAGCTGATAGAGTGTTGAGTAAGAACTTTGATTATCGAATTGAATTGAATTGAATTAATGCATTATTTTACATGGCGAGACTCGGGCCATCAGGCCCGCTCTTCCGTCTGACCACGCAAATTTCGCTACGCTCCTTTCACCAACTAGCAGAGGAAGGAGGTATTTCTTGGGCGAGAAACAGGCGATTTTTTTTTTTTTAATTTAGCTCAGAGGCGTAATTTACGCTTGAGGATCTTTTACATGCAAGTAAATCTACTAACATGGGACAGCCGGCTTTACTTCCCCTCCGAAGGAAGGCGTACGAAGGATTTTTTCGCCCTTAAAAATCCACGGCTTCGATCGGGTTTGAACCCGCCAACTTGGGTATACCATTATCGACTGCAAATTTAGGCAAAAGCTTGATTTTATTGTCAGAAACTCCTACACTTATACCGAAGATTCACATGCTCTAGAAACATTACTATATCAACCACATCTTTAAAGTTTATTACACAGGTTTACATAAAATAATAATAAATACACGGAACTGTCGCCATTACATCTTACAAATGATACTTTATTGATCATCTTTAATTTGAGAGTCAGTGGGAAATATAATTCACAGATACAATTATTACTTTAATTTAAAAATTATTTATCATGAATGATATTTCCGTTAGAATAATTTATTTCTTTCGAGTTCAAATAGTATTTGTTACTAAACTATAAACATTGAAACATTCCTTGGTTACTCTGTTAAATAATTGTTAGTAACATCTTGAATGTTTTCTTTAAAAAAAACTGGCAGTACGCCTCCACGAAACATTCCCGAGACCTCCTTACCGCCAGTCCAAGCAAGAGAAAGGAAATTGCTGGAGGCGCTGAAACGCAAGTAGCTCATGCGCGGCAAAAGAAACACGAACATCTCCACTTGCACAGTGTGTTGCTAAAACATCCGGGACGCAAACGCCGCAAAAAGGCCGCGCATGCGCGCTGCGATTCACCGGAACCGAGACGCGGGGCGTTTCTGATGAGAATTGCACGGCCGCGGCGGCGCTCGCTCGTGAGCGGAAAGCTGCAGCCCGCCCGCGACGGCTTCCCACGGCCGCGCCCGCGAGGCAGCATGCGAGGCGGGACGCCGACACGCGAGAGCATGAGTTATCCGAGAGCGTAGGCTTCCGCGGCCGGAGTCAGTACTTACTAGGCTGTCCGGGTGACGCCGCGTCCATGGCGAAGGTGCCGACGTTTCGGTCGCCATTCTGCGACCTTCCTCAGGGCGTATTGCGGCTCAATACGCCCTGAGGAAGGTCGCAGAATGGCGACCGAAACGTCGGCACCTTCGCCATGGACGCGGCGTCACCCGGACAGCCTAGTAAGTAATGAGTTATCCGTTTGCAAATCGTCTTCGCTTGGAGTTGCCCGCAGATGAATATTCCAATTGTCTTCAAGGGTGGCTGCCCGTTTCCTGGATCGAATTTCCCCCACTTTTCTCGGTTTTTCATTTCTACTTTCCATCTTCCTTCTCTCTGTATTTTTAATTTTTTTTCTGATAAGAATTGTAATTATACTACCTAAAAAATCGATTAATGCTACCGTGATACTAATTGGTCAGATCTCGTATTTCACTGGGGCAAAGTTCAAATTAACAATATTTCCTCAAAAAATTAAAACTGCCCAAAAATCAGCATAGGCAGGACGAGCGCATGAGTTATCCATGTGCAAATCGTCTTCGCTTGGAGTTGCCCGCAGATGAATATTCTAATTGTCTTAAAGGGTGGCTGCCCGTTTCCTGGATCGAATTTCCCCCACTTTTCTCGGTTTTTCATTTCTACTTTCCATCTTCCTTCTCTCTGTATTTTCAATTTTTTTTCTGATAAGACTTATAATTATACTACCTAAAAATCTATTAATGCTACCGTGATACTAATTGGTCAGATCGCGTATTTCACTGTGGCAAAGTTCAAATTAACAATATTTCCTCAAAAAATTAAAACTGCCCAAAAATCAGCATAGGCAGGACGCCGACACGCGAGAGCATCAGTTATCCATTTGCATTCGTCTTCGCTTGGAGTTGATCGCAGAGGAATATTCTAATTGTCTTAAAGGGTGGCTGCCCGTTTCCTGGGTCAAATTAACCCCATTTTCCCGGGTTTTTCATTTCTACTTTCCATCTTCCTTCTCTCTGTATTTTTATTTTTTTTTCTGATAAGAATTGTAATTTTACACTACCTAAAGAATCGATTAATGCTACCATGATATAAATTGGTCATATTTCGTATTTCACTGTGACAAAGTTCCAATTAACAATATTTCCTCAAAAAAATTAAAACTGCCCCAAAATCAGCATAGGCAGGACGAGCGCATGAGTTATCCATTTGCAAATCGTCTTCGCTTGGAGTTGCACGCAGATGAATATTCTAATTGTTTTAAAGGGTGACTGCCCGTTTCCTGGGTCAAATTAACCCCATTTTCCCCGGTTTTTCATTTCTATTTTCCATCTTCCTTTTCTCTGTATTTTTCTGATAAAAATTGTAAATTTCACACTACCTAAGGAGTTGATTAATGCTACCATGATACTAATTGGTCAGCTCTTTTATTTCTCTGTGACAAAGTTCAAATTAACAATATTTTCTCAACAAATAAAAACTGCCCAAAAACTATCGTTGAGTTTATGTAAAGAAATAATATCTAGTTTTAAAGCACTCTCATATATTTTCCAGACTTGTAACGGTTCATCTATAAATTCCCAGGTTTTTCCAGAGCAATGAACATTTCTGATTTGTCCCGGTTTTCCACGTTTTCAGAGAGTGGCCATCATGAATACAAAAATTTAATATATACTAAATATTTGTCTTTGTTCTGAGGAATTGGAGAGTCCGCAAATCTCTATATCACAAAGTATTTCTCTCCCTGCTTTCTTTCTCTCTCCTTTCTCTTTCTCCTTCCCAAGCCTTTCTGGTGCAGATCTGTCATTTCTTACTCATGGCAGAGCTAGACATAAGACGTAAAAAAAGAAAATTTAAATAACTTCGTTGTGATTAGGGGCAACTTTTCATACGATTTCAACCTGGCATTATCATTTCTACAATCTCTGACAGTATTCATATTTAAAGAATTTTTGTAGATTCCTAAAGAGAATGTTATTAATATTCTTCAAAATATATTCAAATCGTTTTTTCACATACATTTTCAGACGTACCAAGAATTGTACTGTACAGAAATGTTTACAGACGACCGTGATGATTTATGCAAGAGTGAGTGCTCGTAAATTACCATAAACAAAACAAAATTTATTGCTTCGCAAAACTCCGGAAGTGTTGGAAATCTGTTGCAGCATGCTTCAGCTGGATGAGCTAGACCCTACGCATAGCTGACTTCCACTAAATTATATTAGTTTACTTACACAGTTTTCAAAATCCCCAGTTTTTCAATTATCAATAACGTGTGACGATAACCACATTATTCCGGCAAAAATGATCGCTTCTATCTGGTTAAAAAGCTGCAGTAATTCTTGGAAATCTGATTCACCATGATTCAGCAAGATCCGCCAGACTACACGTCTAGCTACATTGCTTGCTTACGTATTTCAAGAGTTTATATTTTTTTTCTAAATTGAAACGTCATTGTCACTTTATCTTTCCTTGACACAAAAAGGCGCGCCACGCGTTTTGTTTTTGTTTTTTGTTTTTTTTTCGTCCTGAAATAAACAAGTGCCGCGCTCGCCACGCGTCCTGCGTCAGACCGAGCGGCTTTTCCGAGAAGCAGTGCCTCCTGCAGCGCGTTTTTTTCTCGTCGCAGCTCGTCGTCAATGTAGACCTCGTCGTCTCCGCGACACGATCGGTGAACGACGCTTTTGCCAGGTGACCCGCGCGAAAATATGCAACCGACACGTGGGTTGTTGAGCTCCTGACCTTCGTTGGCTCTGTTACCAGGCGGATGAGGATGTAAACTAGCCCTTCCTTAATTTAAAAAAATAAAAACAACGTTGGTTACACGAAACGTTTAATAAGTGGTGTACACGATAATCACAGATTAAAGAAGACCGATTTTGTTGGGCCGCTATTGAAATAATGAACGGTACAAAAAATTGAGAGTTGTCGAGGAGATTAGAAGAGTGTGAGTTGAAAGTGGAATGCATGATTTTGTAAAACGATCACGACTTTGTGACATATTTCGATATGATTTTCCATCGACTTAATACGTTTGGAACAACACTGTATACAATAACATTTAAGACTTATAGGTGATGAAAGGAAATATGTATTCTACAAAAATTATTTAAAGAATACACTATTATGATAAAAAGTTTGAAAATTAGGTAATTCATTCGTTGAAGGTAGAGAAACGTTGAAACTCGAGAAAAAGTACGAGTTCAATTGTTGCCCATTAATAAATTGTTTTTTTTTCCTACACAAATCAAAATGCATCACAGAAAATTAATATGGTCTATTAGGTTCTGTAACCTGTAACGTCAAAGAAACTCAACATTCCTTGCAAACTCATTGCCATGACCCCACTCCGATTACTTCTTCGTCCGCGCGGTCTCGAACATTCTACTATTGAACACAAAAGGAATGCTACTTGTAAGTTAGGTATTGCAAGGCCACCACCACATACTTCCAATAAACCAAACACGATGTTACAAGAAACAAACAAGTACTTCCGCTGTATTCCGAACAGATCGAATGTGTTTACATTTTCATGTCCTTGGCCTCTCGTAGGGCAATTACCATGAATTGATATAAAAAAACTATACGTTGTTACATCGAAATTACTTACTGCGGTTTGAAGGGGTAGAAAAATAGATATATAAAACGGAAAAGCTTTTTGCGAAATACTCCAAAGCGCAAATACACTAATTTTCGGGGATATTTCGCGAATCACGAGAACAGAGTGACAATTACCCGAACGATTCTTTACGCATTCGCAGGATTTGCTAGTTGAATCTCGAGTTATCGTTGGGAAATGACCTAGTACTTCATTCGGGTACTAAACTTGTGAACATGAATTCAGTTCATATTACTAAGAAAATCATTTCTCAACGTCTTTTGCGGCATGGCTGGGCAAGTTCAGTTTAATACGCGAAGTTTTTATGACTATGAGCAGTAGGCTAGTTTCTTACTTTAGCTGGTCGTAAGACGAGGAAAACCATTTCGCAAAAACGTAATCACTTATCAACAAGGACCAAGTTGATTTGCGTATGTCCGTAACCGTCAGTTGATCATACACGGTAGTGTGAAAAGTTGAAAGGAAAAGTGTTAAAAGGACAACTACAACATTAAAAAATCGTGGAAGAAGTGTACAATATGGGTCTAGTAAATAAGTTGCAAATAGAACAACATTTTTAAGTACTTAAAAGTGAAACTATTACTTGACCACAAATCATTAAATGAAGTGAAAGTAATTTAAGGAAATTAGGAAAGTATTCTGGTTTATGATCTCTTTGTGTCAGAAAGTTGAAATGATTCAAACGGTAAACTTTAATTTTTTTTCAAATGATAGGAATTATCCAAATGACATTTGGGAAAAAAAATTAAAAAATTAATTATTTTACCAAAATTATTTTTTTTCCGAAAACAACTGCACTTATTTCAAATTTAGAACTTGTTCTAAGCAAATTGCAAATTATTTTACAAAGAAATGAGAGGATGAGGGTATTACAAATCACAATTTCAAAATAACGCAAATTAGGTACAAATAATTTTGAAAAGGGTTTATTTAAAAATATGATTTAACATAATAAAATTAAATTAGTATATATAAATTAAATATATTAAATATTTATTATAATAATACTTAATATATTTAAATATATTGTATTTTAATGTTATATTAATACATTAAATATACTATATATTAAATTAAGCAAATTTTCAGAGAAACTAAATTTTTTTAATTCCCTGACAATTTCGAGGACATAATTATGTGAAAAATAAGTCCGAAGAATCAGTAGTTCATAGACATAAATTTAGTTGATGAAGTGACTTTTTAATTAACATCAATCAAATACCGTCGATTTCATGGTAACAAAAGCTGCAGTAACATACTTCAGTGATGAGAAACATTGCCACAAAGACTAGACAGAATAAGCGCGACTGTTGACTCATCGTCTGAAGGCACCTGCAAGCAACTTCTAGGCCTCAGTCGGCATCTTAATTAGGGCACCCAACCATAACGATACATTCATTTCATTATCCCAAGAATGTCTGGGGTGCGTGGACGAGACAGATACGAAAAGAAAGAGAGAACACAGAAATATGTTCAGAGTAGGATAGACCTCAAAAGTGAAGGATAGAAAAAGAAACAGAAGACAGATGGAAAACGAAATGTCGAGACACGGAAAAAAACTCTTCTGTACAACAAAAACGCACTGAAATTCTTCCAAAGATTTGTTTCAAATAGTTCCAGATAATAGTTTCCAATAATTCCAGATATAGTTCTCTGTATGCAATGACGTTTTCAAAGAAGAATGTTTAACATTGTATACACATACAACTTAACCAATCTCATTTTATCACGTAAATAATAATGTAGTTTTATTGACTGTTTGATTGCACTCGTCATTGATATGCACTCCAACAGCTATAGCCATTGGCGCTCAAGAAAATGGAATTTCTAGTTTATGCAATTGATCCTGGTGCATTGATCCTAAATCAGGACCAAAATCTAAAAGGCAATATTGAACCTAATTTTCCTATTCCATTCCGTCGCCTTCAAACAACGAAAAGCCATGATAGAACCGACGTCTCCAGCGGGTCTCTCGTTCCAGGACGCCGCCATCCCAAGGAAGCTACCTTTGTCCACCCCTGAGGAAGACAGCGCGGCCCAATTACAAGGCAGCAGCCTCAAGGCCCTTAAGGCCCGTCGCGGGCCCGGTGCTTCGCGACGCGACCTAATTCTGCGGCGGCGGCGGCGGCGGCGGCGGCGGGAGTCGCCCGAGGACGGGCCGTTACGTCCTCAACGAGCGTGAGACTCAATTATCGGGCGACGCCGCGCGCGTCCTTGCGGCGGCGCGGCGCTCAGGAACAATTCGCCAGCGACGCCGCGACGCTCCACGCCCGACGCCCCGACGCCCCGACGCCCGATGCCCAACGCCGCCCCGACGCCCAACGACGCCCCGACGCCCAACGACGCCCCGACGCCCAACGATGCCCCGACGAAAAGACGCCCAACGATGCCCCGACGACCCCAAGACCCCTTCGCCCCGACGCCCCGACGCCCAACGATGCCCCGACGCCCCGACGACCCCAAGACCCTTTCGCCCCTTCGCCCCGACGCCCAACGATGCCCGACGCCCCGACGCCCCCGACGGCCCGACGCCCAACGATGCCCCGACGCCCCGACGCCCAACGATGCCCCGACGCCCAACGATGCCCCCGACGCCCCGACGCCCCGACGCCCCGGTGCCCGACCCCGACGCCCCGACGCCCGACGCCCAACGACGCCCCGACGCCCAACGACGCCCCGACGCCCAACGATGCCCCGACGCCCCGACGCCCAACGATGCCCCGACGCCCCCGACGCCCAACGATGCCCCGACGCCCCGACGCCCCGACGCCCCGGCGCCCCGACGCCCCGACGCCCCGACGGCCCGACGCCCAACGATGCCCCCGACGCCCCGACGCCCAACGATGCCCCGACGCCCAACGATGCCCCGACGCCCCGACGCCCGACGCCCCGACGCCCAACGACGCCCCGACGCCCAACGACGCCCCGACGCCCCGACGCCCCGACGCCCAACGATGCCCCGACGCCCCGACGCCCAACGATGCCCCGACGCCCCGACGCCCAACGATGCCCCGACGCCCCGACGCCCCGGCGCCCCGACGCCCAACGATGCCCCGACGCCCAACGACGCTCCGACGCCCCGACGACCCCAAGGCCCCCTTCGCCCCGACGCCCCGACGCCCCCCCGACGCCCCGACGCTCGACGCCCGATGCCCGATGTCCGACGCCCGACGCCCCACGCCCCACGCTCCATGCCCCCCCGCCCCCCGCCCCACGCCCACGCTCGCCGCTCGGCTCGGTCTTCCGGGAGAGGCGCTGGCCGGCGTTCGGCGCGGTGGAGCAGATTTGTTACTATTAGCAGACACACAATAGTTTTTTATGCTCCAAGGGCAATTAAAAGGTTCTAATGATCGAGCGGTGGCAAAATACCATAGGGCTTTTGGTCTCCCGAGATCATTTGAACCAGTTAACGCCGGCGATACCTCTATAATTTTGTTTAACAAATTTTATTGATTCATATTTACTTATTTACTAATTAATTAAATGTTAACTTGACTCAGTTTGTCTTTTAATATTTTACTCCCATAATTCCCTCTCTAATTGCCTCCATAAGAGAACATGCAGCATCATTCAGCTGTTTTCATATTTCCCTCGTAACCACGATCCTCTCCATCTAGGAAGGTTATGCAGTGTAAATCGAGCTCCGTATCAAATGCAATAACAAGCTATAACGTGTAAGTAAACACTAAAGTAACTTCTCGCGTATATTTCCAAATCCTACAGATTCCTTCAGTCGAAGTGCGTCAGAAAAGTGACGAATAAAATCCGCATCATATACGGCTGAAGGTAAAACTCCAATGTCATTTTTTTCCCACCGACCGATTTTTATTTATTCTCCCGTTCTCCCGGTTTTTCTCTGAGAAATCACTAATTCATACAATGCAAATACATACAAATTTTTATTATTATTATTATTATTATTATTATTATTATTATTATTATTATTATTAATAATAATAATTAATAATCTAAAAGTTAATTGTAGACGCCTCTGATAATAAAAATAACGATATGGAATTGTAACCTGGCTATGAATGTTCGTATTTTATGGGTGAATAGCAGAGGTTTACGCGTTCTGGTGACCTCAGATCCGAGAAGTCAGTATGCTAATCTTTGAGATTACGTCCCGTTGCAATGTAAAGGAAATCTGTCTTAGGCTGATAAAATCCATGAGTTGCATTATTTTTATCTTGTTCCACACCCTTTAAACTTTTTTTCTATTCTCTGGATTTTGAACCAACTCAAGGTACTAGAAATCTCACAGGGACTTCCTACTCAGAAGCTGGGTAGAGATTTGTTTATTTTCCACTCATGGACGTTATTGAATATGGGAAAATGTAGCAAAAACGGCTGATTCAGAAGATGCTTTGCACACTTTTTTCACTGACTTGACTTTTTGACTTCATGCTGTGGATTTTCCTACGTCCTTGTTTTATTTGTCCTTATATTAGATGTGTCAGAAAATTCGTGTTTGTTAGTTAGAATTTGAATCTATTAATATTTCTTTTGTTATTGGTTTGTATAACAATAATAATAATAATAATAATAATAATGATTATTATTATTATTATTAGTTCGATTTCTACCGACTATACGGTGGTTACATATAACGGCGTCACTCAGAGAACTATGGTTTAGTCATAATTTTCCTAATGATACATAGCGAGCACCCGTAATTTTCGAGAGAAAGTGACTTCAACATCCATCTTGAGATCAGGTTGTAATTCGTAAGGTAAATTAGGACGATTAGACGGTTATTACGAAAGATGAATGGACAAGTATTAACACCCATGCTTGAAGTGGGTCTTAGAAGGAATGAATCAGTATGGGGGCGATTTTAAAATACATTCCCTTTCATTAGGGAAGAAGATTCCCGGAAATGTGACGAATACCAACAAGGGTGAGGGGATAGAAAGTTCTCATAATATTTGTATGATAATTACAATATTCAATTCATGTTTATAAACTTCAAATTGTAATTTAATGTTAAAATTGATCAGAAATGTATCTTGTGATGGAATTTGAAAAGTTTATTGTCCGTGGAGATACATCATCATCATCATCATCATTATTATTATTATTATTATTATTATTATTATTATTATTATTATTACTTTCACGTAGAATGTTGATATTTCATAGTGCTGCCGTAGATATTTCTCTTAAAAGGTGAAACCTGTGTCATGAAGTGAGTGATCAGCTAAACGCTCAGCCTCAGAGATCGAATTGAAAATAAGATTATGAATAAACATTTGTTCTCTGTTAACAATACCTCGACTTGAATCGATAGATGGAAATCGCAGAATTGGTAATTCACTGATCGTGTGTCACCACTACATTGTTCTTGGTGAATATTAACAGGATAATTATAAATAATCTACGATAAATATTTACTATTTGAAATATAATCACAATTCCTATGTGATAACTTACATCATGTGTGCCTGCCGGTACGCAAGGCAAATCACGAGCCTCACCGAAGCAGCTGTAACTTACCGCCCTTCGGTCCAGATGTCATCTAGAGTAAACAGTACGACCCCCAGGTCAACAGAATGTAAAAATAATCCAACGACGAAGCGAGAACTGCACGGAGTCAGTGACCGATCAAAGGATCAACAAGCAATCAGTCATCCCCCATCGCGTCTGGCAACAAGGGAGGCAACGCTCGCAGAAAAATAGATTAACGGTTGACAATTTTATTGTCAGATGTTTGCAATGTCACTTTCAACGAGTTGAACGAATTGCGTAATTACGCCCTGTTGGGTGCACCTCTTTATACGTGACGAAAATAATCCTGTTGCATAACAAATGTTTGTACACGTTTCCATAAATGGCACATACGATCTCTCTCACTCTTCATTTTTACGGTGAGTGGCTACTGGAATTGTTGAATTTGGTTATTATTTTAATTAGGAGCCCCACGTTTGGATCCTAGTTATCTTGTAAGTAGTTAGCTTTAAGGATCTCTTATGTGATCAAAAAATAAAAAATAAAACAGAGACGAAATGATTCTCAAGCAAAAGACTGTATTTGAACCAACTACCATGTCGATACGGTAACAGACATTGGACCTTGTGGTACACTACACTGGATCGTTGACCGGGAGGTCTGTGGGCGCGGATTGGCTAATTTTAGACTTTTTCTCTTCTTGCTTCGCTTTCTTTCCTTGTCCTCCCTTATACACATACACATGCACTAAGTACATTACAACAAATGAAGAGAGATGAGGCGGGAGCTTAGTTTCAACTGGCTGGAGCGGCCCTAGTGGGGGAGATATCGTTAGAGAGGAAACACCCAAGCCGACGGGTAGGTCATTGACAAATCACATGTTCCAATAGGGGAAGAAAATATATCGCGAGATATAACTTGCACAACATTTACGGGATTAATAGTAGTTGACGTGCCCAGAACCCCGAAACACTGACTCACTCCTCGAAACGGATACTCCAGTACGTTTAGTTTCTTCTTCACTTCAAATTGTTAATTTAATCATTCATTAAAAACTGTTTCAAAATTAATGTAAAACTCAGATATTTTCCTAATGTGCACCTGCAAAGTCAGAGTGCAATCAAAACCATTGAAAATAACGCATTCTGACATCAGAGATAAAAATGTTGAAGATAAAATGATTGCAATTATTGTTACGATGGAGATGACTAAAAGACAACGCTGATTGTCACAATGATGATCTGTAGGCATGGTTTAAGCCGGAACCAAGGTCGAAGTCAGCAAGCGAATGAGAGCGGTGTTTGAGGTGGCAAGGAGCTGCCAAAGCGGCAGAAGCAAAAACAACAACCACCACGGATATACCACAGAAGAGATCGAAATGGAACACAAGCATACCGGATGAGGCAGTGTTCATACCAGAAGGGCTTTCTTAAACAGCGATGAAGAAACATTTGACGATCAAAATTTCTTACGGCTTAGATTTTAGCAATTTATTCTTGACAAAGAATTTCCCGTTCAAATATGAGTGAAATGATGAGTGAATCGGGAGAAAAAGACCGAATCAATTTGATGAAAAAGGACAAAGCAAACCAATTGCCAATGCTGATTTAAACGGGACTAGGGACTATGCATTTTGATGGGAGTGAAAGTGCGGAAGATACTCAGTGCGCCATGTCACATTTGTGACAAAATTACTCATGACAAATGTGCGACCAAATTCAATCCTCTATCGATTCACGTCCTTGTCAGATATTTTCTTTCGCTGTGCTAGGAAACGGTTATATTTGCATATTGTACGAAACTGATTGAATTGATAGAAACTATTTGCAGTCTAGGGCCACTGGGCAGTGAAAATAAGATTCAAAATTAATCGGCCGCCCATATGATACCAAATTTGCAAATGCATTTCTGCACACTACCCGCACTGTTTATCAGCCACGATGTTTAGTATGAAGAGTAGAAACTAAAAAGCTTAGAAGAAACTAAATAAAGATCAATATTTTAATGTTATCAGCAAAGAACATTTGTGTCATTTGTAATGAATATAGCCTTTTTGTTACTGACTTATTAGGAAATATCGTCCACGTAAAGAAGGAAAATGGCAGCGCCAAAATGGAACTTAGCGGAACTCGGTTTGTATTTGACATGGTTTCCGAGAAATAAGAAAATAAAATTTCTTTTTATGCTATTTATATTTTTATTTCTTTTTATTCATAAGTAAATATATTTTTTCTTTATGTCAGGGGACATACTTTTCGTGATCGATCGCTAAAATAATTATCTAATCCCGGTACATCCGTGACTTCCATACGAAGGTGCTCCTGAAAGCAAAATGTTCAGTACCTCGCACACCGCGCTCTGCATTCCGATGTCAAACGTGTTGTGTACCGATTGGAGTCAGGAATGTCTTGAAAAAAAAAAAAAAGTCACAAATCGAAATCGACCGGTTAGAGAAGCCTCTCTAAGACTCGCGTACCAAGCTGGTGTCGAAATCACCAAATCACTCGATGCTACAACAAACACATTTTGATAATAATGAATTTTTAACGAAGAAACTGCTCTTGATGGAATGCGTCAAAAATAGGCTCAAGTTCAAGCATGGAAACATCAAGAAGAACAAGGAACGCGAAGGAAGCATAACATACAAAGAACAAGACGGAGAAGTCAAGGGCAGGAGTGGAGACGAGCTTAGGGACGGTCGCGGGGTGGGGTGGGGAGTGGAGGGTGGGGGTGGGGGACGAGTGAGAGGAACTTGAAAGATCGGAACGCCGCCGCCCCTCCCCGCCCCGCCCCGCCCCGCCCCGCCCCGCTCCGCGCGTCCCCTCGTCGCCTGGCAAAGCCTCCGCAATTTGCCGGCAGCCCGCGCGGAGGGGAAGCCAGGCGGCGGCCGAGGAATTCCGCCGACACAAAACAAAGTGGCGAAGTGGGAGCTGCGACACGCCAAGTCTCCCAGGACATGCGATACGTCATAAATAACGCCTCGTTCGCCACGCAGGGAACGTAACGAGGAGGATGAGGGATGGCGCCGCCCCCGCCCCCACTCCCACCCCCACCCCCGCCGCCGACCTCCGTCCCGCCTCCGGCGCCATCCCCGCCACCGCCGACTCCGCACGCTGTGACACACAATCGTTTGCTGCTGCCGCCACCCCCAGCCCCACCCCCGAGCACCGTCCCGCCAGCGTCCCCACCCCCCGCCCGCGTCCCCACTCCCACCCCGACCCCCGCCGCCGACCTCCGTCCCGCCTCCGGCGCCATCCCCGCCACCACCGACTCCGCACGCTGTGACACACAATCGTTTGCTGCCGCCATCCCCAGCCCCACCCCCGAGCACCGTCCCGCCAGCGTTCCCACCCCCGCCTCCGCCTCCGGCCCCGGCTCCGCGACCTCCATCCCCGCCGCCTCCCCTACGCTTGGCCACGATCGTTGTTCGCTGCCGCCACCGCCCCCACCCGCGACCCCGCGGCCTCCATCCCCGCCGCCTCCGCGCGCTACGACACACAATCGCGGTCCGCTGCCGCCCCCGCCACTTCCTCTCCGTGCGCGTCAATGAATGGGCAGCGAGGCCACTTTGCGGTTGTCACCACGCACACCAGCATCATTCACTTTGCTTGACAGTAACAGCCCATTCACGCAGATCTACTGGGTCCGCGACTCGGCTTTCTTCGCTCGAGCGTTCGTTTCGTCGAAACTAACGAGCTCTAATTCATCAAGTTGACGTATTACCTGCTATGCTGTAAATCTTCTTTCGCTACTTTTCGGATCTGTTTAAAAAATATCAATGAAAAATAGTTTTGCGTTTGTGTTGCAATTTTGATGAACTCAGTGATGTTCACCACAGATGGCTTCTGATACTTTCAATTCCGCATCCTCCCATTGCGTTTAGGATGAATAACATAAACTCAATGAAACATTGCTGTTAATGAACCCGAAAATGGAATAGGTGATGAAATATAACAGGAAAATGGGAGGTAACCTCGCGTAAACGTGCTTTTTTTCACTACACATTCTACACGGCCAGAGCAAATTCTGGTTGAAACCCAGCGCGCTCGTCCCTAAGCTCTTGATCGTCCCTGGAAGCGAGTTAAACTCAAATCAAATTCCTCAGCTTTCATCAGCCAGAATCAGATGTACGCTAAGACTTGACGATGATGATTGTAAAGAAGAAAATGTCAGCTAATACGATGTATAATAAGCACGAAGATTCATAATGAATTCAACAGAAGTTCATTCATCAACCTCGTGTTCTTGTATGCTGGTCTGACTTTCTAGGGAAAGGGAGAATCCAGAAAATGGCGTCCACGAATTCGCTTTGTCCAACTCCACGTGGAATGACTTGGGAATGGACACAACCTCTTTATTATGGTCGTCAGTATCTGAGGACTTTCTGTCATGTCTGAGACGAACGGTTTGATGGATGAAGGTAGATTTTATATGGTTTGAATAATGATGGAGCAATGGTAAATTGTGAACCAGGAGAAGCGGTAGTACCCCGAGAAAATCTGATGAGAAGCCGCCTTGTCCACTGCAAGGATTGACCGGGATTTGATGTCAGGTGCTCAGAGCTGGAGGGTGACATTATCAGAGCTACGTCAAGAAACGCCCATCCCTGGACACAAGTGGGAGGATGGCTCACTTGCCGCCGTGATGGGTAGTTCCATCACCTGCATGATCCACACAAACTGAGGTAGGTCGCAAATCGCACAATTCAATAATAAGTACGAAGAGCATACACGGTGTAGGAACAACGAGGAGAAATATTTGTCTTCGCAAAACAGGCTTGTGTACCCTACATTTTACTTTTTACGAGGATGGAAAAATAGTGTGATTGAACGCTGTTTTCCATCTCACAAACGTCCTGATTCTTGCGAAGCGAGATATATCATGTATGTCTGTGTGTACTTGGCAGGACAACCCGTGATCGGGCACAGGCCTACCGGCGACGTCCCTGCCTCGCGGCCGTGGGTTAAGGGGGTACGTGTGGTTAGCACGTAGACATACCCACGCCGTATTCAAGCTGACAAGTGAATTTTCGCATCGTCACACAGCAACATATTCTGGGACATTGTAAGGAAAACGCACACTACAATCTTGGCTCGACAGGTAATCGAACCAGGGGCCGCGTAGTGGAAAGCGAACACGCTGAGAGATAAATCAAACACTGCCAAATAACGAGTGCAAAGCACGAATATTGTGGCTTGTAGATCGAGGCATCACTACGGCAGAAACAAAAGAAACTAGAGGAAACCTAAATATAATGACAAGTTTTCAATTATTGCTAATCTTGCTATTTTTACAATTTATTTTCATATATGTTAAACTTTTGCTCATCTTTCAACTATTTATTGTTGAAATGACGGGAAGAGATTCTGGAACTCAAGAAAACGTGGGCAGATAATCTCACCCCCCCCCAACCCCGCCCACATCACATACAGTTTTTACTGCTTCTTTTGACTGAATAAATCTAAATCTAAACCTGCCAAAACATGTTTTGGCTCGCCACGCACTTTTTTCCGAGAGTCAAACATTCGGACACGAAAGTGGAAGGTTCTTAGCTTGACTGGCACTGCGTTACAAATCACCTCGTCAGCTTCCTGATTCGCACCACCGTGTCTGCTGCCGGCATCAGCCGCTGCGCGGCCGAGTGGAGGGGCAAGCGGGTCGCGGCGACGCTCTCGAGTGCTCAATGGAGTGCACGCTGAATGAGGAAGAGATGCGTGGGTGGCGGGCGGGGGGGGGGAGGGGAGGGGACGGAAGGAAACACTTCAGAGGCTCAGAGACGCGCGACAGCTGATGAGAAGACGGCGCGGCGCGGCGGTTCGCAGATGGAGGGAATTAAAAATTGGAGAGGATTCATGTCACAAAAAGTAATGCGGAATGAGACTTGTAAGTAGTAATGGAAGATAAGGGTAGTGTTACTCCACCTACGTACCGCGTTGGAAGGATCTAGGGTCCGCAGACTTTACTTTGCGTGTGTTGGCAAATGTGTTTTTGGCGTTTAAATTTAAGATTTTTTTGGGAGGTCCTTTATTCATATAGATGGCGCGGCGCGGCGGCCCGCAGATAGAGAAAATTAAAAATTGGAGAGGATTCATGTCACAAAAAGTAATGCGGAATGAGACTTGTAAGTAGTAATGGAAGATAAGGGTAGTGTTCCTCCACCTACGTAGCGCGTTGGAAGGATCTAGGGTCCGCAGACTTTACTTTGCGTGGGTTGGCAAATGTGTTTTTGGCGTTTAAATTTAAGATTTTTTTGGGAGGTCCTTTATTCATATAGATGGCGCGGCGCGGCGGCCCGCAGATAGAGAAAATTAAAAATTGTAGAGGATTCATGTCACAAAAAGTAATGCGTAATGAGACTTGTAAGTAGTAATGGAAGATAAGGGTAGTGTTCCTCCACCTACGTACTGCATTGAAAAGATGTAGGGTCCGCAGACTGTACTTTACGTGTGTTGGCAAATTAGATTTTTGTGTTTAAATTTAAGATTATGTTGGGAAGTCTGCGTACTTTATTCTTATAGACGGCGCGGCACGGCGGCCCGCAGATGGAGGGAATTAAAAATTGGAGAGGATTCATGTCACAAAAAGTAATGCGGAATGAGACTTGTAAGTAGTAATGGAAGATAAGGGTAGTGTTCCTCCACCTACGTACCGCGTTGGAAGGATCTAGGGTCCGCAGACTTTACTTTGCGTATGTTGGCAAATTATTTTTGGTGTTTAAATTTAACATTTTTTGGGGAGGTCTGCGTACTTTACTATATTCACATAGTATGTTATAGATCTCCTTTAATTTCATTATTACTTCTTTAGAGTACATAAATATGCTGAAGCTTTATAATTTTCATAGAAATTACAAACAATCGACATAATTACATAGATTAGATATAATTAAAAAAAAATATTCATTGTTTAATTTTCGTTACACAATCTCGATATTACAATCGATGTCGACATTTTCAATTGTTTGTTTATAGACTCTTCTTTTATTATACTAAAGAGCACTGAATAAGGCTTTGGAATCGAAAGTCGTTATTCTCTAAATCGTCCGTCCTCGCCCCAGAGCATTTTTCTGCGTATTAAGGCACATTCCGCCTATTCACATTTAAAGCAGACAGGATTAGACCTGCAGTCTCATCCACGACACAAAAGTGACGATACTTTCTTTCTTTAACAAAAAATTAAATTTATTCTAAATTTACTAAATAGATAACTGTAGCTTAACCAGATACGAAATATACTCATTTGCATGTTTTTATAGTCATCGTTTATTTTCTACAGTAATCGTAAAATATTTGAAAGAATAGTGACAGAAGGTTTCGATGAGAATCAATTCTGTGAGGTATATTGTTTTATTTAATATAACTGAAATTTTTAGTATTTGATGCGTTTTTGAATACGGTTATCTGGAAATCCACAGTAACACGTCAAATTGTGGAGGTACTGATATACTTCACAGAAATCTTTCAAAATCTGACTATAGGGAGAAGATTCTAAATTCATGGAGCCGCTTCTCAGTATTTTACCATTCACATTCTTTCTCTTATTTTGAATATGCTTGAAGGCATAATTCGTATATCTAGTATGACGTTTTTATACTTTTGTATGGCCTAATTGGGTATCTCCTGCTCCGAAGAGTCACATTTAGTCGTTTTATTTGATGATAGGAATCCGCGCTATGTGGATGTCAATATTTCACTCTTGAAGGCGGAGATAGGCATGGCTGAATATTAAGTTGAATTCGGCATTCTGACCCACGAAATGTTAAAGGTGAGATTCCTCCTGTGAAACGAGGTCGTCTATATCAAGTGGCCAGTCGAGCGGAACTGTAATCAGAATAAAACGAAGCACCAAAACGTGCTCGTAGAGAGACGAAAGCTGTGTCATGGAATAACTAATAACCTCTTGATTCAAACAACCAGAGTGCGTCTCAGAAACTAGATGTCATACGTGAACAATGCAGATGTTCTTTTTGTGTTATCATGTGACTTTCTGGTTAAGAGTTGTCTTTTCATGTCAGAGTGGTATCTATAAAATTTTAAATGAAAATAGTGGCTAAAAAATAAAAATCTGCTCAATTCTTTAATATGACGCTGGGATTTTGTGTGTATCCTTTCTGTGAAAAAGAATCGTTGAATGGATCGCGGTGTCGAGAGAAAAACGACAAAATAGTTGAATCGGACAACTGGAATGAGGAAATGAAATGATTACGAACGGAATCCTTGAATCCTTCTCCTCTACCCCAAAACTGGTTCATTCTTAGCAGAGTTTTAGATTGAATTCCAGAGCTTCTGGAGTGTAGATCTAATGCCCCCATTGGATAAGGTGAGTTTTTCGGATCTACGACGTCACTCACTAGAAATGTATTTAAGCATAATTAACTCACATAATTTGTAATGAAATCTACATTCCTTTATTATATCAAACGCTTCACTGAAAACTGGTTGAATAATCTCAGAGATACCACAGCGGTTGTCGCAGCTACGACTCTGGCCGGAAGATACTAGGATTAGAATCTAGCCTCGTCGATTTCAGTACTAGATAGATCGAATTCAGCTCCAGTTGGAGGAGAACCCTACCGGCCGTTTGCGCTGATCGGTATATTTTTGATATTTTTTCGATAATTCCACGAGAATTCCGGCGCAGTACTCTAACAAACGGGTCACAGACCACGAGCGATATCCCCCTTCCTCTTCCTTGTCCTATCTTAGAGCTGATATGGACATGTAGTTAACTCGGAGCAGACTCCGGTGCAAATCAAATCTGGTTGGTCCGCACCAAAGCTTACGGGACAAATCTAGGAATGAACTTCCTACAAAGGTGGAATAGTGGAAATCGAAAGCTGCTTTTTTAATAAATAATATTGTTGGCAATGACGACGCATATAATTATTTCATTGGAAATGCCAACGAAAACTCACCACAATACCTATAATGGTGGAATTACCAATAATTTGGCATTTGGGGCGCTCTAGTTGTACAGTTTAACGGCATGACAATTTTGGGGTTAAAACTTCCAAATACATGCTATCAGATACCTTCAACACCACCCCTGCGTGTACAAACGTGACGAGAATGAATGTTGCTTGCGACGAGCAGCGACGTCAACCGGGGTGGAAACGCGTTAACGGAAATTTCCAACCGCCTCAGCGCCTCGGGAACAAAGCGCCCCGCCTGGACGGAGAGTGCGGAGAGAATGCCTGCAGCTCGTAGGGCGTCCGGCTGCGAAGGGGGGCCTAGTGGGTGGAGTCTCCGCATTCCAGGAGTTACGCACTTGCGCCGCGCCCCACACGCAGCGCCGCGTAGCTCGCCTGCGTCATGCGCACTGCGTGAGGCGGGAGCGGATGAGGAGGGCACAGCGGCGCGGGCTGCAGCGGAAGACGCATGCGCGCAAGAAAAGGGGGAGCGAGGCGTGCGGCGAATTTGTAAGGAATGTAGAGGGGCGAAGCCTTAACTAGCGAACTGCCTAGGAGAGCTGAACAGCAATGCCGCTGCCTCTTCAGTATGGTTGAGAAGAAAGGGCTGGGGGTTCGAGTGGATGGTGGCTGATTTTTGACACTATGTACTCAGTTTCGACGAAAACACTCGACGTATGGAACCACAGGACCGGTAGAGGGCGTCAGTTGATGTCACTGCAGTGCCTCTGCCCGGGAGGTCCTAGGTTCGTGGCAGGATTTTCGCTCCCTAGATAGATAGCTAGGTCCAATTCAGTGGCTGTCTGGAGAAGAATTCCAACAGTTGGCTGCTCTCAACGGTAGTTTTCCGTGGTTTCTCCTATCAGTACCAGGCGAATGCCGGAGCAGTAGCCTAACAAACGGGCCGAGGACCGCGCGATGTTTCCTTCCCCTTCCTTATCCTATCCCTTACTTACACAAACTTACACTTAAATGCACTACACTATCACACATGCTGGGAGACCGATCGGGAGCATAGAGCTTGACCGGGCTAGGGTGGTGCCTCGTTGGTGGGAGATACCTGGTAAGGAAAAACCCGCCAGCCGACGGTAGGTCGGCGCCGGATCTCAACATCCAGCGGAGGAAACATCCCGATGTAAAACATGCACTACGCTTACAGGACTAATGACCTTAGCAGTTGACTAATGACCTTAAACCGGAATCACTAATCAATTAATCAATCTAGCAACCGGTTGCTCTTATCGGTAGTTTTTCGTGGATTCTCCGGTAAATACCAGGCGAATGGTGGAGTAGTACCCTAACAAGAACCGCGCATGATATTTCCTTCCTCTTCTTTGTTCTAGCCTCACCCCTTACTTACACTTCAATGTGCACTACCTGACCACGCATGTCCAGACATCACTCAGGGGCTTACAGCTTGTGAAAGTCAAGCGCCACCCGGTACATCAGATGGCAAGAGGATCGTCGCTCTAGTTAGTCTGGGCAAGTGCGGTGGTCGTGTTAGACTTGCGGGTGAATAATGGCGAACGCCTGCTTGGGTGGCGGAGAGGGGAGTGGTCGGACGGGCGAGCTGACACGCACGCGAGTAGGCGGACACGTGAATGCACTGGCGAGTGCGCAGACAATTCGGTGGACGCTTTGTGACAGACATTCTGTCGGGTAGGGAGTGGTTCACGGGAGGCAAGGTGTCCGTCCCAGGTTTAGTTTCTAACGCAGGTTCTTACGGCAAACAAAGCTAAACACCAGTTTCAAATTTTGAACTGTTTTAAATAATATTTCTTACACCATTTTGCACAACAAGAATTATTATTGTATTATTACGTAATATAAACATTACATATTTTGCTGAATGTATTGTATGTATCAACGAATTGATTCATTTTTCTGGGAAGGGAGATGATCGGGAGATCAGCCGCAAACGTCATCCTGCTGACATTACCCACAGTGGTTGGAAAGTATACTATTCCGTTTTTCGTCCGTGCTTCCAGTGAGCGATTTATGTTATTTGTTGTATCATATTGTAGTTTCGTAATATTTCACCTGCTCGGGCAGTCACTTGGTATTGATCGCAGAAACCACCACAAACTACCGATCAGATTAGTCCGTCCCTTCAGTTCTCCTCCACATAGTGGTTATATTCCAACCAGCTATGAAGCTAAGTCGAAAATTCCTTCGAGACTCGAACTCTACGATCAAGGAAGATAACACAAATGATGCTGCAGAGGTAACAATATTGGCTTTGAGCTTTCACAGCCTGAGTGAATGTTGACAATTAAGAGTATTAACACATTGTAGATTGAATGGTTCAGGAAGTAATTGTTTCCGGTTTAATACTGCGGATCCTACATGCATGTGAAGTCAGTAACCCAGAGACGAAGAGCATACCGACATAATTTACAATTACGGAGACAGTCGAACCGCGATCGTATTTGTCGTTCGACGTACCGTCGAGATTCAGGAAGAGGCTTTCCAGGCAAAAGAGCGATCCAACACAACATAGACGACAAATTGGCAACAACGAGCAGGGAACAGTATGTGATTAGATGAAGTGAGAAATAAAAATAGATTTCGCTGAACAAAAACATTCGCATTTTATTTTTTTGTGATAAAGTTTAAACTTGGTCTGACCAATTTGATATGGGTAGTATAACGAAATTAACTGTCGGCTAACGAGGTCCAACAGTGGGAAAAGGAATGCTGATTTTTTTTTCAAATGCGGGGTGCCTCTACGTTTTTATTTATTTTTTTCAATACCGGGTGCCATCTTGAGAGCGCCCAATTGCAAGCCTTTGGCGGCACGATCGTGTTACGACCGCAAACCGATCGCGCGGCGCGCTCTCCCGAAAAAGCCGTTGCTGCTGCCAGCCGCCGCAGCCCCCGCCTGCCAACCTCTCTCCCGCCCACTCCTCACAGCCCCGTCGGCTCGCCCACCAGCCAAACTGTCCGTGTGCTCGCCCGGTTACCCCTCCACATCATCTGCCCACCTCCCCGCTAGTTTGCCAGCGCTCTCTCGCTCTTTCACTCATCCATCTTTGCGCGCCCCCGGCTTTCCAATCGCTCTCCGACCCGCCCGTCAGCAAACTGATATGTCTGCCCGCTCTCTCGCCCGCTCTCACGCCCGCTCTCACGCCCGCCCTCTCGCCCGCTCTCTCGCCCGCTCTCTCGCCCGCTCTCTTGCCCGCTCTCTCGTCCGCTCTCTCGTCCGCTCTCACGCCCACCCTCTCGCCCGCCCTCTCGCCCGCTCTCTTGCCCGCGCTCTCACCCGCTCTCTCGCGCTCTCTTGCCCGCGCTCTCGCCCGCTCTCTCGCGCGCTCTCTTGCCCGCGCTCTCGTCCGTTTTCTCGCCCGCTCTCTCGTCCGTTCTCACGCCCGCCCGCTCTCTCGCTCACCCTCTCGATCGATTGCACTCTCTTTCGTCATTACTCTTACCTGCTTTCTTGAGCGTCCTCTAGGGCACTATCTCGCCCGCCCCCTGACCGCTCTCGACCGTTTTCTACCGCTCCCTCCTCCACTCTCCTCTGCCTCCACGTTCGCCCTCGCGCCCGCCTGCCAGTCCTCCCACCGCCCCGCCCGGTCGACTCGCGCCCGCCCGCGTCGTTAACCCGCGCGCTCATTAATTAAGACGCTCTCGACGGCGCGTGAAGGGCCCGCACGCGCGCCTGTTACTTGAAACCCGCCCACCCCCACGCGTTTAGCGCGACGGGGCGGCGGAATGCACGCGCGCGAACGCGGGTTTCCCATGAAGCCGCCACCCGTTCGGGGGGCGATTGCGTCAGCTTCCGGTTGCGCGCATTTATAGTTCCAAGATAGCACGTTGTTTCTGTGACACATTGCCAGCTTCATTATCAATTAGATGCCGAACGAATGAAAAGATTTCGTTGATCGGTTTGATGGGTTCGTTTGGATTACATGAACACGAGTAGTCTGAAGGGGTACATTACGCAAATAATGGGATTACGCAAGAGTAAAATAGTTTAATAATACGACTGTATTAATGAACTAAGCTTATGAATTATATTACATTATTAGATTGCCGGAAAGAAAGGTATGCACAGCAGAACTCTCACTGACGTCATGAAAGTGGTGTGATAGGAAGATAAAATGGAGGAATCAAGACCGTAAAATCGGGAGAAGTCTAAGACGAAATTTCTGATAAAATGCGTTGATTGCAATTATTGAAAAATTTGCTTACAATACTTCAGTAGATACAAATATATAGCCATGAGAAATCATTTACTGTCACTTAGTACAAAGAAATTAAATTAGGTGGAAGAATGTTATCACCCAATAAAACAACGTGCTTCAATAGCGAATTAAAGACAACGATTAATTTTCACTAATCATATTTCTATAACAGAAGCAGACAATCAAATATTTACAGGACGTTTGAATAACTCGCCCTAACTCTTACAAACATATCGAGAGACAATCGTACCGCAGAAGTTGAGAAGAAATAGCTTAACTCTCCCGTTACGGAATAACTAAACTTTTCTTCACCGCATCTCTTCATCAAGATGTACCCAATCAGTTAGTCGCCGTCTCTCGTCATGCAGTAGAGATCCCACTCCGTTGTAAACCTCGAGCCTACCCACCATCCGGCGACCCGCCCACCGCCCACCCGCCTCTCATCTGCGCCTAAAAGCAATTCCGACCTGGACCACGCGGTTCGCTTAAGAGCGGCGGCTGCTCGCCCGCCACCGCTTTTTTTACAGAGTCGTAAACAGCAATAGCGCTCCGTAAACGACGGCTGAGAATACCGTCCCGGGCGCGGGGGCGGGGCTGAAAAAGATTCCCACTACCGCCTGAGGTGTTTGAAACTGAGACGGCGCGCGTCGTTAATTTCAAATTCGTTACCGATTAATGGCAGATTGCGTTTAGATCTGGCCTGTATTTCATGGGAGGTCACCTTCTAAATCCTATTTGGCAAACATTGTTATTAAACACAAATTGTATTGACTGCGTTCTCCTTGAAAAGAAATAAAATAAACAAATTTCTGTTCTAATTGTAGTTTCAAACAGATTTCTATTGATAACATCATAACATCATTTTTAACGATACATTATATGATTAAATACATTATTTTTAACGATACATTTATATGATTAAATACAATTATCATTTGTAGAAGGCAATGTATAATATCTTGTTCATTTTTTAAATAACTGTAATAAGATTTTAAAAAAATGTTTGACTTTATTCCTGAAGTAAGAGTAAACATTATTTATGTTAACAAAAATTACATTTTTTGTTTGTTATTTCTGTCGGAAGTAAAGATCCTAATTTATTTATTGAAGATGAAGTTTTTTTTATTGGCAGTAAAATTAATTACTTTTAATTATTTGTATGTAGTAATGACAAGAGCTAACTGCCAAATAACTCTTAAATAAGTGTTAACGTTGTTTTATTTCATATAATTATCTCTACCAAGGCATGCAGTTATATGCTTTCTTCTTTAGACTACATGAAATTGTTTTAGTTACTATTTTTTCGTTGATCACATTCATATAGTCATATGTCTAACATTTTTGTTTATTTTCCGAATCATTTTTTCATATAGAACTATTAGGCACAATTAGAATAATGTCTAAAGTAATTAATTATGAAAGAGAGTAAATTCTCGTTACTCATTAAAATTAATTTACAATTCAGTCAAAACTTCTCGCTGCCGCCACTTATCAATATTTTTCTCCAGTTTTCTGTTTTTACAATTGTCATTACTTCAACACCCAGTATTTTTTTCTTTAAGCTTTATGGAGTTATCTTAATTCCCTCTATAACTCTCGTACAATTTCCTGTCCAATTTCCTGTGCACGCTAAGTATCACGCCAAATGTCTCAAGGCAAATATGTAAGTGGACTTTCTGTGTTGCATCATGTGTTGGCAAACATTCGGAATAATCTGCATGACAAGAGAAAATGATAGCAAACATTACTTCAACGTTGTTTGTTATTTTTCATAATATAACTTGCGAAACCTGCAGCTGCATAATCTCTAATGCATTCGCTGTACGTCACGGTACACGAGTACAATTATGAATTCAAAATATCCTGTCAAGGTACATAAAGGTTAAATCTCTCCGGAGAGAGCATTTATAATAAAGTTGATTTTCATTCATCTTCTTTCTCTAATGTGAAAACAAATGGCGATTCATATACAACTTGTCGGAATGAAGCAATTAGACTCACTAGATGATTTCACCGTCCTTTGTTTCGTTCTCGTAATTTGAACAATGTGCGTTGTATTCGTGATGTAAAATATTACAATCAACTTTGAGCACTCTTCCTGAAGTGGTTTATGAACCCTTCATTAATAGCTATAAACAAAAGAACAACTGAAGAGTATCGAAGACTATCTTATTGCATTACAGAATATTTGCCGATACCATTCAAAGACCTAGCAATGGCCAAACAATTCTGGGTATCGAGTTACACGGTATAATTGTTTCTGCTCACAGGAACTGGTAAATCACTAGTGTATTAAAATTTTATATTTCGTTTACAATGATATATCCTGGGCAGTATAATCATGTCTAAATAGCATTAGACATATGAGCTTTAAAATAATAGACAATGGACTGCGCATAAGAGTAATTGTATTTGTGGGAGTGATTTCCAGACCAGCGAGAAGTCCAAGAAATATAGTTATAATGAATTGGGTATTTCAGCACACTCTAATGAATTACTTTCAGTAGTAGTTTTCAGTGAGGAAGCGAGTCGTAGGAGGCCTCATCTGTATTTAGGTGTAAAATGCGTAGGAAGTTTTGCGTTGGTTCTGGACTGATGGACGATTCATGTTAATAGCAGAGGTACAAGGGCCGATCATCCCCGTCGAAATGGAAATATGTGAGTAAAGCGTGTCAAATTGACGAATTTTTGCTAGGCTAACTTGATTCAACTACTATAATACGTACAATAATTGGAAATACAAAATATTTTGGATTATCACCCTTTACACAGCGCATTCCACACGTTTTTGCATTAGTTTTAGCTGTGTGCCCAAAATAAAAACTTGAGAACGGGGTCACTTTATGGGCGAATTGGTGAGGTTAAGAAGAACCGGAGGAAGGAGAGGAGAGGAGAGGAGAGGGGAGCGTGACCAAAGAGGTAAGAAGGGCGGGGTGGGGGTAGGGCTACTCAGAGAGTGGGATGTTATTTGGGAAGGGTGGGATGAGCCAGTGGCGAAAAAGGTAGGTCAGGTTGGGGAGAGGCGGACGGGATGTGACAAGAAAAGACTCGATGGGGCGGGGGTGAGGTCACAGAGAGAGTTGGATGGATTCTGGGTAGGGTGGGAGGGGCGGGGCTGAGGGAGGGATACCAGGCCGAGAAAAGTGAGACTGGGAGGGGCGGGCTTGGGGCGGCGGAGCGGAGACCTCGCAGCCCCCTTATCGCGGAAGCCATCCAGCCAGGCACCGATATCCCTCTGGTTGCCTCCTCGCCACCAACCCACACTTCGCCCTCACAGGGAACGTAAGGGATACGCGATGTTCGCTACGCTGGAATGGTCTTTGGACAGGTCGCTGAAGGAGGAAGTTGGACGAATCGCAACGTTTTCTTGTTCCTACGAAATTTAGATTGTTCAGAGCATGAGTCATGTTATCAATGTACTATAACATCTTAATGATATTGTCTTATTCTTAAACCGCGAGGTGCAAATGTCATTTTTTAATTTCACATTGTCATGCTTACTACAATAACATCATTAGTATTTGTTGATTGTTGCTATCTACTCGTATGGTTTAAAGAATATTCTAGGTACTTCACAAAACCCACACCATTTCTTGTTCGTGACAAGATGTCGTGTAGAGCAAGCTATGTAGAGCAACCTCATGTAGACCAAGTTATAGATAGAACAGTTATTCTACGATTGGGCTTATGCTACAGAAAATCGTGCCGACAGTTTGACAGCAAAGATGTATTGTGGGATCCTGACACCGATAAAGCTCTTTTTTCTCAAAGCGCCTGTACGTCTGCGTGTCCGAACGTCCGCGTGTCTGTAAACAAGACTAGTGCCGTAATTATATACAGAATTTTTATGAAAATGGTTATTTCCCGGTTAGAAAAGGAAAGATGAATGCCTACAAAATATAGTTTTCGATCCAGTTTTGTTAGGTTAGAAATATATCAAGTGATGGCTGACGTGTTAGTAGGAGAGACGTTACATTACAATATTACGCAACCATTGTCTATAATATGAGAAAGTATGTGCACCGCTACTTGTATGGAGTGGAAAGGTGCTGTCCTTGTAGAGAAAGTTCCTCAACAGCGAGGCAGGAAGTTTAAAGTGGGCTAAGGGTTCGACAGGCCGGTGCCTTTCTTATCAACTGGATGCAGAAGATTCTGCCGCGTGCTAGGGGTTAGTGTGGGTCCGCAAGGAATTGGGTGACCGCCCACGTTGACATTTAGCAGAGCAGCCCAATGGGACTCGGTGGCTTCCGAGATAGCGGGAGTGAAGGGTGCTCGAAAGCAAAGATGAAAACCGATGAAAGGCAAAATAACTGGGTGACGAAGTGGGTTCGATAGGAAGAGAAGAAGTTACTGAAGTGGAAGGTTTGGTGGAGAGGCTTTTTCAGACCACCCATACAGGGTTTTCTATCCTTCAACAACTTTCCACAAGCCACTCGAAAACATTTTGGAAACTTCGAATCATGTGATTAGTTCAACAATATAAATATCCTCATTTTTAAATTTCTGTCATATTTAATTTTGCATACCGTATACTGTATAGCAATTCAATTGAGAAAACTCCAAAATAAACACATTTGATCTAGAAATATTACACAGCGTGCACATACGAGATTACACACACTGAAGCTGGTTTGTTAACTTGTATAATCACATTGCAGTAAAATGTGTGGAAAAATGAATGTGAATGAAATCATTACGGAATCAAATCTATTTAATTCCTCTCCATTGCCAGTTTTGCCATTTTTTAAAGCGTTTCAAAAGGAACAGTAGAACCTTACGATGAATCAAAATTTAAACAACTGTTTTTTTGGTTACACTTCAGCGTTTCCGGTCTTGCATATTAACAAGAATAACATTTAGGAAGAATCTCTAGAGAGAGCACATAGAATATATAGGAGGAAGACGCATGTAGATTTCACGTTCTTCCGCTAGATGGCCGCAGTAGCAGTGGTGAGGACGAAAACTTCCAGACATGTGACATATTGGGCAGACATGAATATTCAAAAAAATGAGAGCGACAGGGAAGGATCAGGTTAACCTGTACTACGCAATTACTATTTTTTTTAGTTGCTGCACTACATCTAATACAACTTTTGTATAACTTTTTATTTTACAAAAACATTATTCTTTACATGTTTTTAGCGGAAAATATCAGGTTACATCCTCTTCTTGTTTGAGAGACGTGACGTCGTCTGTGGCTTCGTAGCAACGAGCAATAACAGTAGCTTCTCCAATGACGTAATCTACTCTTGTTGCTACCATGACCGAATGAACAAATGAAGGTGATAGTGCGAAATTAGCTTGGGAGTAAAACGCGGGCGCGGATGAACAAGGCACATGACAAAGCGGAATAGAGCGACTCATCAGCTCCTCAGGCTCACAGCTCTCAAGCGCAATACGTGGCACGTAGGATACTTTACAAACACATACATTTTAAAGTTTCCTGATTGATTGATTGATTGATTGTATTTTTAGTGGTTCTGAGCACGTCAATGTCTAGGGTCATTAGGCTCGTAAGCATTTTGTTTTTATCGCAGGAGATAGCGGTGATCACCCCCCCCCCTGGATGACGACATCTGCCTACCCGACGGCTTGTGGGGTTTCCTCCAACTAGGTATTTCCCACCGTCCCAGTCGAGACAAGCTTTAAGCTCTCTACTGGGCTCCCTGCGTATGATGTAGTGTAGTGCATGTAAGTGCGTTTATATAAGTAAGGGGTGAAGATAAGTCAAGGATGAGGAAGGAAAGATCGCGATCGGTCCGTGGCCCGTTTGTTCATGTTCTGCTCCGGCATTGATAGGAAAAACCACGGAAAACTACCGATCAGAACAACCGGCCGCTAGAATTCGCCTCTAGACAGCTGCTGTATTCGACCTAGCTTCGTAGCTAGTGTCGAAAATCCTGCCACCGACTGTATCCGAACCCAAGGCCTCCCGGTCAGAGGCACTAGAGTGACATCAATTGATGCCCTGAGCAACACAAGTCGGTACATTTTTACGAGCATTTCAATATTTACATATAATGATTGTTTTATAATATTTCAAGAAATTCCCAACACTCAGGGAATGTGTATAGTTGTTTCACATTCTTCAAATGGCTTTGAAAGTAACAACAAAAACCGATAATTAAAATAGTAATACTTTGTAAACATGCAAAAACACAGAACACAGATAACATCAAACATACGAATACCAATTAATTATTTGTCGAAAACCATTGCTGTCTGCAAATCACTGTCCTTTTTCTGCCGGCTCAAGTGGTCGGCGTTGGTGGAAGCGGAGGCGGGGGAGGCGGGGGAGGCGGGGGAGGCGGGGGAGGCGGGGGAGGCGGGGGAGGCGGTGAGGCGGTGAGGCGGTGAGGTGGTGAGGTGGTGAGGCGGTGAAGCGGTGAAGCGGTGAGGCCGTGAGGCGATGAGGAGGTGAGGCGGTGAGGCGGTGGAGGCGGTGGAAGCGGTGGAGGCGGTTAAGGCGGTGGAGGCAGTGGAGGCGGAGGCGGTGGAAGCGGAGGCGGAGGAAGCGGAGGCGGCGGAAGCGGAGGCGGTGGAAGCGGTGGAGGCGGTGGAGGCGGTGGAGGCGGTGGAGGCGGTGGAGGCGGAGTGGTAGGAAGCGACGGAACCAGGGCAGTGGCGTCCGAGGACCTGCATTGTCGTCCGCAGGAGGCCGATCGGATGTTTGCACGACACATGTTTGCTCAACTTCCCATTCAAACGAGAGATTTATGAGTTCTTTGCACGGCGCAGGAAATGCACAAAGGAGGGCCGTTGGGTCGTTGCCCCTCTTGAATGCAGCTCCTCCTAGAGTACTACTGAAGGACAGCGCGTGAATGACAAGTGTGCTGTTCCTTCGTGGTGAATTACTCCTATTCTAAACTTTACTTCCACTACTATTTTTCTACTCAAGAGTATACATTTTCTATTGATATTGTTTGAAAAATTGTAAAATTCTGACAGACTGCCATTAGATTTGACATTTAACATTTGTAAGGGAAGTTGTTTTTGAAGAAAACTTTACAAGGCTAGGAGATCCGTTTGCTTACGAAATTTTAAGAATTTTGAATACTTTTTTTCTAAAGTAAACGCTTCGGTCTGTAGTAGCCAACGAGAATCATCAAGGGTGAATGTTGCTCCTAAATTTTCACTAAATTTTATTACGTGTAAATTAAAATCGGCAAGTTTTGTTTACGGCGATACAATTCAATGTATTATTGAATTATTGACTTGACAATTATATTTATTACATAATTATAATATTCATTCAAATAAGATTTTGTAGCTGTTACTTTGGAGAACGTAAGGAAGTAACACATGAGTCATCTCTCAATAATCGAAGATGAAATGAATTTGCATTTAATATTGTGTTCAATTTCTTTACATAGAAGACAATTAACTCGAGAAAAGCATTAATTTTTGACGAAGATTTGATTTCTTTAAACTTTACCAAATAAAAGAAACGAGCTGTGATGGTATTCATTTGGTTACTATTACGAAATTGATTCCAATTTAAGGCATGGATGTTTTTTATCAAATTATTATGACGTGGTAGGTAAAGAATCATTACATCAATCGTTCCTTATTATTCTCTAACTGGTTTAAAAATGTAGAGAAGGAGATCTGACAGGAGGAGACAGACAGAGAATGAGAGAGGTGATGAGGAGGACGAGGAGAAAGAGGAAGAAGAAACAATAAACAAGGCAAGAAAAGAAGAAAATTGCGTAATCTTGGTTCTAAAACAATTCTATTGGTTGTCCCTCAGTTTGCAGCACGGAGCGTCTCCACGGGGGCGCCCCTGGCCCGCCATGGGGGGCCTCCGCGGCTCCTCTGAGGCGTGGCCGCGTCTATCGCTCGCTCTTCCTCCTACGTGCTGCCGCCGCCCACGCGCGCCGCCCCGCCCCCAGCCCCTCTCCCCGCCAACGCACCACACCCCGCGCCCCGCCCCGCCCCATCATCTCTCGCCTTCACACCACTCCCCCCTCCCCTCCCCTCCCTGCAACGCTCCACCCGGTCCCGCTCCACCCCGCCACTCCCCACCTCGCTGCCCCGCCCGCCCCGCCCCCGCCCCTTCCCGTTACCTCTCCCTCCACGCTTCCCACATCACTCCCAACGACCCGCCCGTCCTGTACCCCCTCCCCCCAACACCTCCTCTCTCCGCCCCGCCCCTCCCACCCACGCCGCGTATCGTGGCGGCGCTGCGCACGCCCTAATCGACAGCCTTCCGGCTGGGCGACGCTCCACGCTCTTCCGGCCGCCCTTCCACGCAGATAAGGCGGCGGAGGCAAAGTGCGAAAGAGCGCCCGCCAGACTGCTCCACGAGCTCTTCTCGAACATGAAAGAACTCTTTTTTGTATTGAGACGGCCGGTGATAAGTGGTGGAAGCGATGCGAGTTGCAAAATATGCTGCCTGTCTCTCTGGTCTGCGGTTTGAGTCTTGATCGTATCCACGAAGGCATTCCGAATAAATCTATTCAACGCGAAACAAGACGGTGTTGCTTTTTCGTTTCGGATATCACCTCTTCAGAACTTGATAATGTTTATAATATCTAATTTACGCTATTTTGTTCATGTCATGTTGAAGCTTGTTTGGTCCTACCCTCAAGTGCAGGAGGGTCTTCTAGTATTCATTTATGAACATTGCGAAGTAACAGGGATGTTTTTCAAAATGCATTAGGCACTATTAGGAACAGCTATTTCCTAATTGCTTAGTTTAAGTTGTAAGGGAAAGTTTCCCAGTAAGTCTCGGAAACTCCAATGATTACGGGATAACACAATCCAATATTTTTTCATTCGCCAGCCTTAAGCGACAATACATACTAAATTGTCTCAAAGCTTTGGTTCGCATTAGAAAATGTTTCAAAACTGGCGCCTTTCAAAGCTACATCAGGTACAATAATTGTTACAAATGATCAATAAACCATTATATCACCATATTAATTTTACATTTTAGAATTAATATTTGCGCGATAGAGAGGGCCCTTGTGATTGATCAAATGCAGTATATAGCATCGGCAACATGCACAGAAAACGAAATGCGTGGATCTTGCAGGCCAAATAGCTGCCTCGAGGCATTTGCCATTAGCGTGGATATTACCGAAAACTATAGCTATCCCATTCCATCATTTTCAATTAAAAGTGCTCAAAGGTCACCCACCGCTAATTGGGCATGAAGACTGTCAGCGCCGATAACTCAAAAGAAATTAGATGCCTTTCCGAGTCCACACAATTTAATTATTTAATACGTGCCCCCAAGATAAATATATATACATATATACATATATACATATATACATATATACATATATACATATATACATATATACTTATATACATATATACATATATACATATATACATATATACATATATACATATATACATATATACATATATACTTATATACATATATACATATATACATATATACATATATACATATATACATATATACATATATACATATATACATATATACATATATCCGCTCTTCGCATACACTACTTGCGTTAACTGCCCGACGAACTTGCCGCTTACCGCTTGACCACTTACCGCTTGCAGTAACTCTCCAGCCAAGTCGCAATTCGTCAAGTAGCTGGGAAGAAATCTCCGCGGCGCCATCGGGCCTTCTTCCCGGCCTCGCGAGCGCGAATGAGTCAGCAGCTCGCGAGTTAATCCGATCTGGCTTCGCTTAGGCGAATTAGGGACGTCGCTTCGGCGGCTGTGGCGCCGGCCTTGGCACTGGAGGGCGGCGATGGCGGCGTGGTTCGTGGTCGGAGTGAATTGAATTGAATTAATGCCTTATTTTACGTGGCGAGGACTCGGCCCATCAGGCCCGCTCTTCCGTCCGACCACGCAAATTTCGCTACGCTCCTTTCACCAACTAGCAGAGGAAGAAGGTATTTATAAGCGATTGAACAGGCAATTTTTGAATTTAGTTCAGAGGCGTCATTTAGGTTTGAGGATCATGCAAGTAAATCTACTAACATGGGACAGCCGGCTTTACTTCCCCTCCGAAGGAAGGCGTACGAAGGATTTTTTTCGCCCTTAAAAATCCACGGCTTCGATCGGGTTTGAACCCAGCAACTTGGGTATACCAGTCCGATACACCATCGTCGCGCGCAAGTGGAGTTGATGGGTTATTAGTGATCGTTATTATATGAATTATTTTGATGCCGGTGACGACGGGCCGGTGGTGATAATGGTGAACGATTGCTGCGGTGTGGGTGGTGAGGATACGGTGATGCTGAGGGTGGCGGTGGTGATGTTATGAACGGCAGTGGAAGTGGCGGAGGAAACGAACTTAGTGATGGCAATAGAAGAAGTAATTGCGATGATGACGGAAGAGTAAGCTGTGTCAGGAGAGGCAGCATTGAAAGCGGTAGAAGTAGCGGTGACGATGGTGGTGGTGGTGGGAGCGATGGTGATTGCCGGTGGTGTTGGCGGTAGTAGCAGAGGTGGTGACGGTGGCAGAAGCGGTGATGCTGGCGGTGTATGTGGTGTATCGTGCCATGAAATTGGAGTTGGCTGAGGCGGTAACAGTAGTAATTGGCAATGAAGATGGGGTTGGCGATGGTGGTGGTGGTGATCACGGAGATAAAGTGAAATTAGAGGTGTTGAATTAGGAGTAGGAGTTGAAAGTGGAGCTGTCAACCGACTGATGGTGGAGGTAATGGAGTAGGTGATGGTGCGGATGGTGGAAATTCTGGCAGGGGAGATAGTTTGTATTTGGCGGAAGTGTTGGTGTTGACGATGGCGGTAAAGATGGTGGGGGTGAAAGAGGATGGGATTCTGCAGGTCAAAAATATTTGCTCACTCTGCGAATCAAGCATAGTTACTAATGTTCAGGAAGCATTTAATAAAATCGCTATACTAATCTCCTGAGTCGACATAACCTTTCCGACGCTTTAAAAAGTTGACCAGTTTTGGAATTTTCCGATGTTTTAGTGGCAATCGGATAAGTTACAAAAGAAAAATAAGAAAAAAATTCAAGATTTTAGAAACCTTTGATTACCTAATTTTCAAAACTGGACTATTTCATTCAAAATAACGCGGAAAATATTCACATTAAAAAAGTTACTTGACCTTACAAAAATATCAATTTTTGAACTAATTTAATTAAGGAAAAAGTTCTACCTTCAATAAATTTGAGGTGTTAAATCAGGAGTAGGAATTGAAAGTGAAGCTGTCAACCGGCTGATGGTGGTGGTGGTGGTGGTGGTGATGGTGGTGGTGGTGGTGGTGGTGGTGGAGGTGATGGTGGAGGTGATGGTGTAGGCGATGGTGCGGGTGGTGGAGGTTCAGGCCGGAGAAATAGTAGTAATGTGGAGGTATTAGTGGTGACGATGGCGGTAAAGATGGCGACGGTGAAAGAGGAGGTAGTGATTCTGGAGGGGCTGGTGGTTCATGGGCTAGAGTAGACGTTAAAAGGCGGTGCTGCTGAAGGCGTGAATGCCGACTTGCGGAGGCAGCCCGAAAGCTCAGATTTGCTGGCACACGGCAGGCAAATGCGTCTTCTAACGAGTTTCGTGCGCCTTGTTAACTCTGGTTGACGTTTTTATGGCTTGAGTGTTACGAGCCGGACGTAATCGCGCTACGAAAGTTGAATTATTTTGTGCGAGAAGGAGCGGATTCTATCAATGACAAATCGCCTGTAAACTGAGCAGCTTTCGACATGCACCATATTAAAAACTTTTTTATGTGTATTTGTGAATGTAATACTGCACAAACATTGCAAAAAACGTCTTTACTGAAAATAAGTAAATACTGTACCACGTGCATTATTTTCCATATATATATATATATATATATATATATATATATATATATATATATATATATGTGTGTGTGTGTGTGTGTGTGTGTGTGTGTGTGTCGTATATTTCAAATAACTGTATAGGATATTTTTCTTCCGCTAATTTTATTACACGTCGTAATTGTAATCATTTATTGATAACTTCCGGTAGTATTAACATTTCTGGCACCTTCACTCGCAAAGCAGGGAGGAATTCTTGAACTCATTGAAGACTCACCATGTGTCACATTCTGTTCTGAATATAAATGTTATATTAATACTGCACGTCAAGTACGTAAACCAGTTATCAACTTTGAAAATTAAATGTGCCTGCACTATTTTCAAATTGTGGCTATCAACATACCTAGAAATGTTATGAGTGTTTCTTACTGCAATAGTAAACAAATGCATTCTGCTGGTGCGGCACGTTACTACGATATGGTGGGGTTTTGCTTTCGATATATCTATTTAATCAATATTCGTATGCCGTGATTTGGGAAAAGAAAGATGTATATGATTATCCTGAACCTAAAGAAACTTAAAGAAATTACTTTCAATGAGGAAGTTGGCGCGTCAACTTCCAGTAGCAACACCTTCAGATTTCAATAAGTAAGATTTACGGATAAGACTTTTATTTCGTGGAATATACACATTTTAATTGCACTATTAATATTACAATTAAAAATAATTATACCCAAAACTAATAAGAGCTACTTTATTCTGCATTGTTTGAATCTGATTTGTACAAAATATCACCAGTTTTCTTCCTAATAAATATTGACTTGCGATGAATGGACAGTTGTTTATTTGTGTTACTAGTGTTAAAACTCGTTGTGCACTTAACTAGTGCACTTAACAAACCTATAGGGTTGCATGTTAACAGCGGTTAAAGACGCAGGTGACCGATAAATTTAATGTAGCTGTGAAATATAATAAAGAACAGTAATATTAGTGTATTTGTTTTACAATCCGAGAAGCAACTGAAAGTGTAACGTAGCTGGATATCGATGTAATATGTCTCCAACTTGCATCGCCGCATCATGTTAGAAGATTAGATAAGCAAGCAGGACCCTTCGCAAGGTCGCAGAGAGTCGATCGAGGGCTTCTCTGTTTCAGAGATTGTGGGTTTTATGCATGATTTATTTAACACATTAGCAGTGATAATTTCCTAGTGTTCGAAAAAGTTAATAGGATTTGTGAGCATACAAGACGGAGGTATTGTAATTAAATTGTTATTTTGTTGTTGTCGAGGAAGTCTCTCATTTTTCCTAAGAAGAAGTGGTCGACAAGAAGCCGCTGGCGTACCTGCGACTTGCAGATGATAGAGACACAGAAAGAAAACAAGAAAAAAACAGAAAAAGAATGAAAGAACGCTGGTTTCGCGAATTATTCAAATGAAATCGCAAAAAATTACGACTTGCGTCTTTCATTTTAAAATTGCTACCACTTTTACAATATCCTTTGACGAACGCGCGTCTCGCCGCCCATCCCTGTGATTCGTGCTAGCAGGCTGTCCGTTGCAACAAAGCACTGCGACTGTTGGAATACGAAATTAATTCATAAAGACGTCGCATTTTACGACACAATGTCGTCGGCCGTGAGCGTCAGACAACCTCCTTCATATCCCAGAGGAGAGATAACACGAGATGTCTTGCGAAATCATGGCTCGGATGCGAGAGCGGTGGAGGTGGAGAAACAGCAAGAGAGAAAAAAAAAGAAAAAAGGCACGGGCGGAAAAGGAGAAGGAGGTAAGAAAGAAGGCAGAGAATAAGAAGGGAGAAGGAAGGACGTTGAAGAGTAGAAAAAAGAGGAGTGGAGAGGTGGGGGAGATAAGATGGATATGGAGAAAGAGGAAGGTAGGAAGAGGAGGTGAAGGAGAAGATGTGAAGGAAGAGGGGTGGCCAAGAAAGAGGGAGGAAGGAAAGATGAATGGTGAAAGAGGAATAGCTGGAGGAAGCAGTGGCAGGGAGGAGTGGTGTTGGAGGTGGGTAGGTGGAGGTGGATGGTGGTGGAGAGGAGCAGGAAGAGGAGTGGTGAAGGAGGAAATGGGAGGAAGGAATGATGAAAGAGAAGCGGCAGGGACAATGGGGTGGGTGAAGTGGTATTGCAGGTGGGTGGGCGTCGCTGTGACGGAATCTCCTGTTCCGGAAAAGAGGTAGCTGTAGTTTCTGGTGCGGAGGCGGTGGTAGGGATCGAAGCGGAGGCGGTGTTGTTGGAGGGTCGGGAAGGCACGGGTAGACGGAGATGGTGACAGACTTAGCTGCTTGGCACTGGCAGTTGAAGGCAATTGAATTGAATTAATGCCTTATTTTACGTGGCGAGACTCAGGCCATTAGGCCTGCTCTTCCGTCTGACCACGTAAATTTCCCTACTCTCCTTTCACCAACTAGCAGAGAAAGGAGGTATTTCTTGGGCGAGAAACAGGCGATTTGAATTTAGCTCAGAGGCGTCATTTAGGCTTGAGGATCTACTAACATGGGACAGCCGGCTTTACTTCCCCTCCGAAGGAAGGCGTACGAAGGATTTTGTCGCCCTAAAAATCCTCGGCGTCGATCGGGTTTGAACCCGCCAACTTGGGTACAACAGTCCGAAACGCTAACCGTTACACCATCGCCGCCGCCGATAATGGGCGGTAGTGTGGCTAATGTGTGTGTGTGTGTGGGGGGGGAGAATTCTCAAAAAGCATATAACGGAATTTGAACCCGGTTTACATTTATTTTTCACAGAGTTATGTCGCAGAAATCGAATAGTCATCATAATATACATGCTTTATTACATCCAAATTAACAATGTGACAATGGTGGACGAAATATGAACAACCTCAACATTTTCTTAAAGACTTTAAATTTCAAACATTTGATGGTGAACTAGGGTCAATGAGTCACTAACAAATAGTAATACCTTTTCTTCTGGAACAATTTACTTTATCAAATTCGAATAAGAAAACAAATTTCTCGATATATTATCTTGGCTTTATGAATATTGTTCTGTATATTACGGTAATCATTGACAATTTGAAATTGGCCGATTTGGTCCTGTGTATAAGATTTCGCATTTTAAACCCCGTGCCTATCTTTAATGTGTACATTGAACCACAGCACCGCGGCGTCGACGGCGTCGGCGTCGGGACGTGGGGGCGTCGGAGGCGGCGCGACGCTCGCCCACGCGACCCGGACGTCCGCTAGGGGCGCCGCGCTGTCGTTAGCGGCGCTGCCGCCGCCGCCGCCGCCGCCCACGCGCCGCCGTCGCGACGCCCACAGCCCCCGCCGCCCGCTCCTCGCCCCCGCCCCCGCCGCCGCCGTCGCTCCTCGCCCCGCACCACGCCGCGCCGCGCCGCGCCGCCCTCGGGACGAGGTTCCTGCCTCGGCGGGGACGCAGAGGGATCCGTTATCAGAGGATGCTCTAGGATTGCTAAACTTTTTCTAGCCACATTTTCAAAAGAGATTTTAGTGTTGTCTTCTTGAGATTGTAACAGAAGAGGAAGTACAGGCGGGAGAGAATGAGCAGGAACAGAAATCAGGCATGGGGAGGCGAGAGAAGCGATAAAATGAAGATGATTAAGAAGATATGTGAGAGAGAAAATGTGTCTTTGTTTATGCAAATGCCTTTGAGTACGTGAGTCGATAAGTCTAAAGTTAGCATGAGCTTGGTGATGGTATATTAAGCTTCTCTGTAAACTATATAAAACGGACGTTTCTATCACCGTCAAAGAACCGATGCTGGAACTGACACAAGAAATAAAATGAAAATTGAAAGAAGAGGCTGAAAGATGTAACGTGCACTTGACTATGTCAAATAAGGGAAAGGTTCCAAACCTTTAAATTTCAGCCCTCACAGAAATTGATCTGTCTAAAAGAAGGTGTATAGAATAGGGATCTAATAGAGTATCTTATTTAACCAGAGAAACAACTAGAGGTATTGCATGAATGCTATCAAATATTACTTGTAAAGGTCAGAATAATGTATAAAAAGTCGATTTCACACAATTCAATTTACTTACTATTCGTAGTAGTGATAAAGTTCTTATTATATTAATGTCTTTGGTTGTCCCAGGCCTTATGCATTGAAAGCAGCAAGCGTTATTCGCCAACATTTGTGAATATCATAAATGCCACACTATTTTTGCGAAGTTCACGTGTACATTTAACAGTACCGGAATGTTCGATTTTGTCATATAACACACAGAAAACTCTTAAATCGCAGTTCAACACTCCCAAAGAAAAACAGAACGCGAACGGCATTCTGCCACTAGTGTATCAAAAGTTAAGCAATTGTCAACATTTTCGAAAAAAAATCGTACTCACATGCAGCACAGTCCAAGCACGGCGCTTATGTATCTCGTAGACAACTTACCTGAAACAAAAAGAGACAATGAGTGACTATTATTTCGTGCACAAAAAAGCAGTAATAATACAGGCAATGACGTTAAAGAGATGAAGTTGTTACACAGGAAAGTGTTTAACTCTTTTATGACGAGGGAATAAATTTCTTGTCTGTTAAGCTACATTATAGGCAGCCGTAATCCAGGGATCATCCCAGATATGCGTTTTATGTACAACCGCCAGGCATAAAAACACTTGCAGAGATAACCTAAAACGTATTTTTGAGTGATTCATGTTTGCTCTTGCGAAACTCCACATCTGCTCTAAAGCGAGGTCTAAAACATTGTTTTGAAATTGCAAATAAAAGTAAGTAAAATGTCAGAATGATTGCGCCTTTAACACGTCTTTTTTACCATTACAATTGACGATTATTACGGCGGCCATAATTGCCTCTAACATGTTCATTGACATCATTGATTCCGAAACCTCTTTTTGAAAACATTATTTATTTCATCCATCTATGACTCCACAACATCTTCATATCCTACTCAATCCAACATAACTTTTCAACTCAATTTCCATTACGCTCATTCATCGACGTGATCAAACGACCATTTTACTGAAACTAGTTCGTATAACTTTTACCATCGTACTTTGCAGTTATGGGACCATCTTCTCAGTTGTTGCATTTTTATATGGCCATCCTCGCCGCCAGCACCTCATTTTTAAATCAAGAAGATCAGTTGAGTCTGTTTAATATAACATTAACAGTAATTATTTGATAATTCAAAGAAATGAATATCACCCCCCTGAAATTAGTATTATTTAAAGACATATTTATTAAAAATGTATGTGTGTATATTAGAAATTTGGATGATTGCGTTCAAATAACTCGAAGCCACAACAAAACGAATCTATTAATTCTAGAATTAATTATTTTCTAATTTCAGAAAAGTCCCAAGTTAATACTGAAACAATGCATCATTTGGAAGGTAGAATTATTGCACAGGAATGAAGTTTTCTTGTGTTTCATCGACAAGCTCTCGACGAAGACAAACATAATAACTACTTATTGTAATTGTTCAACCATTTCGATTTATTTGTAGTCGTAATTTTGTCATTTTATATCGGAGGAACTTTTAAAGGTGCAACTTTGGAAGGTCAGAAAGGAGGGAAAACGATGTTACTGCAGTAACGACGCTGATGGAAACGGTTTATTAAAAAAGCGTGTGTTCAATTTACTGAAAATACTATTTCTAGAAATCGTATTCGTTCATTACAATGTTAAATGAATGAAAAGTTGTTAGTTCAATCTTGAATCATTCATATAGTTTATAATTCGAATGATCAATCATTCGAATCTTGAACCATTAAAAAATTAAATATTTAAATAAGAAATTCAAATTATTAATAATTCGACTTTTTGACAATTCGAATTTCTGATAATTTAAATGTCTGGTCATTCATCAATTAGTATTAGAACTAGTGCGCGCATTTTCAATTTCCCTGAAGTAACTCCTGTCGCCGCTTTCGCATCCGCCGACGCGGTTGTCGCGCAGTCTCCACCGTCCCCGCCCCCGCCCCCGCCCGGGTGACCGCCGCCCCCGCGTCGCCGAGAAACCCGACGCCTCTCTTCCGCGGCGCTTTAATGCCCGCGCGCAGGGAACAAGCGGCGCATTGTTCGCGGGCAGCAATGAGGATCAATGGGCGTCCGCCCTAAGACAACTTCGTATCCGAGCCGAGCGCAGCGGTTGGCGCACAGAGGGGCAGAACATCGTAAAACGAGGACGAAAAATTTAATTTTTGCGGCGGCGATGGTGTAACGGTTAGCGTACTGGGCTGTTGTACCCAAGTTGGCGGGTTCAAACCCGATCGAAGCCGTGGATTTTTTAAGAGCGAAAAAAATGCTTCGTACGCCTTCCTTCGGAGGGGAAGTAAAGCCGGCTGTCCCATGTTAGTAGATTTACTTGCAAGTAAAAGATCCTCAAGCCTAAATGACGCCTCTGAGCTAAATTCAAATCGCCTGTTCCCGCCCTTTTTCTGCTAGTTGATGAAAAGAGCGTAGCGAAATTTGCGTGATCGGACGGAAGAGCGGGCCTCATGGCCCGAGTCTCGCCACGTAAAATAAGGCAAATTCAATTCAATTAAAAAAAATAATAAAAACAAAAGCTATTTATGAACCAAGGGCGTTATAAGGATTCTGATGACCGAGCGACGGCAAAACTCTCGAGTGCTATTGGCCCACGGGCGTTTTGTCGCCGGAGGTCGTTAGAACCACTGGTAGTAGTAAGTTGTAAAGCGAGTATTCTGCAGCTGTCGCCGTTTTTCGCAGCCTAATCTCCATTTCTTTCGATCTCCCCAGGTATCATCTTCTAAATCTCGCGCTGCCATCATTGATCGTACGTCTTCTTCCTTCTTGGTCTTCCTCTATGTCTTCTCTCTCCAGGATGGTTTTTCCACTTCTCCTTTGGCAGTCGCTCACTGTCCAACCTTCTTAAATGCCCAAACAATAATAGAGCCTTTGTTTCTATCTGCTCTATGGTTGATTTTTCGAGTTTCATTATTTCTATTATTATTTCATTTTTAATTCTTTCCTTTTATGTAACCCGACAACACCGTCTCTAATATTCCATATTTCATGGAATATTGGAGACTAGTCGTACTCATTACGTAATTTTATTTTTTACCTAATTTTATTTATTCCAATTCACTTATTTACTAATTCACTAGATGTTAACTTGACTCCGTTTGTCTTTTCATATTTCCCTTCCCATAATTCTCTTTCCTAATTCCCTCTCCTAATTCCCTCCGTAAGGAAACATGTAGCATCATTCAACTGTTTTCATATTTCCCTCGCAACCACGGTGCTCTCGATCCAGGAAAGTTAAGCAGCGTTTATCGAACTCCGTATGGAAGGCAATAACAAGCTATAACGTATCACTAAAAAATAAAAAGAATTTACACCAAGAGACAAAATGGTGTATATTGTGTTCTAAGGAAGATTTAAGGAGATGGTTGGGCATTGCATTTTTGTTTGGTTCATTTTGGGGAGGGAGAAATGTTTTCAGGAGAGTATAATTCAATGCGTTATTAAAGATGGAAAGAAGATTTTTTGCTTGAAGGTTGAATGTTCCAACCTGGAATCGTTAATTCAAAGACTTACTCAATCAACTTGAATGGAGGAAGCAAAGATTTATTCACTTGGATTATTTAAAGCAAAATATTGCGACATTCAGGTCAGTTTCGTAAAACATGTTATTACAATACAACTGTTTTAATCCAATGTCTTACTATGTAGTATTAACTACTATGTCATGGCATCAGTCTGCCATCTTTCGGACGATAAATACTCAAATACTCGAATATATTTAAATGCATATTATACAAAAAACTTAATAAACAATATAAACTTACAAACATCCTATAAATTCGCATCTTAACATTTATTACAATATTCAATTGTTTATCAATTAATGTATTAACATATTATTATTATTATTATTATTATTATTATTAGCGTATTTTCCCAATAATGGAAAACGTTAAGCAAAGATTGACTCGTTTGTGTGTTCTAATTAGTTTTTGTGGAGTTCTTCTTAATTTTCCAATATTCTTTCATTCTGTTGGAGAATGCCAGTTTTCTTTCTTCAGACCATTTCGGTCTGTAGGGTTTTGATTTAGGTTGTTCTGGTTTGACTTCCCATTTGTTCACTTTGTTGCGGAAGGTGTTTTTGTCTGAGGTGTCAGTTATGTCGGCGTGTCGCATGTCTTTTTTTGTTTCTTTCATCCATGGTGTTGTACTTTTAAGTGAGGATATATAGTTTAGTATTCTTTTAGTTAGTCGAGTATTTGGTAGCCTGTCTATGTGTCCGAAGAATTTCAGTCGTCTTTTCCTGATGTCGACTTCTATGTTCGAGTACTTTTCAGTTGTCTTAATAGATTGTAATCTGTATCCATCGGGAGTGAGTCTCGCACCGAGTATTTTTCTAATGATTTTTCTTTCTTCTTTTTTGATTTCTTCCAGTTCATATTTCTTGCTGAGAGTGAGTGTTTCGCTAGCGTAAAGAGCTGCCGGTTTGATGACAGTATTATAATGTCGAATTTTGGTTTTCTTAGACATGCATTTTTTGTTGTACAGGTTTTGGATTAGTCCGAATGCTTTCTTGATTTTCTGGAGGCGGGTTTGTTGTGAAATTCTTTCGGATCCGGTTGGTTCGATGAACTCACCCAGGTATTTGAAATGTGGTACCGTTTTGACCGTTCCATACCTTGTGTGCATGTTGTCACCTTTGTGGGATAGGACTTGAGTTTTCTCGAAAGAGATCTGTAATCCTACCCTTTCTGCACATTCTTTGAGTGTTTCTAATTGTTTGATAGCGGTCTCTTGGTTTTCAGACAGTATCGCTATATCGTCGGCAAAGGCAAGGTATGGTATGCAGAGGTTATTTTTGGGTATGCCGAGAGTGATAGGTTTCCAAGCATCTTGTCTTTGAAGTTCTTTTTCCCATTCTTCCATTACTTTGTCCAAGACTAGGTTGAACAGGAGAGGAGAGAGGCCATCTCCTTGTCTCACGCCTGTCCGAATTTCGAAAGGTTCTGAGATTTCTCCCATGAATTTCACTTTAGAGTTTGTTTTTGTAAGTGTTTGCTCGATAAGTTTCCGTGTTTTGTGGTCTAGTCCTCTTTCTTCTAGGATCTGGAATAGTGATGGTCGATCGATAGAGTCGTAGGCCTTTTTGAAGTCGACAAATGTACATGTTACTGGTTTGTTGCGAATTGCTCGCATTTTGATTAATGTTTTTAGGTTGAAGATTTGTTCGGGACAGGATCGGTTTGGTCTGAATCCTGCTTGAAAATCTGATAATTTTGGTTCGAGTTGTTCTTGTGTACGTTTCAGAAGACAGGCCGAGAGAATTTTGTAAATAACTGGAAGGAGGGAAATCCCTCTGTAATTGTTTACATCTGACTTTTCTCCCTTTTTATGTAGTGGGTGAATGAGTGCGGTTTTCCAATCGTCAGGGATTTGTTCTGTTTTCCAGATTTCTTGGACGATCTGTGTGATTTCTTTGAGTGAGTTGGGTCCAAGGTTTTTGAGCAATTCTGCGGTAATTCCATCTTCACCTGATGCCTTGTTGTTTTTGAGTTTTTTGATGTGGGAGTGGATTTCGTCTTGACTTGGTGGTGACGAGTCTTCATTTGTGTGGTCAGGTTGTTTCTTTGGGAATCTCCTTGTAGGTTCCGGACAATTCAAAAGTTGTGAGAAGTATTTAGCCAACTCTTGGCAATTTTCCTTGTTCGTTAATGCCAATTTTCCATCTTGCTTTCTGAAACATAAGTTGTGTGGTGTGAATCCCTTCATTTGGTTGGCGAATACCTTGTAGAAGTCGTGCGTGTTATTGTTTCGAAAGTTATCTTCGATCGACGTCAGTTGGTCATTAATGTATATCCGTTTGATTTGTCTTAAAGTTTTGGATGTCTCTTTTCGTACTTCGAGGAAGATCTTGTGGGTTTTTTCAGATTTGTTACTGTTGTAATTTTGGAAAGCGTTTTTTCTGTTATTGAGGGCAACTTCGCATTCTTTATTCCACCAGGGATGTTTCGGTCTTTTGGTGAGGGGAATCAAGGATTTGGCAGTCTCTATGATTTTGTCCTTGAAATTTACCCAGTTTTTTGCTGGTTGTTCTTCCCATTTTTCAGCAATTTTGGAGTCTTGGATTTTGTGTATGTCGAATTTTGGAATCGTTGGGGGTTTCTTGTTGAATTTTCTCTTGGGGGTAAATTTGATCTTGATTCGGGAAAGGTAATGGTCGGAATCTATGTTTGCTCCTTTGCGGACTTGTACATCGTGAATTTCTTTCTGGTAGAAGTAAGAGATTGCAACATGGTTGATTTGGAATTCTCCTAATTGTTGGATGGGGGAGCGCCATGTTTTCTGTTTCTTGGGGGATTTTCGTAGTGAGGTTGACATAATTTTCAGGTTGTTCTGTTGGCATAACTCGATGAGCCGGGTGCCATTTTTGTTAGTGAATTTGTGTGCAGGGTAATTGCCTACTGTGTTTTTGTATCTGTATTCTCTGCCAATTTGTGCATTAAAATCTCCGAGGAGAATTTTAACGTCGTCTTGTGGAATTTTGGACATTTCATTTCCGAGTTCTTCCCAGAATTTGTCAGTCTTTTCGGGTTCTTTTTTGTTGTCTGCATTTGTGGGCGCGTGAACATTGATGAAAGTGTAATTCTTATTCGTATGTTTGATCCTCATGGTCATGAGTCGGTTATTGATGGGTTTCACGTCTTTTATTGAATCTAGGACCTTTTTATCTACAACAAAGGCCATGCCGAATAGAGGTGTACCTTTGCAAACCTTTTTCTTAGTTCCACTTTTGAAGATCCTGTAGTTGTTGTAGTCGATTGTTTCTGAGTCAGTGAAGCGTGTTTCTTGTAGGGCGAGAATTTGGATTTTCTGTTTGGTAAGTTCTGTTGTGAGATTGTGTAGTTTACCGGTTTGAATCAGCGTTCGAATGTTCAATGTGCCAATGTATGTGTGGCTCTTTCGTGGAAGTTTACCAGAGCACTCCGACTCGCTCTCTCGTACAGGTCCAAGCTCCCCAGAATCCGAATGCTTGGTTGCCGTCTGTTGACGGGTGGATCGTCCACCTGGGGTACTTTTGTTTTTGCTTGTACGAATCATTGTTGCTTGTAATTGATATCCAGCTGATGCTGGTTGGGTAGAACCAAGGATTGTTAGTTCCTGGAGCAGTAGTTGCAGCCGCATCCTCTGGATGAACAGACGCTGACCAAGTTGCCGGTGGTTTCCACTACAGACGCCTCTTGGATTTTCTTCGCTTAGTTTTGGTCCGCCCTGAGTATTTTATTTCCTCAGTACCCGCCATATCTGGTGAGCATTCCCCTATCCGCCACTTGGGGAGGCGCCCGACGGGAGACTAGAAACTTCGCACTTAACATATTATTATTATTATTATTATTATTATTATTATTATTATTATTATTATTATTATTATTCTCTTTTAAATTATAGTCAGTCAACTCCTATAATATTGAAACAAATTCATTTACTTTATACTGTTAAATTATGAAATACAACTTTTGTGCCTCGGCCGAATGGCATTGTTTTAGTTAAGTAAATTACATATATGAATTGAAGATGTGGCAATTTAACTATTGTCCAGCTTACCTGAAAGTGGAAACAAAAGATATAATAACACACCAATCTTCGAAAATATGACAATTAGATCTTTTCATCAAATAATGCTTTAATTAACATTGTAACATTTATTACAATATTCCATTGTTTATCATTCAGCCTAAGGACCTCATTTGATAATTCTGCCATTTCGAACTGTAATAAGATATCTCTCGAAAGCTGTATCGCAAATAAAAAAACAGTATTTGTATTTTACTTCATGTTAATTGGCCGGCTTCATCCATAAGTTAGTAAGTAAGCACTGCCCCCTTCTTTGCCGCATAGAGCTGCGGCGCATGTACCCCAACATGATAATAAACTCCCGCCTCGCGAGGGCTACTGGCGGGGGAAAGTTTAAGAAAAAATCGCAAATAACAGTTAGTGCCCCATTTGCGGAGAGATGTGCCCCACTGCGCGACGCGGGCGGCGCGGGGGCGAAACGGGACTAGACGTTTACTGAAGACGCGGCCGCCGCCGGTCACTCTCCCTCTTCCCTCGACGCCCTTTTCACAGAACGGACGGAGATCTCGGACCTCCGCCCGCCCCCGCCCCCGCCCCCGTCTCGCCGCACGCACACAACGCCCGCGCGCCCGCCGAAAGTTTGCGCCTCGTTGCTCGAACGACCGCGCCCGCGGTGGGTTTCGCTTTCCTTCAAGTTTCGGCCCGTGCGATAATGAAGTTCGTTTCGTGAGGGGAAGGGGAAGGTTCACCTCGGGAGGGGGGAGGATAGAACAAATGCATGGACGTCCATACTTAGGAACGTCCCGTATGTATATAATGAAACTAGTATGAATGATGTGTGAATGTAGAAAAAAAATACCAACCCATATAATAACAATTTTCGTAGAATATATAATATAGTATAACAAAACTGATCTTAGTGTAAGTTAGTAATGCCAAAGTGCAAGTAAGTTAACTTTAGGTCTAGAATGTAAAATTAGTTGTAAGAAAAAGCCCCGCCTCTAGCTGCTTAAGCCGCAAGGCAGCAGCAAAATGTATAAAAATTTAAACAGAATAAATTCCCCTTCTTCACACGGTTACTGTGGAGGGGACAAAAGAAAGAGGTCGTCCCGTGGGGGAGAGAGACGGGGGGGCAGTTGTAGGAACTTACCCCAGCCACAGCATTTTTTAAAATCCAAAACAAATAAAACTGTATATACTTCTAATGCTAATTAACCTCAAAAAGTTATTTCCGGTTTCGCGGAGAAATAAGTTCTCCTTATGAATTCGGGGGTGGGCTACTTGTGTTTGATATAAAGGGCCCCTGTGCGTCTACTGCCCAAGGCTTGTTTTCTCTGGGCGCCTCTGCTGGTACTCTCGTAGTCAAAAGCGTATCTGGATAAAATTGGCGCCCATAGTAATTGTGCTCTTATCTGAGAAATTGTGGCTTACGTCATACAATTCACATTACACGCAAATATAATAATTGCCTAACGCTTATTGTATGTCCAGTATATGGTTTAACCATTGGATTTGAAGGGTATAACTTAAAAAGTAGAATCGACATTCAATTAAAATGTATTTTCTTTTATAAATAAATTACTATTGAACTAATTGAACCCTCAGAAAAAATAATTACACATTCTACGCTTCAAATACAATTAAAGTATTCACGTAATGCACTCGAAGCTGCATTTTCTAATAAACACCATTAAACATTATCTTCAATATAACAAGGGTAAGACGTACTATTTTTAATGTGTTCAAAATACATTTATTACAGCTGTTTCCTTTGAAAAGTACACATTACGGAATGTAAAAATGATTTTAAGTTATCTGTTTTTAATAAATTTGGATAGAGGCCGTTAAAAGTTTTTTATAATAATAATAATAATAATAATAATAATAATAATAATAATAATTATTATTATTATTATTATTATTATTATTATTATTAATATTATTATTATTGTTCGAATGATTAGTACATGGTTCAGTAGTTATTACGTTTTTACAAGTATTTGGAATGACTTGTATTTAGCCTAATATAAAACTAAATATAATCCTACTACAACATTGGTTTAAGATACTCATTACGCATACGCACGGATACGCACAAATACGCATTTTACATCGGAAAATATATGGATGAAGGCATGAAGCGAATGCCTATTTCGGATTCGGGTCGGGAAATCGTTGAAGTGGGCTATTTGATTTATTGAGGAAATATTTGAGTAGAAATTTTTGGAGAGATGAGCGATGCGATGATTAATGGATGGTAAATGTAATTCTCAATGGAGTTAATAATTGGAAATGAACCATGGTGCGTAAATGGCTAGTCTTAAGTATTTGTTTTGCATTACTTGTATTCGATAGAATATGCATTATTTGTACTCTGTAAAGCGTTCGTCCAAATAGGACAAGCATACAGCATTACAGGTATGATTATTGTGTTGTATAGGTTTACGGCTTTGTTTAAGAAGTGTCTTGTTTTATGATTTAGTGGTGGTTTTAGCTGAATTAATTTAATTTTGGATTGTTGAACTTTTGTTGCTGTTGGAGATTTGCAGGTTAATATTGTATCAAAGCTTAGTCCTATATTTAAGAATTTGGTTGTATGGGGTCCAGGGGATTATGTTGTTATTAACTTGGAATGGGGGGGTGGCAAATGCTCTAAGAGAGAATATTTTGGTTGTTGATTTTGACGGATTGAGCTTGATAGCTCCTGCCAGTAGCGCCCTCAGCTTTGTTGAAACCACGAGAATTTAATGGTGCTTTACGAGAGGTTCTTATTTCTCTTTAATAAAATTATGTATTCAGCAAATCTCTTATCTAAAGAAGAGTTATACTTAGTATGAGTTTATGAATAAGAGTTGGACTTTAAGGCACTTGAGTATACATTTATTTCTCAAAATAATTCCTTGATGTGAATGAAAAACCTGATCAATGAGTCGCATTCATAATTCAAATGAAATTAACCCAGTTATACTATGTATTTTGAAAGTACTTGGAATAGCCATGGAGTCTCTTGCATCATGGGAATAACGTTAAGCAAATACATCTCGCAGCGTTCAAATTAACAAACCGGACTTTCAGTGACGTACGTACACTGCCTCTCGTCTTTAAGGTCGAATATTCTCATTCAGTTGCGAGAATTCACAGACAATCGACCCGCTCTTTTCCACATTGCCTCTAACAAGGCGCACCAGAAAGAAGCGCTCGGAGCGAAACTCGGAGGCGGCAAAGCTGGCGGCTCAGGAAACAGCCAAAGCAAACAAACAAATACCAACTTAAATATCGCGGGACCGCTAGAAACACAACTAACAATAAGGTCAACAAATTGCAGCTGACAAAGGGTAAATAGAAACAGAATTGTCTGCTTCTCGGTCATCATCTGTGTGTGGATGCTAGTTGTTGCCGATTCGTTCAGTCTTACCCCCCCCCCCCCCCCGCCGAATACTAACACGAACAACTCGTTAACAATGGATTAGCATCATTTTATGCCTTTTTATCCGTTTAAGGTTAGGATTTTTGTCGTCACAAAATGCAGTGTGTACTTTTTCTCATCATTAAATACGAAGCTCCTACTTCAAACCAACAAAAGAACTAACCGAAGATATACAACTAAAACAAGGATGTACAAGTTGCAAGGCTTCAAGGGCCACAACAACAAAAATTTAATATGGTTGAGGGCCATATTAACATTACTTTAGTGATCTACACCTGACTTCCCCGTAATGTTGATTAGGGCGGTTTTCCCTGTTGCTCTGAAGCGGGGAGAGGGAACGATTCGTGATATCAGATTGTATATCAGGCGTGATATCACTCGTAACTCAATGAAACACATCAGAATGGTTTTGAATTTCTGAATTAACCAGAAAAAGATCTTAAATTTTAACTTAAGCTAGTTTTACATTAAGGGCGTATTGATCCTGACAGGACGCGTGAGCTAGGCGCGCAATCTTCCCGCCCGATATGGATGCAAGGGACTTTCACTTTTCAATAACATCCTTCCGCGGAACACAATGGCACAGCGGGCCGCATACGGTCTGCGTGCCGTCAGTTGGACAACCCTGGACTAAAACATTCCAGAAAGCGATTCAAGGATTCCAGAAGATGCACAGAGGAGGTAAAGGGGAGATGTTTGGAAGAGAGTCCTACAGAAGTAGCCGAAGATGGAGCGAGGCGAATAATTGGAGGCGGGGAAGTGGAAAAAGGGGTTGTTGTGTCCGAATGAGACGGGAAGGGCAGTGGCAAAGGGAAAGGTGATGGTGATGGCGAAGGGAAAAGCGTTGGCGATGCCGAAGAGGAAGACAATGACAGTGGAGAAGGGAGTGGCCATGGCGATGTCCAAAGCGAAAGCGCTGGTGAGGCGAAGAAAGTGGTGATGGCGAAAGATACAGCGACGGAATTGACGGTGGCAGAGTCGATCCGGCCCTTGGAGACAAGGCGACGGAAGCCGAGTAGAGATTTAAGGGGCGAGGGGAGGGAGGCAGGGGAGTCAAAGCGACCCTCGAAGACGCCTCTCAGGTCAATTCGCACGTGCCTCGGAGGCGAACAAAGCTCCGAAGACAGGCGGCTGTCGCGCGGATGAACTCAGCGCAAACACAGCCGTCCACGCACAGCCCGCGGCGATCGCAGCCTGTAAGCCTCCGCCGCCATCGCCGCCGCCGCCCAGCCTCCGTGGTCAACGAGCGTCTTTTGTCCGCGGACTGACCGCTGCCCCCGTTTCCAGTGGGGGCAGTCCGTAAGGGTTCGCATGGACCACAATGGCCCTCTTGCTGTCTAGTGCTTGTTTCGATCGTCGCCTATATCGCGGTACTACGAACCCAAAGTATCGCAGAAAGAACTTGCAATATATATACTACCTATTTCACACATAATCAAGATCATCTTTCATGGATGTTTTATATTTTTTTATCTATAGTCATACCCATGTCTTAAGACGTTTCAGTAGAGATGCATTTTCCAAAAATCAATATTATTACATTACAATCAAATTAGAGAATTAAAATATATTATTAAAGCTCATTAATTTTGTTCACGACTCAATAGCTGCCTTTATAACCTATCATATAAGCATTTTGGTTATCCAATCCCCTTGCTCTTTCATGTCAAAAGTATGATAACATAGTGAAAATTTACACATTACATCATGTTTTCCTCGTCAGATAATTCTACTTCGTAATAATAACCAAATATTTGCTACGTCTGCTTCACATCCTTAACGTCGGTGTTTCATACGCTATAATTCAACCCCATCATTTACATTACTGAATCATTAAATATAATGTTTTGAGGCGGCATGTGCCAGTAATTAAATCATTGTTTTAATATGATTTTTATAAATTTGCTGGTGCAAACTCTGAATTTTGTTGATCATTCAAACTGGACAAAATTCTGAGTGATTTTCATCAATTTTACGCCCTGGATGTAGATATATTTGTCTTTTCCTATATTCCTATTTCCATTACTATTTCACTTTAAGGTATTTTTTGTATAAAATATAAATTGCGTTGTGTCGGTCAGATGGCCGAAATCGTTGGGGCAATAGTGTCGGAGCGAACTCGGGCCAGAAGACCGCTGGTTCAAGTCCCGCCTAGCGCATGGGTGTATGCATATACGTGTGTGCCGTCCTTTCACCCCTCACTATCATTGAATTGAATTTGCCTTATTTTACGTGGCGAGACTCGGGTCATCAGGCCCGCTCTTCCGTCTGACCACGCAAATTTCGCTACGCTCCTTTCATCTAGCAGAGAAAGAAGGTATTTCTTGGGCGAGAAACAGGCGATTTGAATTTAGCTCAGAGGCGTCATTTAGGCTTGAGGATCTTTTACATGCAAGTAAATCTACTAACATGGGACAGCCGGCTTTACTTCCCCTCCGAAGGAAGGCGTACGAAGGAAGGCGTACGAAGGATTTTGTCGCCCTAAAAATCCACGGCTTCGATCGGGTTTGAACCCGCGAGCTTGGGTAAAACAGTTCGGTACGCTAACCGTCACACCATCGCCGATCATTATCATTTCATCGTCCATACCCCCAGGGCTAACACCCTTGGGGAATAAACGTCGGGATAGCTAAAATGCTGGCCCTCTCGCCTCCCCAGAAAGGTACTTGGACCTGCTAAAGCACGATACACGCGTGGTCCGAGTTGGCCAATATGCGAAAAAAAAAAATTGTGTTGTACCTATATGTTAGAAATTTGCCACAGGTTCTTGTACAGAAATTGAAAATAAAAGATCACGAAAACAAATACTTTTCATTAAAAGTTTCTATCAGTTCATTTTTTATTTCAAACGTTTACGGAAGAAAAGTCTCTTATAAATGTTCAGGCTCCCCGTCTTTAAAAACTACCGCCCCTTCTTATCTAAAAATCAGAACTGAGGATAAACTTCCCTTCGGCCCTGGAAGTGGCCTTATCTCCCCCAAAGGTAACAGAACCACCGTTGTCCTCTCATTCATCTTCCCTTCCGGCGGCGGAGAACGGTAGGCCTCTGCCAAAAAGTCCCTTGTTGGTCCCCGCGCCAGGGGTGGGCAAGTTTAAGAAAGAAAAAAACAGCTTTATACTATACGTCCAATAGACGCTTTATTATACGGCTACAATGATAAGTATTATATAGTATGATATCGTGTCAACAATTATTGTAGAAAATACTATATCTACCATTTTCAATTGAACAGAAAGACAAACTATAAGGGCCCGTAGCAAGATAGTGTTTCAGTGGTTATTCATCTCAGACTTTTTGAGTTGTAGGACTGTAAATAGACGTAAGTGCAGCGAAGCTCACACTTAAGTCCTGCTTAATATAAAGTTTAAGCAACAATAATGTCTGTAGAATTCGACACTTCTGATTATTGAAGTGGAATCTAAGTGTTGGGGCAGGATGTTTTCATTTGTCTTAACAATTATTGAGCGGTAGAGCTGTTCTTGGGTTATGAGTGTTATTGATATAAATCGTTGTATAATAATAATAATCTGATATTTCAACGATAAAAAGCGGACACCTCCTTATCTAGCTCTGGGATCAAGATAATTTCTTCTTGTTGCTGAGAATGAACTTCCTATCTGATCAAACCAGTAGAATTTTACCATAATCTAATCCCAAACTACAATTATGTGTTAAAAAGCAAATAACCTGGATTGAAAACACGTCTTTGCTTAGCTACTTCAATGAATAATGCTGTGTCTACCCAGGTGTATTGTCGTCTATTAAAAGTGAGTTTCTCGTGCATCATCATTAACACTCCACTTCATTTCCTCTTAATGGAATACTCGAAAACCAAAAGACTCACTTTTAGCAATTGACAATGTAAATATTTCTTTTTATAATGTGGCGTTTTTTTGTTAGAACATATGAAAATATAGTTAAAGATTGGGGTGACAAGGAAGAAGGAATGACAAAAATATTTGGTAATAGTAAAGTTATTACAATGTGGTGGATGTTACGAATAACGTGAGTTACATGACTGCACCATGCAGACATCAAACGTTTATTGCTAGTAAAGTGGCCCATACGTCGTTCGTAAGCTCCACTCGCAGCCTGACTTTCGGCTACCGTAAATCTGCGGCATTGTTTCCAAAACGAAAAAAAAGCGGTGGTGTCAGATTTACAAATCACGCTTGCGACCGACGCTCGAAAATGTATACTACTTGGCCGCCTTTAACATTCTCCGGTTGCCAAAATTCAAACAAGTACGAATGATGTGTAAATGCAGAGGAAAAAAATCTCACCTACCTAAAAAGAACAATTTCTTCAGTAATTAGTTAAGAACTCATCTTAAACTGTAAATTAGTCATGACAACGTGCAGGCAATTTAACTTCAGAATTAGTTTATATTAAACCTAGTCATTGAGACAAAGCCCCTCCTCTAGCTGCTTAAGCCGAAAGGCATCAGCTTAATGTATCCAAGCAATAGGAAATAAATTTCCGTCTCCACACGGTTAATATGGAGGGGGCAAAGGAAAAAACCAAATCGAAAAAGACCTTTCCGTACTTTTCGGTCCCCCTCCGAAAGGACGTTCGCTTGACGCTTCGGAACGCTGCTCCGTCTAGCGAAAGAGGGGCCACAACACAAGGCCGCTCTGTCGAGGAGACGTGAATGGCTGCGGCGGCGGCGGCGTCACGTTTTCGGTGATTTATGACTAGCTCCTCCTTCCAGGGTAACATCTTGTTCGTTGAGTAAACTAGCGAGACTGGCTCTTTCTGGGCTTCTCCACATAAGTTCAGTCCTATGTATTTTTGGTTTCCTATTAAAATAGGACATCTCATTGGTTGTGAATAGAAAATTTAATGTGAATGGAAGATTCATTAATTTCGTTTTCTATGGGACTGTTATAAGAATAAATAATTGTTTGGATGATATTAATAATTTACATGTATGAAAAATATTTAGAGCAAGTTCTTGAAACAATATATTCGAGTATTAAAATTTAAATTGTAGATTTGTTTTCCGTATGTCCTATTTCACGACTCATTAAACATCTTTACGTTTTTTGAAAGAAATTATCTTAATCTTAGAAAGATATTCCGTTTTCGACATCTACCTAATTTTCATTTTACACAACTTTTTAGCAGTACTGGTATCTCGTATCAAACATCTGCCTTTTTCTGTCCCCAGTCCCTGTCATACTCTCACCTCAACGACCCTCATTTGCCTATTTGCACTTTTCCTCTGGGTTCCTTTTTTCATTAAATACACTGTGTCTTTTCAGCTATTGTGATTGCCTCCTGGGTCTCATCTGTTCCACCGTAACCCTAATTCCACCATCTTTTCCTATCTTTCTTGTCCCTGTACTGTCACATTCACACTCATCCCCTTTCTTTTAATGTTGTCTCCATTCTCCATTTATGATAAATGATATAATATATACGAAACGTAAAGTAACTTATCCAACTGCGAAAGTATTTGATATCGGATTTTAATCCTTCACGTATATCTGGTGTGCTGAGCAAGTCAAGACCGAAAAGTTCGTCTGAGTTGCCACGGAGGTTGGCGGAGGGAGGACAGGACCGAGAGTCGGTTTATTTTCCTTCGCCTTTCCCATTTTCCCTTATTTTGGCCAAAATCCTTTTATCAGTCTGCTACTTCTTTACTCCGATTCCTGACCCTGGTCTGCGATGCAGTCCTCCCGCGCACATCACGAAGCGGCGTGGCGGTTTGGTGGCGTGGCGGTTTGGTGGCGTGGCGGTTTGGTGGCGTGGCGGTTTGGTGGCGTGGCGGCGTGGTGGCGTAGCGGCGGGGCGGCAGGGCGGCGGAGCGGCGGAGCGGCGGGGCGGCGGGGCGGCGGAGCGGCGGGGCGGCGGGGCGGCGGGTGGGCGGGGCGGCGGGACGGCGGGGCGGCGGGGCGGCGGGGCGGCGGGGCGGCGGAGCGGCGGGGCGGCGGGGCGGCGGAGCGGCGGGGCGGCGGGGCGGCGGGGTGGCGTGGCGGCGGGGGGCGTGGCGGCGGGGGGGCGGGGCGGCGGGGCGGCGGGGCGGCGGGGCGGCGGGGCGGCGGGGGTGGCAGGGCGGCGGGACGGCGGGGTGGCAGGGCGGCGGGACGGCGGGGCGGCGGAGCGGCGGGGTGGCGTGGCGGCGGGGCGGCGTGGCGTCATGGCGGCGTGGTTTGGTGGCGTGACGTTGGGGCGTTGGGGCGGCGCGGAGGTTTGGTGGCGGGGCGGTTTGGTGGCGTGGCGGGTTGGTGGCGTGGTGGTGGGGCGGCGGGACGGAGTGGTGGTTTGATGGTAGGATGGCGGGGGCGGCGGGGGGCGGGGGGCGGGGCGGCGGGGTGCCCAGACGGCCGCTCCCGGCAGCAAGGGCGGTAGGGCGCCCGCCCTCTGGAAATTTACGGCCCGCCCCCAGCGACGTCTGCGAGGCAGCGCTCGTAAAGGCCCCGCCTCCATCCCCGCCCCCGCTTTTACTCCGTCTGACTCCTCTGTCGCTCGCGACCTCACCTTTGCCCCGCAACCGCCCCCGCCTCTGCACCCGCCACTCACATCCCTCTGCACTCGCCTTCGCCCTCCCCGCCTCCCCCGTTCCCACTCCATCTCCGCTTCTACACCGCACCCACCTGCCTGACATCGTCTCCTCCCCCTCTATCGCACCCACCTGCATCACCCCATCTACCCCCGCCATTCACATCTCTCCGCACTAGCCACCGCCCTCACCGCCTCCCCCGTACCCACTCCATCTCCGCTTCTACACCGCACCCACCTGGCTGACATTGCCCCCGCCTCAGCCCCGTCTCCTCCCCCTCTTCCTCCATCGCCTTTTCACCCGTCTTCCCAATTGCCTCCGCTTCACCCTGTCTGCCAGCCTGCATCTTCGCCACCACTTTCACCTCCCCCAGGCGTCGGCCTCAGCCTCCGTCCCTACTCCGCATCTTCTCCCGCACCTGCCTTTCGCCTGAGCCCCAAGGCCTCCTTCTTGCCCATCGTATCAATGTGCTTCTCCCTCTCTGCACCCGCTTCCGCCCTGGCCGCCGCTTCACCCCGTATCTTCGACCATTTTGCCTCCTCCCCGCGTGTTCCTATGCCTCCACCTTGGACACCGAGTTCTACCCCAGCTCCAAGACTGGTTCATCCGCGCTTCTGCCATGTCCTCCCCTTCCAACCTACCTAAACCATTCGTTTCGTATCCACCGCCACCAAAACAATTCGTTCAAACGTCTCTCAAGCACGTGATCGATCACATGTTCTTGTAGTTCTTCACAACCCTAAATTCCCCCCTCCCTACCTCTAATTCAACACACCCCACACACTACCGCAACCACCGCCGCTGCCACTCGCGGCCTCTTCCACAGTCTTTTTTTCAACTTTCCTCCCGCCAGTAACCCTCGCGAGGCGGGAGTTTATTTTCTTGTTGGGGTACAACATACGCCGCAGCTCTACGACTTATGCGGCATAGAAGGGGGCAGAACTTACTTTCTAACTTATTTCTAACCTAACCTATGGATGAAGCCGGCACTTTGGCCGGCAACCTAAGATTAACACAAGACTGGATTCTTCTTCAGGCTTATTAGTTTTAGTTTTCTTGGTTTTTTTTCTTCTTCCACAGTTTCTTTTTCTTCCACAGTCATCGTTCCCGTTTCTTTCTCTGCCACCTCCACTGCCCCCTGCGATGGTGCCAGCGGCTGCCCCATCGCCTCCACAGCAGCGCGCAACCTCGGCGCGGCGCTGCCCAGACGGACGCATTTCAGTCTCGCTAGCAAACCGCACCTTTTCACGCTCCTCCGAGCTGACGTCAGCCTTTTCGCAGACAGAAGTTTTTTCAGAGCCTATTAACGTGAAGTTTCAAAGAAATATTACTCTACCTGCAAATAAAAAACAATTAACGTGTGCTTATTATAATAACAATATCACCAAAGTTATTATAATAACTGGCATGGACAAAATAAGAACGTAACATAATGTACAATTAATAAAACAAATTAAAGTCGGCCTAGTTAGCTTCTTAGCATTCATAGAAACTCGTGTTTAGAGTTGGCCTCGAAAACAAATTGAAATTCTACATCATATTCTTTATAACCAGAAATTGAATGCATTTGACATTCTACGCATCTCCACAAGAAGCATAAAATCTCTTGGTGTCACTTTCGTGCGCACAATGTCCAAGCAGCAATTGTGAGCACATTCCCAACAATTAAGGGGTGATCGGTTCCAGGATGCTAGAGGAAACCGATCCCATGTTGAACGTTTCAACATTCTGTTTAACGCACTGTACAGATCAGCTGCAACAAAAATCAGTATCTCCTCAAGCAACTGTAATTACACAGAATGTTTTCAGATAACAATTACTAAAACCCGAGGCGATTTACAAGGAAAACGTATCCACATTCCACATCCCACATCCTACCCTACTATGCTCTGATCCAGAGATTGATGACCGTGTGTCAGATTTAGTAAAATAACTGGTGGTCTGCCGCAGCAAACATATTGTAGAACAAAAACTCACAAAACGGTTTTCCAAAAACTGCACGTACTCTGCACCCGAATAACAACATAAAATACTCTCATACAACCTCGCAGTAAATTAAGTATTTTAACAAAAACAGTCTCCACAAATATTGCAATAATATAATACAGTATTTATACACTGCAACTGTCCATTACATTTGACTTTAGTGGTACAAATATTTATTACTAAATGCATATGCTGTATACTGTCTACGATAGAGTATGTAGTTGCGTACACGTAGGCTTCCGCGGCTCGAGTCCATTACTTCTAGGCTGTCCGGGTGACGCCGCGTCGTTGGCAGATAGGCCGACGTTCGGCCATAGCACTCCACTCCGAGGTCACTGGACATGCTATTGAATTCGATAAGACCCGGCTCCTGCACAGTGAAAATCGATACTGGCCTAGACGCGTAAAAGAGGCAATAGAAATTAGTAGACGGCCGCACAACATCAACGCGGATGCAGGCCTTAATCTAAACCACGCCTGGAAGTATATTTTTCCACCGATTCCTGACGGCGCGGGGACTGTTCTCCACCGTCCGATCTCTAGTACGGCGGGTGCGAGGCCCGGGTTGGCCCAGACCGCGAGCCAATCAGAGGGACCTCTCCGCCAATCACGGCGCACTTGCGTTACCCGACCCCTAAGCTGAAAAAGATATAACACCGGAGGCGGAACTTTATTGTGTCACTACCCTGAAGAAGCCTGCGACATGACGGGCGAAACGTCGGCCTATCTGCCAACGACGCGGCGTCGTGACGCGTCACCCGGACAGCCAAGAAGTTATGTAGTTGCGTGTTCACAAACGGAAGCTTCGTTTACGGTCAGGGCGTAGGTTCGGATTCCGGCAGTCACAGGATTTTCGACAACTGCTAAACAGCTGCGTGGAAGCCGATCAGCGATTGGAGAATTCTACAGACCGACTGCTCTGATTGGTAGTTTCCACAGTTTCCAGAGATCCGATCCGGGTGCATACTGCAGCCTTAAACAACGGGCATGCACTGCACGAGATCATTCCTTCCCTTAACACGTAGGGCCGGGAATAGGGCGGATTGTCCATCCCGTGTTGTTCATCCTTCATTGACTATGAAATCATTCCAAGACCTGGAATGCAGCTGACAACCTGCGAGTGACCATATGAATGCTACGGCCTAATACCAAATAATAAACAAAAATGTATTATTTCTATTTACCTGTTAGATAACTAATTAGTTATGTTAGTTAGATGACTGATTAGTTAACAGTTTGTTAATTTATTTTGTGCTTGATCCTCTAGATGTTCGAAATTAAAAACAGTCCGGTACACGACAGAAACAATGAAGTTCTTTTTCAAATATCCTTTTTGCGTATTCGTATTAATTACGAGCAGAATCTCCTCTCCTGAAAGGCCCTCGCGCTTTTACGATCGCGGGCAGCATCGCCCCCCCCCCCCCCCCCCGCGCGAGGAAACCATTACGGCGCGCCGCGACGCGCTGAGAGTCGTAAAGCGCGGAACAGGCTCGGCAAAAATCACTCACGCGGACGCGAAACGCGGTCGCGACAAGCGGCCTCCGCTCGGCACGCACGTCGCGGCGGTCCGGGCCCCGGCCGGCGTCACGTGCGTGTGCGGCTGGGCCCCGCACGCCCGCACCTGGCCCCGTGCGTGCGCATGCACGGCCGGCGGCGGCTGGCACCGAGCTGAACGCGGCGAATTCCGCGAGCTACGCACCGAACAAGTATGTTTTCGCGTGGGGGTGTAACCCTCCCAGTTCCACGGGTGGAGTGGCAGGATTTTCGACACTAGCTAGGTCGAGTTCAGTCGCTGTCTGGAGGAGAATTCTAGTGGGTGGCTGCTCTGATCGGTGGTTTTCTGTGGTTTCTTCGATCAACACCAGGCGAATGACGGATGAGTACCCTAAGAGGCCATTCACAATGCAAACATAAGCATAAGCATGGCGTTATCGTAAAAGTTTGGACTACGTCCATGAGTGGACTCATTTACAATGCGTTCGCATAAACATAACACACAAGGCGTTAACTTAAAAGCTTCAAGCTTCTGTGCTTATGCTTAAGTAAGACATAAGAAATGAACCAATCACAGTACGTTAACTCAAAATCGAGAATCGAAATAGTGAAGTCGAGAGAGGAACTAACGCCATATGAACCATGGACACAGTCAATACCTCGAAATCGATTGTCACATCTAATCAACAGTAAACTAGTGTCTCACAGCGAATAGAAAGTTATTTTGCTAACGTTTATGTTAGACATTGTGAATACTTCAGTCTATCACTTATGTTTATCTTTGCGTTTATGCGTTATATTATGTTTTCGTTTACATTGTGAATGGGCCTTAACAAACGGACCACGGACCGTGGGCAATCTTTTCTTCGTCTCCCTTGTCCTATGCTCACATTTTTAGGGAGGAGTGTTGATAAATAATTAACATATTCGTTATGATATTTATATTTATAACTTTTGTGCTGTGTATATGATACTATACAATATTATTGTCAAATAATAATATAATTCTAATATAAATATTAAAATCAATTTTGCCAATTAAAGGAAAGTAACAAAGGAAAACTCTAGCACTTTTAGGGGCAATATGGCATCCATGGCTCTTGCCCTTAATGAGATCTTGGCTGATAATAATAATAATAATAATAATAATAATAATAATAATAATAATAATAATAATAATAATAATGGCCCATGCCCTTCCTGGATCCGCCACTGCCCAGTCCACGTGTTACAAGAGGGTTGGATTCAGCGGGAGTCGGCGAAAGAAAATTTAGGCAAGTCAATTACCTTTAAACGAAACATCTGTGGACGCCGATGCCCTGCATTCCCGCATCTGGCCCATTGCACACGCGCTGCCGTCGGCGGTTGTCACCGAGCAGAACGTGACAAACTCCGCAGACTAGGCACCGAACAAGCATGGAGTTGCTTGGATGCATGACATCTAGTGCCCAGGGCTGGATTCGGTGGAAGTTAGCGAAGGAAAATTTAGACAAGACAACTACCATTCGCAATCTCATATGAAAGTTTTCAGATAATCCTTGCTGTTTTGAGACATAAATAACTCAACCATGAAGTAATGTTATTATCATTTACTTCACTGATGGTTTGGTTAATCATCCTCCTTTTATTTTTCTCTAAAATAATATTTTTTTATACTGGAATATTATATCGACATAACGCAACAAAACACAGGAATGAAACCTAATTTTATAGGTCGAGATCAGTTAAGGGTTTTAACAGTATGTCGCCTGTTAAGCGTATTCAAAACGAATAAGAAGTACCTAAATATGGCGTATGAGTACTATTACCGAAATAAAAGCTATTTCTTACTTTCTTGAAGTTTTCTTATAAGAAGTTGGTATTACGGAAAGAATTGAACTACACCTGGCCCCTATCACCAAAAAAGGACTTGTTTATAACCCTCGGCAATTGTCTCTACTCTCAACTACGTTCATTTATTTTCTTTACACATGAATGACAATAATAACTATAATAAATACGTTTCATTAAGGTAAAGCAGTTTATTAAATCAATTCATTAGTATAAAAAATGAACTACGTTAAGTTCGGTGATTTTGTTTCTAGGTATGACATATACCATTGTATTTCTTCACAAGACACGTATTCATATGCATTTTCTGTTTCCTTTATTCCCGTCACCGTATTTAAATTTTTGCTTTATATATTACTTCATGGACCGCGTTAGCTTACCTTCACAACTCACCCGTCCCAAACAAAACCTCAACGAAACCAATACGCGCTCTATTTCATCTTCCAGTCCCACGAGGCCCGAGGCATCATCCCGCGGCATCGGACGCAAGAAAAAGCGCCTAATGAATTACTTACACGAACGCCAGCCTCTTTTCCCGAGGAGGGGGGGGGGGGGCTTTTTCTCCGCGGGCCGCGTGTGCCCGCGCGTTTGTCAGACCCATTAAGTCCGCCGCACCCCTGCCGTAATAACGGCGGCGTCGCCGTTGCCGGATAAATTATACGACGCGCTACGAAAACAGAGCGAGTGCGGAAGAGAGCGCGGTGCGTACAGCACACAATGCGTGGCGCACGTGCGTAGAGAGCGCGGTGCTCGATGCGTTGGAATGTCGACTCGTGCGCTCTAATCTCGAGCGCCGAGCCGTGTAACCGTTTTGTCGACTTCACCGGCATTAATGTCGGCGTGCTTTTGTTGCGGCGGCTTTCCGGAGCGAATCGAGGAAGGCTTTATGCGGAGTGGGTCTTGAGAGAAGGGTGGTTGTGAACGCGGAATGTGTCAGAATGCTGAAATATGGGGGCTGGGAAGGAGACAAATGAATGTGTGAAAAGTAGATAAATTACTTTTTTTAAAAATCTAGTATGCTTGTGATTCATTGGGCAGAAATTAGACTGGTTACAACAAAACAAATGGTTTAAGGTTTGACATTCGTTGGGTTTAGAAAATAGTCATTCATATCAACATAACATACAAGGCTCGTATACTCATGTATTCACGAATTTTGTGGCTAAAAATATATTAACTTAAAACTGTTCACATAAGCACCTTCTAAATACAGAAAATCTTTATTCCTTTTGCGTTAACGGAGGATCTTAAGAGTATTTTGCCAGTATTATTTCGCTTATTATTTATGTAATGATTTGTTGAGACGTCTGCTCATTCATTCATTCACTCTATAACATTCATTTAAGTAGCTTCGTTATCTATATCACAATCACACTTAAATATTAGTGGATTTAATGATGAACAATATAAAAAGAAATGGCAGCGCTAAATTTTCTTAAGGAGTTACCCAATGAAGATGGCTATGTGAAGAATGGCTTTGTTAACAATGTGTATTTCATAGCGGGCGGCCCTTCACCCATCTTGTTTCAAGCAGTTAGACCCCGCCTCGTGGGAGCGTCAACATTTGTTCTTTCTTTTGTTGAAATCAAAATACAGCGATATTCAAAACGGACTTTCTCTTACCTCCTCCCCAGCCACCTAAAAGGGACGGTAACTATTCAAGTGCGGCTTCCTTCAGTACTCGAGTCGTGCCTTCCGCCTGGCATCTGTTTGTTTTAACGCGAGACGGTGCTGACATGGGTTCTTCTTCTCCGTGTATTTCCCACACATCACGACTTACCGAAAGTCACGCACCTATCCCGGTACAAATCTACACTAAGCTAATAATGTAGTACGAGGGATGAAGGAGCGCTTCTTTGTGGGGGGAAATCCAAAGGAACGGCATTCTCCTAACTTTTTTGCCAGACAGAAATTTTCTCAAAAAAGAAGTCTTGTTGCGTTCTGAACATTCACAAGAACGAAGTTTAGTTTCGGCAGGAAGCGTTCCTCAACCTTCACGTAAACTGCTTTTGAAGAATGCCTTGATTAAAGATAAAGAAAAAGCAGTAGCGAGAAAGTAAACTGGAATGATTGGAGAAATGAGAGAACTGGAATGAATGGAGAAATTAGAGAAATGAAAATTACATTAATCAAATTTATTAGGAGTTAACACATGATTGATATTACGAACGTTTTTATTATATGGGTTTAAGTCTTCTTGTTTGTTAATAAATGCTTAGAAATATTAAAGTGTTTATCCTTGTACTGGGCCTGCATGATGTAATGTAATCATTTGAGGACGGGGGAGTTGTAATATGGAAAGGAAATACATAATGTTCGCCAGAGTTCAAATAGTTATATTATACTATTTGTTTTTAACTTTGTATTAAACACTGCTCGATCAATATGGGGAGGGGTAATTACCATAGTGGATACTGAAGAAAGTACCTATTCTACTACTTTGGGTGTGTTTTGGCAGTCCACTGGCACGAATGTTTTACCACGACAAACATCCAACAGAAAAAGTTCTGAAAGTTCATCTATTAACAAATATTTTTCTTTATATATTTCACACACTTCACGTCTTTCAGTGCGACACTTCGAGGAACAGCTCAGCGAAAATGAAAACATTTCCCATTTATTTCATAATATAACATTAGTTTCATTATTGCTGAATCATTTATGGTCGCTTTCTACTATTAGAAGGCAGGTCGTGGTATTTGGTTGTTGTAAGAAAGGAACGAAAATACTTGACTGCGTCCCACCTTTTCCTTTCCCACAACCCTTGATGCCAGGGACGAAAATGGTCGGTGGTCCCCAGCGGTAGGAGTTTAGAGGTAGCAATACCCAGGTAGGTAGAACAAGAAATAACGTTGACATTGAACTACATTAATTATTATTTCTATTCTTTTAATACATGTATTCATCCTATATTTTGTTTTTTCTTAATAATTTATAAATTAAAGTAAAATGAGCATTTGTGTAATCCACCTTTTAATTTTAATAAGCACATATTTGTATCATTAAGGATAAATATCTCTTATTTATGTATTTATATATTGAGATTTAGAGGTCCTTTGCTGAGGCCAGTGAGTGATGATTGGACAGGGATCTAACTCAGGACCCCCAGTGGCGATAAAGGCCTCTTCCCAGCTGGCATCTACCGGTTATAAAAGTGAGAGATCGAGTCCCACTCCTCAGGGGCGGCCTCTCGTCTGGTTTAGGGGATGTGTTGGAAAGGAGAGGGAATGGCGGTCCGAGACCCGTTGAATAGTGCTCCGGCATTTGTCTGGAATAGATAAGTACCCGAAATGCTCTAGATATATTGTCATTGTCTCTAATATGTTGGAATTGAAAGCACATGACAGTAAGTCATGATGGTAAGAAAGAAAATGATATTTTTCTTTTAGGGAGCTGCTGCGGTGAAGACGATTCTTTGGCAGAGATAATGAACAGGCAGTCTTTAACGGATCCGCACATGTTCCTCATGAATCAGTCTCACGTCCCACCGTTATCGATATAATTTTTCCTTTTCGCTTTTCATCCAATTACCATAAGATTATGATTTTCATCGTGAATATTGTTTCAGTGTTCCTTCCCGTTCTCATTCCGTTTCAATTAACCAATGTATTACAATGATAGAACAACCAAACGTCATATTTTCACTGTAGGAATGATGTAGGCTACATACATATTTTTTTTAAATATGAAAAGCACTAACAAGGAATTGATGAAGGATCGAATGTCACCGAGAAATATTTAGAGAAATCTATAATAATTTAGATTCTGTCAGATATTGTGGTATTCCTGATCGAGAGTGTAGTTTACGTAATTGTTTTCTTTTAAACAAGAAAAATACTCGAAGTAACTTTAGTACGAAGTACATAGGTATATGTACTTCGTACGACATACGTACAAACTTCGGTCCAACTACGTGTTTAATTCGTGTTACTTGGAGCCATGGATGATGGGATGAAGTTGTCTCGAAAGACGTGTGTGGCTGAGTTTTCTGTTTATTAAAATTCATATACTTCTTTATGGTTGATGCTTTCGCTATCCAAAATTAATAATCGCGGATAATCACGCGCGGCGATGGTGTAACGGTTAGCATATATATCTGTTGGCGATGGTGTAACGTATAGCGTAGGTCTGTTGTACCCAAGTTGATGGGTTCAAACCCGATCGAAGCGTGGATTTTTAAGAGCGAAAAAATCCTTCGTACGCCTTCCGTCGGAGGAGAAGTAAACGGCTGTCCCATGCTAGTAGATTCACTTGCATGTAAAAGATCCTCAAGCCTAAATGACGCCTCAGAGCTAAATTCAAATCGCCTGTTTCTCGCCCAAGAAATACCTCCTTTCCTATGTTGGTGAAATTTGCGTGGTCAGACGGAAGAGCAGGCCTCATGGTCTGAGTCTCGCCACGTAAAATACGGCTTTAATTCAATTCAATTCACAGTATATCTGCTGTCACTACGGAATTTAATAAATAGTAGTTTCTTTCCTTTCATTGTCCTATTCCCTTTCTGCGTGAGCCTTCGTTGCAGACTGTCGGAGCCCCCCGAAGAGGCACACATTCCAGCCATGCAGGCACCACCTCGAGTAGCCTCCCCGCCCCGCGAGCCCCTGCCGCCTGCGCCGCCGTGGCCAGAGGAAGTGTGTGGGTTCTTCCTCGTTGTGTGCTTTATGAGCGATTGGTACAGAGAGGGGGCGCCACGCTGCCCTGTCCCAACGCGTCGCGCGACCAGGGGGCGGGACGGGGGGACGGGGGAGGGGACGACTCGCCATTAGCATGCACAGTGTCCCGCAAGCCCAAATTCTATTTGTCGAGGCGGTCCAAAGCTCGCTTTTACAATGGAATTTTTTTTTGACGTGGTTTTCAACTCTGATCTCTAAGTTAAAAAAATAGTAAGTGACGCGTTTGGTGGTTGAAGACGAAATGCTTTGATTTCGAACTGATTAGCGGAATTAATACCGTTTTAGCACAAAGTTTCATTGTCAAGAAGCCGCGATACTTTAATGTAAAATATTTGATGCTGGCTACCTTTGACACTATTTTCGAAGGGACAATAGTGCTTTTACAAACGAAAATAAATACTGTATTTGTTTGTAATGTGTACTTTGTTATATCAATTTTAAAAAATTAATTCATTTTTTTCTCGTATTATCCACCGTCGACTTGAAAATACCTACGACCACATAGGCAACAGCTCCCAACTATAATTACTCGGATTATCTCATCAAGGGACTCGTCTACGTAGGCTGGTAGGACCTGCGACAGTAATTTTAAACTGGAATTTAAATATTACTCACTGATCACAAGTCTCCTGTTCAAAACCCGGTAAGCAGAATCCTTCAAACCGCATTGGTACCAACAGTGAACACTTTCTTTGCGAGTAATGAAGTAACTGTATGATTGGAAGGGAACACTAATTAAATTGAGAGCAGCCTTCCGGCATTGGCGCAGCTGTACAATATCACACTCGCTGTTGACAGGTTCGGTGGTCATTGAAATTGTTAAACGCGCACGTTTTCTTGAACCCCAGAATACCCTCTCCCAATCCCTTACTACCATTAGTTCCATTAGAAATAAAATAATATCGTTGAGCGTTGTTGACAAAATCTGATCATCAGAAATAGTCACTTCCGCATAATAGAGACTATTTTGCATCGAAAACCGAGCTAGAGATTTCATTGATATGAGTGTCCTGTCGTCAAAATAACTGTCCCCATTCCTCTCGTGTCTAGAAACGTGAGGGCTCAACAAAATGTGGGAGGATAACACTGCATCGTTTTTGTCCTGGTCTACATTTTATTTCCTGTTATAAATTGTCTGAAATATTGTATATTGTTGATATTAACACCCTCGATGGTAACATTTGGTTTCCTGGGTGGGTTTGCGATGATCGGCCGCCACATTCCACCAGCGTTTTGAGAGCATCGTATCATTGAAGCGGAACGGACAGCGTGCGGACGCTCCTGCACAGTAGCTCTGCCTAAAGAGATAACTTGAGGTTGCCAGAGGACGAGTCGTCCTCACAGGCTCTAGTTTCCAACTCGAAAATACGCCACCCTACGAGAAGAATTAAGAGTTATGAAGGCGTTCACAGGCTATAATGGCTGTCGATCCAAAAATTACACCTGTGGGGTAATAATTACGTAAATTTGAAAGAGAGGTTGCAAAACGATCAAAGATTTCTATTATAAAAGATGCAAAAAAGTTACTGAACAATTTTCAAATTAAAAAACTCGTTAAATCTCTATCTTCAACATTGTAATTGTGGGAAGATCAAGACGACAAAAAACTTTTAACTTTTGCAATTTTCAAAAAAACAGATATTTCTACAAAAATGAGAACCGCGCTATTCTTTTAAGCGTTCTTTACGCTAGCTCAAGACCAAGTTTAATAAAAAGCAATTGGATCTATTTTTGAGAAAATTTTGAAAAGGATGAGGCTTCATGTAAAGTACCCTTAAGAACCAAAACATCCGTGTTACACTCGCAGGACCCCGAGTTCCTTTGAATCGATCAAAGAATATCAATTTTCGAGAAAATCACCCCAACTATTTAGGCGCAATCATTGACAGCAGCGGAGAAACAGTTAGGCAGGCACACAGACAATTTGCCGTCAATTGATTTTTTGGAATCAAGAACCCACATAACATAGATTCTGACTACGTAACGTGTTAGAGATTTGACTACACATAGGATCAAGATTTTGTCTCTTTTTCGTTAGCAGGGTCCGACAATCGAGATTTTATCTCGAAAAATCGCCGTTTTCCGGTGCACAATTACAATACTCTCTTCTTACGAAGTAATGCGAGAAAGTAAAAATCGGTTTACCACAAAATTGAAGATCGAATTTTAGAAGCTTGTTTAGACTTGACACCGTCAGATATGTTAATAGAAATATAAGTTCACGAACATTTCTGGATATTGAGGAAATTGCCTTAGTGAAATTCAGGCTAATCGAGGGTCAACGATATTAACAATTTCAACCGCCAAGCAAGCAACCGAGGCTAGCGTGGCCCACCTTTCCTCCCGCAGTTGCTGGTGGTTGTCGCGTTGCTCCGCCTCAGGCAACTGCGTGACGATACAGTAATTTACAAATCCAGCCATTCAATTAAAATCATTAGTGAAAAAATACAAAAACATCTAGACAAAATAGATAACTGGTCAACAATATGGAAAATTAAACTAAACCCAACAAAATCCACTGCCAAAATATTCTCGCTTAAGCACTTCTACACTCCCTCCCCCTTTACAATCAACAACAACACAATTCCATGGACTCCTCACTCTCAAACAGTCAAATACCTTGGGCTAAACCTAGATACAAAACTGAACTGGAACTCCCATATTACAATCAAAACTCAACAAGCAAAATGCAAAATAGCCCAATTAAAACCTCTAATAAACTCCAAAAGCTGCCTATCAATAGACAATGCTACAACAATATATAAATCTATAATCAGACCATTAATGTTATACGCATGCCCCGTATGGACAAACGCATCAGCCACAACCATAAATAAACTGCAAATAATACAAAATAGATTTCTCCGTCTAGCAACCCACGCACCATGGTTTATATCCAACAAACAACTACAAAAAGAATTAAATATAAAATCCATCATCAAACACATAGCCCATCTCTCCAATAACTTTTATTCAAATATCAATTCTATACCACACATCAGCCAATACAACCTCGCCTCAACAGACTATACTCCAACACGAATAAAAAAACCGTTACCCTTTAAATGCCTTCCTAAACATATTTTCCAACAATTGTGAAGAGTAGGTGCAGATTAGGCAACTGCGTGCGCTCGCCTGTAGGGGGGGGGGGTTCGTTGTCGTCGTACTGTGGCTGGAGTCACTTTCTGGGCGCTTGGGGCGTTTCAACGGACGGCGTTTCAAATTTCACGGTCGCTGGGGCGCGCGTCGCCTTGCACCGAGCGCCGCCTCGACTTCGCCGCTTTGTCCACGTTTAAGGGCAGCGCCTCGACACCTCCGCAGTTCGCTCACTGCACCTCGACTACCACGTCCTTGGGAATCGGAATGGCTGGAATCTTGGAATGACTGGTTCGTAAACGGCTTTCGGAATGAGTAAATGCCTGCCGACCACTCACAGATAATTGCGCGTCTGAGTTTACGGTACTGGGGTAATTTATGATGTGATTATGGCTGAGACTTTTCTTCAACCCTTATTTCAGTAAAATGTTTTCGTCTTCTGAATATTTTTATAGCTTTCTTAATAATAAATATTTTGCTTTTTAATGTACGAAATCTGCTTTCAACTTCATTGTGGGCGTCGCATTAATAAAACGAAACTTTTAAAGGAATGCAATTAGATTATATCCTCAGAGTAAAATTACATATAATTGATGCTTAAAATAATAATTACAATACATCTGCATGTGAATACATTGTATTAGAAATTGAGGAAGTACTAGGTGTTTTTCGAGCCGGTTGCGAAGGGCTTGAACTATGGGCCTACAAATGTGCGGTCAAGCAATATTGTAAATTTGAATCCAGAGTGGTATGTATGCTTTCATTTGCGTTGTGGCATAATTTGCAATCCCATTACACCGTGAATCACCCTCGAATCAGATTCATTCCTCTTATTGTCAACACTTTCGCCTTGAAATAATGAGTGAATGATAAAATTACTGCGGTCAGCGACATTATTTACAACGTAACTCTTGACCGTTAAAACCGGTCCGAAAATCGACGGGTGTACGAGAAACATGATACCGAAAACGTATTAGACATATGTGCTGGATGTTTGGGGAAACTAAGTAAATAACCTAAGTGATTCGACAAGGAGTTATGTCTCGGTTCGAGTAGGGAAGTCTACATATAATGGAAAATGCAATTGGACGAAAACATAAAATACATGCAAACAATATGACAATAAAGCAAATGAAATAAAAATAAAAGTTATATATTATTCTTTTGACGAGTGTAGTTTGATTAGTATTCGCACTTACGTTTTGATTTGCAACCCACAAACAAAACTACTCTGTCTGCATCATGAGAAATGTTCACATAAATTAATTTTTACAATTCATTGAATGTCGTCAGTTTTAAAATGTTGAAGAGAGACTTTATATCAAAAGCAGTCAATGAAATAAAATTGTGAACACTAGTATTTAAAAAATGTCTTCGAGCAAATATTTTTCAATACCTAATTTTTAGACATTTCTTTGGGTTTTTATGCTTATTATTGTGACAAGGGAGATAAAAGGATTATAAAGAAAGAGAGAAAAGGCTTATATGTAATCAACCACTACCAACATCTAACAACAGTAATTCTACACCCATAAATACTACTTGCTTACTTTTCGCATTGCACCTTATATTCAAGTAATCACTGTTATGACCCGTCTCCAGAGCCCCGCCCGCAGAAGTGCTATTCGTTATTTAATCTGAAACCCTTTCGCAATAGTAGTTAATGTTCATTAACTATTTGTCCATTTTTAGTTTAACAGGCTACTTGTTTATTTTTTCTAACGAACTGAGCGAAACCTTCATCGCTTGCACTTACTTTCGTCATGCAATTACAGACGGAATCAATTTTATTTAACGGACGTAATTCTTCATCAAGATTACTTGTTCATTCATTTTTTGTTTAAATCAACATACGTTTAAAATAGGAACTAAAAACCGAACTGAATAGAAAAAGGTGAAATTTTACCTGGTCACAGAAGAGAAGAGAGAGGGGTAGTTCGGAATGGAACGTTTATATTAGAGGGGCCGTTTGGTACAATTAGTACGAATCGTTTCAGAAGGAGGAAGGTATTCAACTAAGAAAAGTTTGTAAATGTGTTTTTGATTGGCCCCTAATACGGCAGACACAGAAGGAACTACGAGGACACGTCCGGTTCTGTGGGGTTCCGTGGAGTTATCAAACGGTTCAACTATTTCAGGCTCTCATACTTCGATTTAACTGTAGCTGCACTAGACGTAAATCAGCCGTCATACGACACCGATCCGGAGTTTGAACAATCATCCAATCGGGAGTTTGAACGTCACTACAGTGATGTCACCATGGTGATGTTCAAGCTCCCGATTGGATAATTGTTCAAGCTCAGGATCGGTGTCGAACAACGTAATAGCTGATTAAACGTCGTGCCATTATAAATAAATGTCATTATAAATGAGTATCACCATAAATAAATCGAAGTAAACGTTAGTTGTCAATCCTTTCGAAAGAGCCCTGGGAATGGCGAGCACAGAGCACTGCCAGGCGGTTTGCCGGTCGCCCTCCGCGGGGCTGCTCCTCCCCCGCGCTCCCCTCCCCCGCCCCGCCCCCTCCCTCCCCGCCCCGCCCCGCCCCGCTCCGCGTGGAAATTCTTTCGGCGCCGCTTCCGGCGTCCGATAAACGGCGCAATGAATGAGCGAGGAGGAAGCGAGTGAATGAGCGGCCTCGTGAATGAACGTACGGCCGGGCGGGCGGGCGGGCGGGCGGGCCGGCGGCGACGGAGGCGGGGGCGGGGGCGGGCGGGGGCCGGGAACGAGGGCAGAGCGCCGGCGGCGCCTGTAGGCGGCAGCGGAGGCGGGGGGCGAGAGCGGTGACGGGCGGCAGCGGCGGGCGTGGGGCTGAAAGCGAAATGCTGAAGGCAGTGGGATGTAGGCGGGATCGCGTGAAGGCTGAGATATGGACCTCGATCGCGGGATGGGGTCGGGGACCGGAAGAGGCCGAGTGGAAGCGACCGACACTCGGATTGATTGATTGATTGAGTGAGTGAGTGAGTGAGTGATTGATTGGTGTTTCCTAACAAGATTCGTATCCCCGTAAGTGTAGTGCATGTTTTCATCGCTGGAGATCGCGGTGATCTTCCCCCACTGGTTGGACGTCGGCTTGCAAGGTTTTCCCTACCAGGTATTTCTCACCAGCGGGTCACCACCCCAAGCTCGAAGCTCCCGACATCTACAGTAGAACAGGGCATGTAAGTGTGTGCGTAAAGGGTGAGGATCTGACAAGGAAGAGGAAGGAAACATCGCGCGTAGCCCGTTTATTAGGGTACTACCGGAAACAATGGAAAACTACCCATCAGAGCAGCCGACCGCTACAATTGTCCTCCAGACAGCGGACTATGTAGCTGCGCCTAGACAGCGACTAGCTATGTAACTTTGGAGTCGAAATTTCTGCCATCGTCGGGACTGGAACTCTAGGACCTCCCGGTCAGAGGCACTGCAATATCATCAATTGATGCCGTGAGTCGCCTAATCAGGTCCGAGGCTAGGAGCGGGACCAGAACCATGAACGGGACCGCGGGTGGGGGTGAGGGGTGTTGGCGGTGGCGGCAGCGCTCGTAGCGTTGGCGGCAGCGGGCAAGGCTGGATGGGCGGACGCAGCGGGCGGCGGAGGCGGAGGTGACGGTGCAGGCGGCGGAGGAGGCGCGGTGGAGGCGGCGGGCAGGGAGGGGGGGGGAAGAGGATGGCGGAGGCGCTGAGGGCGGAGGGAAAGGGGAAGGGGACGATTGAAGGAAACGGCCAACGTGTGCCTTTCATCCCAAAGGAATGTAAGTTCTCGATCTGACAAACACGCCGGCATTTTGAGTTGCTCTTTGACTGAAGAGAGAGAGGATCTACGGGTTTTCGAATGAAGAAACAAACACTGTTGGAATGTGTCAATATAAATATTGTGATTTTTCTACTAAAGCTGAATGGGTATTTGAGCGTTGATATTCAATCTCATGTAAAGAGAGATGACCATCTAAATTTGTGGATAAAATATAGTAATAATCTAATGGGGAAAAGTATTTTTGAAAAAGGACTGTTGCAAATATACTAAATTTGATGGTTATCTTTACTATAAATTACATAAAAAAATATGTAAAAAGGAATCGTTCATGTTTGAATGTGAGCAAGATCTGTACCTACATACTTGCTCAGATACACAACCATTCATGATCATCATTCTAATGATTCATTTCAATAAATGTAGAATTACATTTTTTTATGCTGAAACAGTGATAATGCACCCGTACATTTCTTTAATCATTTCTTACATTTTAAATGTTTTTAATATTAATAGTGTCGGCTGAGGGTGGCTCAACTAATTTCACTATAGTGCCTATGATCGGGACGTGCGTAAGGCACTGGTGAGAGATAACTGACTGGGGTAACCTCGCTACCCGTCGTGTAGATTGGTGCCGGATTTTGCCGTATAGCGAGGGAAGAATCCTACCATATCCGGTGATAAAAACATGCATTACACTTTCGAGACTAAAGACCATAGCTGGTGACCACCCTTGAAACACGAAATAATCAGTCAACAGTAACCATAAGCCGTATAAATGCATAAATAATGAGAAAAGATGGGTATAAAAACGTGCAATACCCTGTGCGTTTTTATTATATCATTTCACATCATTAGAAATTCGTAACATTTTGCTCCTAACACATCTCTAAGAAGGGTATATTCTATAATGACTTGCTTTAGAGATTGTGATGAATATTAATTAACTGGTTATCATGAAGTACACGTAGATATTTCTTTGTATTCCACAGTGTTAAAAAAAACTCGCATATTACGTGTTTCGAACGAACCTGCAATATTCTCCCTTTGTCTCACAATATGATCAAGTCTCACAATATTCCAGCTTGCTTGCTCAAAAATGTTTCGTCGTGATTCAAAACTTTAACTTCACAAATTAGAAACATCTGTTTTTGTTTGCGAGATGACACTCACCGCCTCACAGATAAATTTAGGCTGTATTAGTGACACTGTGACGTAAAGCACGATCTCATCTCGATTACCTTCTGTCGGTTTTTCTTCAGTCTCAGCTGAGAGAAGCCAAAGCACTAACTGAAGTTCAAATGGAGAACGCTAACATATCGAAGACTCGATGTGTAAACTATCACGAAAGTGGAATCTCACGAAAGATCACCTGGTTGATAGCTATTATTCGCGTCGTGGCTGTGGTGCCATGGGAAGTTAAACAGATCAGGTACTGGAGAGATATATTTAGAAAAATTAATTTATGACTTCCTGCGGAATATAGTGTTCAAGATTTGTATATGGGACCTCGAGTGAATGGGTTGGCTAATTCAATCATCTATGCAATGTAAAAATACGTAAACATCGACAAGAACGCCTTTCAGTGACAATACATTTGTTACAAACGAGAACACATTCCTTGAAAATATTAATTACTTTTAAAATAAAATATTAATCATACATTTTGTAATTTTAGTATTTAATATTATTAAATTTACGTTGTTGTGCCAGTTTATGCGTTGCCTTTCCGGTTAGTTATCACGTCCCGCATTATTCTTCATCGTTTTTATGCAAACAAACCAAAGTTACCTGCCAACGAGGAAAGGAAACACTGAAGACCCTCCGATCTGTAAATATTTCCAGAGGACCAACCAGTTCTAGAGGGCTGGGCACGGGCGGGCGGGCCACCGAAGAAGACGCCGCACGTTGGTATAGCCACAGAAAGCGCCAGGACGTGCTGATGGAAGCTGCAGGCGTCTCACAGGGTGCAGGCGAACCACAGGGTTTCGTGGGATGGGTATTGCTTGTGCCAAACTTTCAGAGAACTGAACCCCGCAGAATAGCTTGCGACAAAAGTATAGAGAGTCGATTCACCGGTATTGTGGGCGCCAAACTTCAGAATGCTGAGACTCCAGCAGTGTTTTTTCCAAACGTTTAGCAAGCTGGGCGCCCGTATTTGTTTGGGCCAAAGTACTGATGGAAGCTGCAGCGTACTACAGGTTCCATGAGATAGGAATTGCTTGTGCCAAACTTTCAGAGAACTGAACCCTGCCGAATAGCTTGCAACAAAAGTTTAGAGAGTCGATTCCCCGATACTGAGTGCGCCAAACTTTAGAGGGCTGAGTGATCGGCAGTGGTTTTTTAATCGTTTAGAGAGCTGGACGCCCGTATTTGTTTATGCCAAAAGAAAGCGATGTCTCCGGTTTTGAGTTGGCAAAACTATTAGAACGCTGAGTCGCAGACACTTTTTTTTCAGAAATTTATAGCGCCGAGCTGCTGAAATTGTTTACGGCATAGTTTTAGAATGTTGACTCTCCGGTATTGAGTGCATCGGCCATTTTAGAGACCTGAGTCACCGGCAGGCCGAGTTTTTCCGAACATTTGGAGTTCCTTGCGTCAAATTTTAAGAGTGCTGAACTCTCAAAATTGCATTTGCTAAAATTATAGACAGCTGAATCTTCGGTTCAGTTTTTCCAGATGTTTACAGATCTGATTCCTCTAATTCTATGAAAACTTAAGCAATTTACTACCGGGTCTTTCGCACGCTTCATGTTGTTGCGGTCCAGCTGTTGATAGAACTGTTCCGACACTTTCATCAGGCGGCATATGAAGTGTGGCAGGTATGATCAATGTTTAACAGTTGTGAAGAACCAATTAATACAGACATTGAAAGATTATTGCTATTCATTTACAATTATTTGCATATCGTTTAATTTCCTGTTTCGGAATCCCCTTCAAATTGGAATGATTATCCACATACTGTCTGTATCTTTCTTTGTCCAAAAAACTACTTCAAATATCAAGTTGTTGTCGACATGTGTTGGTGAGTTGTTATTAGAAGATGTTACCAACCACACATCGCATCCGTCTTATTTACATAGAGTTTGTATTTGGAGCAACTCATAAAGTGATGCACTATGTTCATCACTTGCACTCTCTAGAATATAATAGCAAAACATGCAAAAAGTGTTCATTGGACGAGTTGACTACTGATCAAATATAATATCATAATTTCATACACAATTATTTCAAAATCTGTATTCAATCAGCTTAAAAATAAGGATGACTGAACTTAATGAAATGTTTATATGTTCCTTACGTATTTTAAAAGTATCTATGAGGGCAAAAACACCAAATAAGACCTGTAGTGTTCGACTAAAAATGAATAAACGCATTTTAAAGAACCCCAAAATTGTGAGCGGGATTATATGCGGATGGACTAACTTTCTGACTTTTTTTTTGGTGCAAATCATAGAATAGTATACATTTTTGTATAAATTCTTCGAGTTCGCGCTAACTGAAAGGTTTAAAAAAATAGTAAGTCAATAACAGAGCAGGAAAAAGACAAATTATTGAATAATTGCGCATGTGCAACTTCTAATCTTTCTCAGTAATACGCAAATACCAAGATTTATTGAACAGACAGCAGATCTAAAATTAGCATACCGAGTAAACAGAATTATTTACTCAACTAAGTGCTAAGGCTGTGCAATTTTTGAGCAATATGTTAGTATAAGATTTCTTTGGGTACGTATGAAAGAGAATGAAAAAAATTCAATTGTTGCTACCCCAGAGATCAAAGAAAACGTTTTAGTAAACCTGCGTCTCCCTACTCCATTCGGGGAACAACTCATTGTTAGTAGAAAAGGTGACGGACATAATTCACGAAAATAGCTTCAGCCAATATTTACCTCCCGCCTACAAATATGCACACACGCATAAATCGCGAAAAGATACACACCAGTTGGTGTGCACAGTTATTCACTGTCCGCAACCTGTCAAAATGCGACATACACGTAACGTGCCCGGTTGAGCCGGGAGCACACGGAAATCGGTGGGAAAGAAAGGTGCCTAAAGGGCTGTGGGTGGACGACGACAACGAGAACAGCGGGGGAGGGGGGGAGACGAAGGTGCCGAAAAGGTGACGTCTCCAGATGTTTACCGCGATTCACGTCGCCTTGGCAATGTCACTACGTCCATAAACCCCCTCCCCCTCACCGGCAGTCTTAACGACTCGGCCGTTCTACGTACAACCGATTCTCGGATCGGCGTTTTGGGGTTTTCAAACACCTCAATACACCTCTACGTAACCCATTCACCTTGGCTGGCCGTTGTAATCCGTAGTGTGGGAATTTCTAACAAACGATTATGCAATGTGTACAATGAAAACAAATGGGAATGGGAAAACAAGTGACTGCAAATTTTCTTTGAAGAAAAAGTTCATTTGTTGGAATTAAGAAACTCTCCTCCAAAAATATTGATTCCCAAAATTAAATATTCATAAGCAGTGACGTTCAAAAAAACTCTCTTATTTTTCACACAGGCTACGTTCAATCCAATATATTCTACGTTATAAGTAAAAGGTATACGTTTAAATGCCCGGCTTTAGCATACATGTATAAAATGGTCTCATCAACATTAGATACTTCATTAAAAGTTGAAAAATTTTGTTTTTGGTATATTATTTTCAAAGTGATAATCATCAAACGTTTGTTTTCAAGTGTTCATGAAAATCATGTCTAGTATTACGCATACAACTGTTCAGAAATATCGCAATATATCGTCTGATTGTGGTGGGAAGGGAAATTCTATATCTCACAGTCCCACACAGTTAACCTTTCTTGATTTGTTTGGGCGTGCCAACTAATATGATCGTTATCCCCGTAAACATAGTGCATTTTGTATAGCGGATATGGGATCCAATATACTATATGTTATAAGCATGGCAATAGCATGTGTTCCTCTCACTCTAGAACGTGAAAAACTCATAATAACTTAGGAAAGAGAAAAACTGCAAGCGCGAGATTTCAGCGGGGTGTGGGATCGCTTCTTCCTGGACGTATTTCAAGTGACATCAATATCAGTTCAGACCCTTGAAATCTCCATATTTTTGCAATAGTATGTTTCATTAATTTAAAGCATTAAATAAAAAGTACGTGTGTATATATAATGGAAAACTGTTGTGGATATAAGATCTATACGAGTATTTGACAGTTGTGTTGAATATATTGTGTAGATTGAGAAAATTACAAAAAAAGTGTATGACTTTGGGGAAGGGGGACGGTCCCCAGCCGTCTCAGTTTATCACTATGGAGATAAGGCACTAAGAAACTATTTTTGCAATAGTATATTTTATTAATTTAAAGCATGAAATAAAAAAAACACGTGTGTATATATAATGGAAAAACTGTTTCGGATATAAAATCTATACGAGTATTTGACAATTGTGTTAAATAAATTATGTAGATTGCGAAAATTACCAAAAAAATGTATGCCTTTCGGGAAGGCCCCCAGCCCACTCGGTTCATCACTGGAGAGATAAGGCACTAAGAAACTATGCGTCCGAGTTGGAACCCGCACTTCCTCAAGCGGACTCCGATGTGCTAGGGAGTGTTCCGTCGAGGATCTCAGGCGCCACTTCGAGGATTGCGAGAACACGCGAGGACATGACGGCGTGCCGCAACTTCGAAAGAGAAACAACCCGAAAAGATGTACGCCTTGGGCACACACATTTTACCTTGCGGCCTTTCGTTGAAAGCAATAAATATGGAAAAGAGTATTAGGTTTCTGTTGAATCTTGTCCACCATCATTCCAGGCGATGTGAGAAAGAGCATACGCTAGAATTTTGGAAATGGTTAAGAGTTGGGTGGCGAGCACGAGTTCTTATGAATAATAATCACTGAAAATCTCAGTAAGTATCTATTTTTACGAACGCAAAGGCCGTTTTAACTTTCAAACCTCAATGTAGTTCAGTGTCAAGAATTGGTGATAAATGAAGGAAGGAAGCCAATAATAGAGTAGACCGCAATGCAATACAAATATAATTAGCTATCGCAGATCTGAGATAAAATACATCTCTCAGTGAAACCCATTCACACACGAAGTGATGGTATGAACATTCCTAAGCTTCTTTCCCAGAAAACGTCGAATTGATTCTGGCAATCAAACGCCACGTTTTATTGTAGACATCGAGAACCAGTATGTTCTAAACACAACGTTTTCCGATAATACATACATTATCATTGTTTCAGGTATATCAACGCTAGTATTTTACCAAAACCAAACGTAATGAACTATTTCTATTTGTCTGGAGCTTCTTATCGTCTAAAAATACAACTTCCGTCGAGCTACACGTCTCCCCGGAAAGACGCGGTTTTTCTTTTGATTCAACGCGCCGTATATAAATTGTCCCCACCTTCGCCGCCTGCCTTATCTGAAACACCTGCCATTAAGTGCTCGCTTGTAGGCGCTTCGAGCTGTAAACGCAGACGTCCAGGCCGAGACGTGACGGAGAGCAGAGCGAACCCGATAAACGCGCACGTGTAAATGTGCGGCGTCCGGTCAGGCTATTTTTTTTCAACGTCCACCCTACAATGCATGACACGAACGCGTCCGGCGCAGACAGGAAGGAATTTGAAGCTACAATAGAATGTGGAAATGCTTCACTTCGAAAACAAATCTTACCTCATGATCTATTGCAATACTTGATAATACATCAATTTTGTTTGAAGTATTGCAATACAAAGCATCGCTTATGATATTTATTGCTTCGATCGTTTTTTTTTTTTTTTTTTTTTTTGTGATTATGGTGCAGATTTACTGTAATGTAATACGTAGGTTTTCAAATTTTTCCCACGTTATGTTAATTTTAATGTCAAAATATAAATTACCAACGTGTATGGCAAAACATTCACGGTATCTCCATAAACGTGAAAAGTAAAACTTGATAAACCACGAAAGGAGAATACAATAATATTGGTTGTTTTTTATCGGTTTGATATTGCGTACACTCTTAACAATTACTCTTCGGCCGTCTTGCTTTGAATTTCGAGGTAAAATCCATACCGCCAACAAAAGTGACTTTGGTTTTGATCGTCGCCTATTCAATAGCACCCTGTATGTGCCGCCCATTTTGTATGCGGGCCGCACGTCGGGACCCGGTTTCACCGGCAGGCGACGGAGATACGCGACCTGGGACCGCTCGTTAAGCCCCGAATTGAAAAGATAAAGACGACACCGGCGAGACGTCCAGGAGCGGAAACGAAGAACCGGTGCAGAGGCGCGGACCAGACGCTGACTGAGGTTGAGGCTGCCTGGAGATGCACCTGACCGAGGAGAATTCGTCCTGAAAAACTCGGCTACAGGTGCGAGCGGATTTGGGGTAGTAGTAACGTGTTCTAAATGGCTTCTTTGGACTGCGGCGTTGTACCGACAGAGGGAACCGGAATTAATCCGGATTAGTTTTGTAATAGGGTATTATAATAATAAGGATTATCAGGGGGCGATTGATTTCAAAGACATGCCGGAATGAGCTAAGTTACTCTTTCATTAGTAAAGACTTGTTTCTTTAAATTTTTTTTTACCACTTTAAAGGGAGGCCTTCGAATAAAAGTAAAACTATTTGCCATGTACATTCAGTGGTATTTAATAACTATGGTTGATCAGTAGTTCCTTACAAAATTAAAGCTCACTATATTGCTTCACATCCAAAACGTTCAAAGTCAACATTCGTGTTATTATAGCTGCATATTTTCTGGTTAGAATCAAAAATCTAAAATGGACATAATTCAAAGGACTATAATTTTTGCATGCGCTAAATGTTATGTGAAATGGACAAAGAATAGACGATGAAATTCACATGAGAGGGTCTGAAATCTGTAAAGGGGATTTAAGGTACAACAATATGAGCTGAAAGAAAAACATAGCGCATTCCATGAATACGAATAGCTCGAAAAATCTTCAAATGTGTAGGCAGATGTAAAAACACTGAAGCTCAAAATGAAACCTAAAAGTAAAATTCAGAAATAATCGCTAATAATTTCTACTCTTTACAAACTGATTAGACCCTTGACACTCCAATTAAAAGGAAGACAGCAATTAATATGACTTTTATTCATTCTCTAACACGGAGATAATAGAAAATGTATAATTCAAATTAAGTAATTCATTTCATTTTAAGTATCGCGAAAATTCCTTTCGTTGTGGAACTACATTTTGACTTATTTCAGTTTCATGTGGATCGGATCTACATCTATTTATTTACATCTACGTGCATATACACTCATACCTACAATAAACAATTCTTATATACATTCATATCACCTACCTCACGTACGTATAGGAGAACGCCGGAGAATTAATTTATTTCTCTATAGTCGAGGCAAATATGCTCTCGCTCTGAAAAAACATAATCAACTACGGTTATTGGGGAATATACTCCCCCACCCAATCATGGGTTTTGCCTCAATAGTTCGCCCTTAATGAACCTTATTATTAATAGAAGTATTACTCAGATTACAAATATGACAGAATAGATGAAAGGGAAGAAAGCAACAAAATTAGTTTGCGTCAATATATTTGGAGATTTTAAAGAATCAAGTACTCAGTGCTCTTTATCATGTGCTGTGTTGTTAAGTAGTGATACAACATACAGAGTGCAGAAACAATTGACAGGAGAGTGGTCGGTACGTATATTTAGAGGTCGTACATTTACGTCTTTTTATGACAAATTATTTCTTATGTAAGTACTTGTTCATTATTATTTATGTTAATATTTTTCGGCATTCTCAGAATTAGAAAGGTAAAACTGGTTTGAAGAAGCAATGAGTCACAATTATTATTCGGTGTCAGTTCATGGGAAAAATAAGTTTGACGTGACTACTACACTGTGAAACAGACGTATTTTACTTTTGACAGTGATTTATTAAACATGCTGCAGGTATCATTACATGTTTGTCTCTCTTTTGTAATCTAATTTCTCTTATCTTGCATCAGGATTCTTGTACAAGTAACATAATTGAATGCACGTAAGATCTCTACGTTTGATAAATGATGGACAAGAAGATAACTGCTGTAATATAATATCCGGAAACCTCTATAGATCATTCAATTTGAATGTTTATTCAATAAAATGGTTTTGGCACATTATCATTCATTTCCTTGCCACATTAAGGTACCGGTTTACGATCCTGATCTCATTTTCTCTTTTACCGGAGTTATTTACAAATGACTGTGGAGAATGGAATCTTGTCTGATTGCAATCCAGTAACACAGACTGATCAATCAACCTCTACATGGTCCATTCACTTTTTCATGTATCGGTTACGAGTTGATTTTTTCTTAGTGTTGATCTTAGCGCATTACTTGTCCCAGTCTTTGCCCTCGTTAAATTTCCATTCGATTGACCAAAGGAAATTCTCACCAACCTAGAGAGACGAAAGCTTCCGCTTCTTTGACAATTTTCTTGGTAGATAAATTGACATCTAGAAATCTAGCAATGTTTTCTAAACGATTGCTTGTGCTATCGGATCGGACCAGACCTTGTCATACCATCATATGACTAACAATATCATCTGCATTGAAGATCATTGTAATTATTGCTGCAACTAAAATTATTCCACGATGGACAGAAAACTCTTCAAAACGTGCTAATGAATACGCTTAATGAGGATTAGCCATTTCTGCTCTCATTTAAGTGTGCCACCTCCCCACCACAAATTTCAAACTAATCACTGAGTGAGGTGTAGAGATCCTAAAAATATGAACGAAATTCCACTCTAATAATTTAATATGTTTTAATTCATTATGTTGAATAACTAACGTTTTAATTGAATTATACTCCGTTATACACAGTTTTATCACGCTGGAGACAGATTCTGCGATAAACATCAGTCAACAGTTATCCCTTTCAATGTACACTGGAAATAATATTCATACATACACATCATTCTCAGAGAAATCATATGCAAATATATTTCGAGAATGTAATGTTCACACTAATGAGGTCTTTACTTTTATTACTTTTGTAGTACATACGCAACAGTCACTCTCCTGTAATATTCCAACCACCAGCTTCTTCAGCATTCTGACGACAACCTCCAGAAACTACCAGGATTATTAAAATAATGTTTAAGAAATTTATGTCCACAACGGTATTCCTTCGTGTACCCGTTTCATCATTCTTAGATAAATCACACCCATAAAGTTTCGTAAGAAACGTGCCTCTCGGCGAGTTTTAGTATCACGTAACCCGGAGGTATTCGGAATGCCCGACAGAGCTTCCGCGGGCCCGGGGGGACCTTGTCTTGGCACGGAGAGAGGGCCCGGGCGGAGCGGCGGCGGAGACCGTCTGGCGGCGGCGGTGGCGGTGGCGGTGGCGGTGGCGGTGGCGGTGGCGGTGGCGGTGGCGGTGGCGGTGGCGGTGGCGGCGGCGGCGGCGGCGGCGGTGGCGGCGGCGGCGGCGGCGGCGGCGGCGGTGGCGGTGGCGGTGGCGGTGGCGGTGGCGGTGGCGGTGGCGGTGGCGGTGGCGGCGGCGGCGGCACGTTTCAAGGCCCATGCCGACCGGGGGCATTACTCACGCCGCCCGTAAAGCACTCCGGCGCAGAGTACCGCGTCTGGCGCACAGGACACCGCCGCGCCCGCCGTCGGCGCCGCCACCGAGGTGTCTTTTTAGTCGTCGCGATCGTCGAGAGAGTACTACGTGGTCGTGTTACAGTAATGACGTAACAGGCGCAGGCGTCCTAATCAGGTGGCACTTGCTTGACGTGGACGGGTGAAGACGTTGGTGTTTCCATTGACGAAGTAGCGCTCATCGATGTGACAATCGCAATTGCGATGTTGCCTGGCACGCGCAAATTCGACATAATCATCCATGTCGACACCATCGTGTTGTCTTTTTAGTCTTTGTGATCACCAGGGGACTACTACGTAGTCATTATTGACGTAATAGGCGCAGGCTACAAAGCCAATAATCAAATGACTCGTGTGCGTGACGTGAATAGGTCAGGCCGTATTCATAATCGACCTAGAACTCATCATTTTGAGTTCATTCCAATTGCGTTGTTGCCTGGCACACGGAAAGATGAAGTAATTACCTTTGTCACCACAACTGTCTTGCCTTTCTTGCCTTCGTTATCGTTGTGGGAGTACCACTGTCGTAAGTGTTACAGTAAAGATGTGGGTATGTCGTTGTTGTAAATTGTAGTAAAATTGTAATGAAATCTTGTGGAATTCAAAGTCAAAGTCATTGATTTCAATGATACTGCGTCGCTAACACTCTGTTAGTAGTTGCTGGCTAAAACGTGACCACCACTGCCGGGCGCACAGAAAGCCATCATCGTGGCCAACTCCGTGTTGTCTTTCTGGTCTCGGTGATCTCCATGGGAACCGCCATCATAGTCGTATTATTAAGGTCGTCGTATTGTACGTACTTGTACGTGTTGCAGTAATGACGTTATAACGTCAGGCGTAGTAGTAATATTAGTACATCGACGCATTGTTTTTGACGTCATGAGGGGAACCACATTGAAGTGGAACACAGATCAAACCGGAACCAAAATTAACACTATCACTATTTGTTACGTGTTTTTACAGTAGGTTAGAAGTGTCTTTCTGTATTTTAATCTTCAAAATGCGCAAAAAAGTGGGGCTATTTAGCTCTTCTCGCAAAACTATATATAGTAAACTTATTCAAAAATTTTGCTACACCCCTGCAAATGCTTTTATCATCCTTGATGGTGACGGTTCATTTTTTGGTAAATACCAAGGAAGGTAGGAAAGACATCCTTTCATTAATTTATTGTCCCTTTAGTATCTGCAAAAATCACTGGCAATATTTCGTTATAATTACAATTATTTCAGTTGTAATTAACAACTGTATTAACTACTGAAACAAAAGAAAACATTCTTCATCGGAACTATACAGTATTATTCGTATGTAATATAGTACAGTATGCAATGAAATCCTATCTTGGGTCGTACCCGGGTCTATTGTCTACCACAAAATTCCTTCGTTGTTCTGGTCTACGTCATTTTGAGAAACCCCGCTTGGGTATATCACATTGCTGTGAAAATAATAGATGCCGCGATCTGTAGGGCTGAATACATCTAAGCAAGGAATAAAAATGATCTCAAGACTGCAATGAGAGACTGATCAAAGCCAGCACTAAGCCCCGAATATTCTAGCAAAAAAAATATCTTCACTGCCTCGCCTTCGCCGAATGTGATCATATCCAAATTCATTCAAGTGGACTTTTCTCGCGTCACATGAAGCAACTTTCGACCGTTATTGTAATCATCTCAACCACCGTACACATATTGCTTACTATCTTTGTTGTTTCATGCATTCATTTAACCGCGTCTCAAACACTCGTGACGTCTCATAAAGCAGCAGATGGTAAACTTGTCAAGAATAATCAAAAAACAATTTATATTGGTACCTCTCGTGCAACTTGATGTTCTGTTATTGCTTCCTGCACCCGCATCATATTCTGTCACCTTTAAGTCGCCGAAAAGAAACACGCTCGCGACCCAAGGGGCAACTATACATTCCTGTCCTTCAAATGAAAGTCATGTGTCTCGACGTTAGGGTGAGCGTACAGTGATGTGAAGAGGAATATGATCCTAATTAAAAAATAATTAATAATAATTCTACTCGTACATAGTTACATGTTTTGAGTTGTCGTTTTAATAATAAAGGCATGCACCATTGTTTAGAACTGGGCAACTTTAATACGATTTTTCTATAAATATATTAATTCTATCATTTCACATATATTCATATTGAAGTCCATGTATTATTCCTAACACCAATAACTTGTATTGCTTTCGTTTTCCACAATCGTATTTATGGTTCACATTTTCTAGGAAATACCCCAATTTTTCATTCACTTGTTCAGTCTTCTTGAATTATTTGAAAACAATAAAATGTTTAAAACCCATACCCTTCAAAACATACCTAGAATGTTTTTGGAATTTTTTTTAATTTGGCGATATTTTCTACGCGTACTTTTGCCACTTGGTCGTAAAAAGTACTGGAAGCCCAATAATTGTACTACGTGTGAAATTCTAGCTAAGCGACGTGATAAATATACGAAACTTGACAAAACATGGGACAATTTGAGCGCCTCGAGGGGGAAATCAGCAAAGCATTAATGTGCCAGTGCCAGTAGCGATAGCGGCGGCTTTGGCGGCGTTGGTGGCGTGGCAGAGCGGGGTGGTGGCTATGACGGTGGCAATGGCGGTGGTGGTGGCGGTGACTGTGGCAGATTGGACGGCGATGGATGTTACAGTAGCGATGGTGAAGGATATGTCGACGTCAATGCCAATGTGGGTAGGGATGGGGATGTCGATAGCAATTGTAATGTCGATAGCGATGGCGATGGCGATGTTGATGTTGATATCGATGGCGATGTTGCTGTCGATGGCATTGACGATGGCGATGTTGATGTTGATATTGATGGCGATGTTGCTGCCGATGGCATTGACGATGGCGATGTTGATATCGGTGGCGATGTTGCTGTCGATGGCATTGACGATGGCGATGTTGATGTTGATATCGAAGGCGATGTTGCTGTCGATGGCGTTGATGATGGCGATGTTCATGTTGATGTTGATATCAATGGCGATGTTGCTGTCGATGGCATTGACGATGGCGATGTTGATGTTGATATCGAAGGCGATGTTGCTGTCGATGGCGTTGATGATGGCGATGTTCATGTTGATGTTGATATCAATGGCGATGTTGCTGTCGATGGCAGTGACGAAGGCAAAGGCGATGATGGCGACGATGGTGATGCCGATGGCGATGATGGTGACGGCCACAGTGGCAACGGGTCTTGGGAGAGACTTAATGCGGGCGTGATTCTGCTTTTACGGATCGACGCTGCCCGGTAGCCCAAGCGGTCAACGACCGGGCCCGATAGGCCAGCCGGCACAGAACCAAGGGGAGGTAAGCAGGCGCTACGGCGCGCTACGCCACTGGCTCCAGCCTTTTAAACTGACGAGGAGCTACAGAACTCTCGCCCGAACGCGTGCGCATTCCAGCAGCTTCGTTGTCGTTCGTCGGTGGATTGTTGAATTTGATCAAATGATATGCGAAAAGAGTATTTGTTTACAGTTAATATTGGGAAAGATTTGGAAGAACCAAAACGGAAAAAATTCGCAATACTGTTTTCAAGCTTTCGTTCTCAATCGTTTAGTTGACTTCTTTACATTTTAATCTTCTATATAAGAAATAAAGTGGGGTTATTTGTACTTCTCCATGCGAAAAATTCAGACAGTATTCGAAACGCCTGTGTGACCCTACATCTGCTTCTATTGTCATCCTGGTTCATGACGGAACATTGCTAGGTAAATTCCAAAGAAGCAATAACATTTCTAATAAGGCAGAATAGACATGATTTATGATCACTTAAGTAGCTGAAAAACTTTCTCCAAATAATTCGTTACTAGTATATCCATATTTCACTTAATATTGTTTTTAGTTACGGTATTGATAAGGTTGTTTTCCATATTAAAACAAATAAATAGTTCTGTATCAGTACAGTGGACAACTAGTATTACGTGTAATGCTCTACTGTATCGTTCGGGTATCTTTTTACACGGAGAGCCATGGTTATATAGTTGATCTTTGAAAAATTTCATCAGTTTTCTATCTTCTCTGTTGCACATAAATTCGACCAGGTAGAAAACAATGTGATGCTGAGCACTCAATGAAATACTAACAAAAAATCTTAGAACCCTCATCCGTTATCGTCGTAAATATGGTCTAACGCGGTAATTAACAGACGCTACAGGTATATTTTATGTTAATTTAAAGTTAATGTTTTAATCCAATGCTTTGCGTTTCTCGTAACTGTAACTCATCGGAAGTACTCAAGTTTACGAGGCTTTTAAGTCACACGGAACCGCCATGACTTGCCTTTTCGATCAGGAGGGAGCCCACTTAGACCATCCTTCTTCCCTTAATTAATGCGTGGTAGACTGTCGACTGACCGGAGATTAAGAAAATAGAAACTGACTGAATCTAATGAAAGAAACAAGAAAATCCCTGAGACATAGGGGTTACCCAAGCATTTCCACATTATCTCAAGGAATCAAGAATAGCTATCACCCCCCTCACCCGTTACATTTAAGTACCTGTTGCCACAAAACAAGTTTTATGGCTAATAAACACCTGTAGAACCTCGTTAGGGCGTTCTTTTTATTCGGAATAAAAACAACGGCGAGAGCGGTATACTTGCATGCTCAAAATCACCCTCGTCACCAACCTGAACTGATCCTAAACACTCTCTCGTCTCTTTTAAGCGGAGCCTCGCGTGAACAAAAGAGGCGAGCAAATCGTAAGGGGCAGAACCCACTTACAAACACCGCTTTCACAACCTTGTTAACACCCTGCCTGGTAAATCACCTGTATGTTCTCGAAGCACTTGTTCGTTCTTTTTTTTTTTTTTTTTTCCCGTGCCGAAAAGCACGTTGGTGTGAACAGCGTACCCGAAAATATGCTGAGTCCCTTCACTTCGATTACCTCGCGGCGCGGGAGGTCCGGAGGACGAAGGGTGGGGGCGGTGGTCGGCGGGGAAGGGCCCCGGGGGTGGGCGAGACGCAAGTGGTGGCGGTGGAAGAGGCAGAAAGAGAAGAACGCGCCGGCGTGGAGGTGAAAGTGGTGGTGGTGATGTTGAAGCAATTGGCGATGGCGACTGTGTGGCGATGGTTGTAGAGTTTATGCTGACCGTTGAAATTAAGGCTGATTATGGCGACTGCGATGATTGAGAGGGGTATGGTAGTTTTGTGGTTCTGGTGCTTACAATTGTTGTACTTGTGAGGGTTGTAGGAGTTAAAGTTGTTGTAGCGAGTGTCGTAACTGCATGTGTAGCAGTGGGGGTGTTGGAATTGGCAAATTCCAGTAATCTGAAAAGTTATTTTTTTATTTATTTTAACATATTTATTTTTCATTTGGAAGTACGTTAGTTTAGTTTACATCACTTTTTCAGATGTATTGTATGGCTTACAAATATTCTTATTTCCTAATCTAAAAACTAATCTAAAACGGTGTAGGAAGCTACAAGCTGCGCCTACTGTTCACCATTGTTGGAGAATATGTTTAGGAAGGCGTTGAAAGGGTATCGGTGTTTTATTCGCGTTGGAGTATAGTCTGTTGAGGCGAGGTTGTAGTGGCTGACGTGTAGGTTTACAGTTGATATTTGAATAAAAGTTACTGGAGAGATGGGCTATGTGTTTAAAGATGGATTTTATATTCAATTCTTTTTGTAATTGTTTGTTGGATATAAACAATAGTGCGTGAGTTGCTAAACGGAGAAATCTATTTTGTATTATTTTCAGTTTATTTATAGCTGTAGCTGATGCGTTAGTCCACACGGGGCATGCGTATTATATTAGTGGTCTGATTATTGATTTATATAATGCTGTGTCATTGTCTATTGAAAGGCAGGGAGTTTATTAGGTTTTAATTGCGCTATTTTGCATTTTGCTTGTTGAGTTTTGGTTGTAATATGGGAGTTTCTTGTAATATGACAAGCGACCGAGTGGATATAAGCGGCAATGTGATAATGACCGCCTGCGGGGCTGGGCGGGGCGGGGTTGGCAGAATCGTAGGTGGAAGGGATAGTGCGCTCGAAAAGTCTTGCGTGCCAAAGGGCGGGGCTGGCGGACGTGATGTGTCTATCGAAGACGGACGTGTGGAAGGCAGGAAGAAGAGGTGGGACGCAGAGGGGCAGTAGATTGTGTGGAGCAAAAAGGGAGACGATAGCCTGTAGCGACACAGAGAACAGCAGAAGTCAATGGGATGAGATGCTAGAGCATGGTTTCCCAAACTATTTTCGGTCGCACATCGCTTTTGCTAAAATTATTGCAGCCGTTTATCCTTCACAGTAATTTACTTTACATACTCAAAATAATTTTAATATTTCGCACTTTTATTTCGGAATCCGCAACTAGAACAGTCATTCTCTCCTCTGTTACCCCAGAGAAGCGACTTGATCCTTCCCTACCTTCCAAATCGTGAGAAGCAAGCCCTTTACGTGTTCCTTTCAGTAACTACTGACGGAAATCCCAAGCTATGAAATAAATGGATGAACCAGCAAAAAAGAAGGCCGAGGAATGCTTGTGTGTGCCTTGCCGTGTACATGTGATTCTTTCTGTGGACACTAGAAATTTCTAAATTTTTAATTAATTAGGTACTTATTGGCATGGGAATCATATATTTCTTGAACTAACAAACAAGTAATTATAATAATAATAATAATAATAATAATAATAATAATACCATTATTATTTAAAAGTCAGATAGTTGTGAAATATCATTCGTCGGCCCCAATTTTTCTTATTGAAATCTATCGCCAAGAAAGTTCAAAGTGACTCACCACGGATGACGGTAGGAGCCTGGGAGTGACTCTGCTAGAACATTTCAGTGGACGTTACGGGACGGGATGAAAACAGAGGTGGACAACAGGGAACGGCAGGAATCGGCAGGGGACACGATAGAAACCAGGGACGGTTCGGGGTGAGTCAAAAGGGTTGACGAATGTCAGAATTCGCAATGTTAACGCGAGAAGTGTCGGGCTTCGCGAGCGTGGAGTACGAACAGCGGAGGAGGACGGCCGGGGCATTGGCGGTAGCGTGGGCACGGAATAAATGGCGGAGGCGGGGAGGGGGGGCGGTTCGGACGGAGCGGCGAAGGAAACGGCCCGTTCGGAGTCGCGCACGCTGCCCATCTCCATTAAATAACCTTGGGCGATAAAAGTGCGCGGGCGGTCTTCGGTGGCGGAGATGTGGGAGAGGGGTCAGTGGCCGACGAGAGCCCATCTCACGTTAGTCTCTGCCTCATTCACAATATAGAAAAATATTCTAGGAGCTGTTGCATCACTCCAAGTCTACACTATAATCATTCATGAAAAAATTAAACACTGAGTCATCATAATTTTCTTCTTACCCTTCCTTTTATTATGAACAGTTGGAAGACATTTTTTTTGTTAGTATTTGTGATGCATTAGTCTGACAAACATTTTTGCATTTGAAAGGTTAGGGGCATTTCAATCATTACCGGTCTCCAAATTCACAGCAGACGTGCTTTCGTACGCATCCCCAGTACAACCAAAACTTCCTTCTTACTCAGAATCAATGGTACCTATTTCAGAAACTGTGATATCGTTTTACTACTTTCATGACAGATTATTGTGACAACCACTAAATTGCAGCAATAATGAGGGGGTCACCAGATATGGTGTCAGCCGGAACACAATCCAAGGTGATGAAGGCATCAGCATTCACGAAGTATTTGACCGTTAAATAATGGTGTAGTGGTCGGTTACTTTACGAACTAATGGCAACATTATAGGCGACTAATGACGATCAATAGACCAATGAAATTAATCCCTAGTTTGGTAACAGATTTATCACAAATATTCAAGACAGAAAATGCTCTATAATTAGTCTGATTTCAAACAATATTATAAACGATCCATATTAATGCATTTTTTATTTTAAACTTGAGTGATTTTCCCCCCATCTTCACCCAATTTCTGTTCTTCTTCATACTAGCCACAGTGTTCTTCATCTGGCCAAAAACAAAATAGAAATAACAACATCCGACTTATTTAGAAAAGAAATAATTCATGAAACTTTCTGAAAATTCACAAAAATAGCGCATTTTCCCCAGCAATTGAATCTAATTACTGGCGTTTCCAAACTTCCTTGTCAATTGTCCCCAACTCCTCCCCCCTCTACAAAACAATAAAAATGCGTAAGCGTCGAGGGACCCCCCAGAGACCGAGAGGCGGCGAAGGACGAGGCGGCGAGGCGGCGGCGCGAGCGCATGCCGAGAGATCGCACGAGCGAGCGGCTGACCCCGCGACCCCGCGGCGACCGCCCGAGGCCCTTCGCCCTCGCCCTCGCCCTCGCCCTTGCCCTCCACCCGGCCGCTGCACGCGCCGCCGCCGCCGCCGCCGCCGCCGCCGCCGCCGCCTTCTTATGCGCCTTGCGCAACCGCCTGTGCCACCCGCACGCACCGCCAACCTCCGAGCGCCAGCGCGAGCAACTCACTCAGCCCCTTCCTCCTCTACCATCTCCTGGTTTCCCGAGGCAGATAGCATCCACATGAACAAATACGTATATGAAGGCTCACATGAGAGTAAACATTCAAAAAATGCATTATGATAATTATAATAATAATAATAGTAATAATGATAATAATAATTATTATTATAATACTGTATCTTTGTATGTTTCTGTGTGTGTCTATATCATCATTTCGCCCCATCCCCCAGGGCTTACAACCTTGGGATGTAAAAATGGAATCAGCATTGAATTGCTGATTCCTGCAATAGAAAAGTTACGTGCACCTACCCTGATAATCACGACTGATTCCCGATGGGATGCAGGGTGCCCCAGTGGGATCGCGTGTCTCCACAGTGGCCGTTTCACGAAACAAAACAATAATAATAATAATAATAATAATAATAATAATAATAATAATAATAATAATAATAATAATAATAATCAACTATGTCTACTTGTAGATGTTTCTGTGCCTTGCGATCAAATCGTCGTAACCAAGGACGCAGAAAAACGTCTTAAATACAAGACTTTGGAAATCGAGATCAGCCGAATGTGTGGCGTCAAAGTACAGGTTGTGCCGATTCTTATCGGAGCTCTGGTATTTGTTCCGCAACATTTGCGAAAGGACTTGGCTAAACTACCAGGTCACTGAAAAGAATGGGAAGTGCAAGATATTGCTTTATAAGGATCAACCTACATATTGCGCAAAGTATTTTAGAAACACCGGGAGTCCCTAGATCTCCTTAGGAAGATGGTTTCAAACTGCGGATTTTGGGTTCAGTGGACTCATAACATCTTTAGTAGTTAATTAAAAGAATACTAACAATAATAATAGTAATAATAATGTGTTTTATTTGCTATATTTCTTATCGACTTTCTAAATCCTAGGATTCCCTATATAAAGGGACATTAATTATTTGATGGCCACTGGAGGTGACTGATTAACAAAGGTGATAAGAGAGGCAGCAAAACTATAAAATACATAGGAAAACACCGGCTAGGTCTTCCGAATACATCACAAGTAATCGGAATTTTGCCGCTATGCTCACGGGAAAAAATACCTGGAATGTTGGTCTATATAGTGTAGACCTACTGATCACCCTGACACAACTGCTGTGTTTGAATTTTGCCGCCACGTGGGCACATGTTTCCTGATGAATGAATCGGCTACAGAATCATCAGCAGGCCCCACATAGCATTCAACGACTCTTTCAACTAACGGACCACTCTGAAAAGAATCATTGAGCAGATGTAGCGGAGCCCTTCCATAATGCAGTGATAGATGCAGTCTTGGGCGAAGTGCGATTTAGTGGAGAGTGATGGGGAGATAAGCAATTAACTTTGCCATTGTTACGTCGGTTACCGTAGCTACCCAGATTGTTCATTGTAATGTTACGCGGGAAACAAACTTACAATTCAACTTCGCTAGGGTTTGTAAAACAAATATTGTTTCTAATTGTTCTTCTGAAATTATTTTATTTATTAAAGTTCAGAAACTACATTAATTGATCCCTAATACGTCGCCATTTTCTCACACGCACGCTACGATGCCGCGCTACGCTATGTTGTCGTGTGTTGCAAACACTACGTTCCCGGTAATTCTATAATTGTATTAGTATATGTACAGCACATTTGTTCGGATAAGCCGAACATTTCCGAGTCCGAGCACACTACAGCCCCCATAAGTTCGGATTACCGAGATTCTACTGCACATCGGTGACAAGAACATATTCGTATTTCCTGTTTGAAGGATTACTCCACCTGATTAATTACTTCTCCCTCTAACTCTTATTTTATCCTTATGTCTCTCTCGGTCCATTGTCACTAGAATTATCATAACTGCAACCTCTATCTACAACTTCTTTGCCGTTGCAATTGCAATGCACAGAAAGACAATCCGCTGCAGCACATTTCTTTCATAATCTTTAATTGGATCTACTCGACACATCAAAGTTACCCGCAAAATTAATGTTTGCACATTTCGACCAATCCGTCTCACCCACCCAGGGGCGGATTAATATTTATGCCGCCTGTAGGCACATCAAATTTGCCGCCCCCTGTTTAAAATTAATGTTACATTTCTAATTGTAACGTTTCAGTAACAATTCCTCATTAATTTAAACGTTTTAACTTTAAAAGTAACATTATATTTTGCACATTGTTTTCATAAATTAAATAATTTTTTTGGATTAGCTAATTTTGGATATAAACAGTATCTTCATAGCAAGTAACGTTTAACATTATTAACGTTTCAACACTGAAACGTTAACATTAAAAGGAAACTAAAACATAACAACTAGAATTGCAACATGTTTTCTTTCGTCAACGGGCCTTAGTTTCAGATTCATATACTTCTGAAATCATAAGGTATACTCTAATGAAGTAGACAAATAAATAGCTTGTATTAAATATTAATATGATATTTTTAAAATAAAAATATGACTTATGCTGTTATAGGTTTTAGAGAACCTAAATTTGTTTTAGAAAATATCAAGAAAATTTGCCGCCCTTGAAAATTTGCCGCCGTAGGCACGTGCCTACTGTGCCTATGCGTAAATCCACCTCTGCACCCACCACCTTCACTGTCAATATAACCACTGCTGGGTCTTGTCTGCCTAGTACTGTAAAATTAACTCTGTTCGTGTTGCTACCAGCAGCAACTTCATCACGTTGTAGCTTCCAACAACGAACCTATTGCTGTAACTGCCAATGAAGCAGCCATCAGCACCCCATCATCATCACTTATTTAACACACCCGTCCCATTTAAACTTCACGCATCTTTTGGAATTCTATCGTCGCTGGCAACCTCAGCCACTCAATCCATCACCATTTCCTCTTCCTCCACCAACTCCGTCACTTATCCCCTTTCCCCTGCGTCGAATCGTTCCACCGAGACGAACAATCAAGAATAGGCGCATGATTTACGAGGCGGCCAATGAATCCGAACGCCCCCTCCGAGAGGCGTCTAAAAAAATGCCTAACGATCATTGTTAGAGATACTGTTAATTCCGAACAATGCTATATAAATTGTCTCCGACTCGAGCAAGAAAAGAACAAGAAAAGAGGCCCGTGTTTAATAAAGTGCGCGTGAGAGGATAACGAAAGCGATACGGCTGGAAGCGGTACCCACGGATTCGGACCGCAACTCTCGTGCCATACCGGGTGCTGACAGCGAAATCGTTACCTGGCTATTACGTAATTGCGTTCGTTAAACCGAGGTTCGGTCGGCGGTAACAACTGTGCCGCAGCCAAGGCACCCTCCTCCCGCCCAGCCGCGGGTTGCACGACTTTGCGATATGCGTTTGATGAGGGCGGCAGTTGTTGGGCGCTGGTCGTGGCTACAGCACATCCAAGGTCCTTTCTTTTCCTCACTTGGAAGATCTTTGCGTAGAAACGCGTATTTTTTAGCGATGCAAAGGCATCGCTAAAAAATACGCGTTTTCAAATCTACGAAGGTTTTAACAGAAAAACAGAAGTTGGCCAGATAGACGCACGGTGTTTTGCACGAACAGAAAGAGGAGGAGATGGGCAAACTTGAAATAAACACTGTCAAATAATTAGGAGGTCGAGATGGTGATACGGATAATAAAGAAATAAACTGAAGAACATAGGATCGATATTCGAGGAGAAAGAATGGAGAGATAGATGGGGGAATGTGTGGTTATTTGGGTAGGCAGAGATTTTTTGTTTTTCAACTCTGTCTCGGAATCTGGAACTTAGACACAAGTCAAAATATGCATTCTGGTACCGAACTAATTTTATGTAATTCCAAAACCATTTTCTGTCACTAATCATTCAAAGAATGGCAAAAGTAGCGTAGGATTATGCTTTTTTTGAAGGGAAGAGAAATGAAAGATAAGTATATTGTACATTTGCGAGTACATGTTGAATGGTTTCTCAATTACTGCTTCGAAACCTAGGAAATACCATTTTAATTATCCGTGAATTTCCAATGACTGTAATTTTCTTACGAGTGTGAATATGAATAGATACGCTCCTGGATTGAATCTCCAAATCAGAACTATTTATGCATAAGTAAATACACTTTCATTCTCTATACGAAATCTCATTTTCATACTAATACAATCGTGTACCGTGCAGAGAAAACTGTCTGAATCACACAAGAAAAGCCTGTCGCAGCATCGTGACAGTTACAAATTCAACCACTATAATCACTCGAATTTGATAACCTTCACATATACACGCATTAAACTTGACAATACCGCCTCCTGAGCGAATACAACGGCATCGAGGCAGACGTGGCCATTCCAAAAATAAATCCAACTCGACCTTTGCCCTCAAACATTTCCTTCGAACACAGCATTCGTGCTTCGACCCTCCCCGAAATAAAAACGAAAAAAATAATCAGTGAAGGGCATTCACATCGTAGCACACGACGCACGCATACTATTTTTAAATCTCTGCAAAGAAAAAAAAGGGAAGGTTCCGTACGTTAACAAAACACGTTACAAATGCCAAATTAAACCCATTGAGTTGCTCACCATGAAGTCACAGCCCGCACGACGACTGCCACTAATGGCTGCCTTGCGTTCCAGAGACAACTAACTGTTCGTGCACCGCGGAGAGAGTTTTCGCGGCTGAACTTGTTCCATTCAGCCTCCTGCACGTGACATGGCAAATAGTCCCTTGATGGCCACAGTGGAACGTTTTTCAAATCTCCTGGTCGTAAATCTAAAAGATTCACGTGCACTGCAAAAAGCATCTTTAAAATACTGCGTTTAAAATTCAGCAATAATGATGGGTGGAGCCGATCTAGAAGGCCGAGGGGGCAAACAGCGTGTACCGACCCAGTGCTTCGGTCCCAAAGGTCGCGGGTTCGAGTCTCGCCTTGGGCAAAGTTGTTTCTCATTGTCTCTCATGTATGTGTTGTCGCGGAGTGCCTCGCGTTCTGCCGACCCCAGATCAGAGGAGCCCGCAAGTGTACTCGTGTCTAGTATATGGCCAAATATGCGTCTCATCCCAACGTAAAGGATAACCGGTTGGATAAAAGACCTAGAAGAAAGAAAGGTGGTGGTGGAAATGAAGGAATTTATCCTAATTTGCGATATATTAAAATAATTGACACTTGCCTGCGAGAAAAGAATAAATATTTTCCTAATTTTTATGTTCAGATATAATTTGTCTCCCAGCAGAAGTTTATGGACAACACTTTTGCACATAGTTGATTTTCAGGAAATGTATTGATTACACATGATGGAAATCAACTAAATTCAAAACTGTTGACTATGACCAATAACTATTATTTGCAGTCAAAGGATATCCATACATAAACATAAGCAAAATATGTCTTTGAAACTCACCCGGAAGTGTGAATTATTTTTTTTTTTTGAAAACGTGATTCTAAAATACCAGAAATTTCTTACGTTAACTCCTCAAAAATTTATATTTATGCACGATTTCTGTTTTAAATCATTTTCAAGGACCGAGGACAGCAAAAAAAAAAAAAAAACCAGACAGTCACTCCCAAGTAGACCACAAAACCTATCATCTTTCTTGCACTCGTAGGTCGCTTGTGTCCTCCAGGCACCAGACAACGTGTCTACACGGGTGACAGGCGCGACGTTGGGCTGCGTCGCTGCGGCGACTCATTGCCGCGTTGATAACCGCGCGCATCCACTGCGCGCACGCGCCCTTCACTCATTCATCAGCTCTGACACGCGCGTGACGCCCCCAGAAAGACACGCACGCACGCACGCACCCACCCGCGCAGGCACCGCGCGCCTTTCTGATCCAATCAGGGCCTCGATTATAGAGGGCACGCCACTTGCTCACCGCGGGCGGTGCGCGCGCCGGGCCCCCATCCGAACCCCCGCGCCCACCCCACCCCCGCCCCCACCTCCGCCTCCACTCCCGCCCCCGCCCCCGCTCCCGCTCCCGCCACCGCACCCGCCACCGCTCCTGCTCCCGCTCCCGCCACCGCCCCAGCCTCTATCCCCACTTCCAGCCCCCGCCCACACCTTCACACCCGCCTACGGCTCCTCCCCCACCCACGTTTGCGTCGATGGTGTAATGGTTAGCATATCGGACTGTTATACTCAAGTTGGCTGGTTCAAACCCGATCGAAGCCGTGCATTTTAAAGGGCGAACAAATCCTTCGTACGCCTTCCTTCGGAGGGGAAGTAAAGCCGTCTGTCCCCTGTTAGTAGATTTACTTGCATGTAAAAGATCCTCAAGCCTAAATGACGCCTCTGAGCAAAATTCAAAATCTCCAGTTCTTGGCCCAAGAAATAACTCCTTTCTCTGCTTGTTGGTGAAAGGAGCGTAGCGAAATTTGCGTGGTCAGACGGAAGAGCAGGCGTCATGGCCACGTAAAATAAGGCATTAATTCAATTCAATTCTTGCGTCGGCCCTCCACTGTACCTCCTTTCTTCTGCCACAGCTTCCACCCATTCTGCCTTCCCCACCCAATTTCAGTCTGTGTCTTCGCGTCAGCCCACGTCCCCGCCTCCCCCATTATCCATGCCTACAGGTGGCAAATTCTAGCAAAGCATAGATATATCGAGACTTCGATACACCACCAAAAGGTTTTCGATGTCGATGAAAAACATGGACAAAAACATTGATGTTTATAATATCGATGTTTTAAATATGATGAAACATTTCGAAGTAAAATGTGGTTCTAGTGCGCGGCATAACACGTCATCAATAGTGAAAAGCATACTCTGCCTTAAATTTGACTGTCCTCTTAATTTTCAAATGAATGTTCTATGTGGTCAAGGTTAAAATTGCAGTTTAACGATCACGTACAAAATAATAAAAAAAGGTTGTGAAACCTTGCGAATAGCAAACGCATTTGTGCCGCCTGGGGATCACCACACAATGACAGTTGTCAATGGCTGTTGATTGCGAGAAATTCACAATTAAAATTGATACTGGAAATTTTATTTATATTATGATTTTTTTGAAAACCTAGATGTTTCTGGACAAATATATCGATCTAAAGAAAACATCGAAAGCAAAAAATCGATGTTATAATAACAATATATTGTAAAAACATCGATCCGATTTGTTGCCATCCCTATCCATGCTTTTTTGTACCAGATATGTACCTGTCCTTGTCTAATGTGCTATCATTACCCCCGTTTCGCATGTGCTCCCTTCCATTCTTGTGCTCCACCGCCCTAGTGTCTTCGTCTATATCCCTGCGTCCGTCGTCCCAATCCTCCCCCAGCCCTGCGTTCCATTTTCCTGTGTACCCGACCTTGTACCCTCCCCTTCCTCCAGCTCTCGACTAATACCTCCTCCGTCCTGTCACAGTCCACATCCAGCCCAGTCCCGTCTCGACCTGTCTAAGTCCTCGCCCTTCCCCGACATACCACCGCCGCCTCGTCGCCATCACAACTACGATCTCAAGCGACATTTCCACAGCATCGACTTGTCCATGCGTCTTCCATCTCTTCTCTGCCGCCCTGAATTTGCGCGACCTCTCACCCTTGCTATGCTCCCGGTATCCGTCTCTTCTCTCCGCTTTGCCACCGTCGCCACTCCTATGCCCCGCCCTTCCTTCTGTGATTCTTCCGGCTCCACCTCTTCGCCTGGAACCGCTCCCTCGGCCCACGACTTAACCTTCGCCCTTTGCCCTGACCACATTACCTGCCCTTGTTCGCACCCTCGCTCTGGTTGCTTCACACATTCACCGCCCTCTGCCGATCTATCTCTGTCATCCAGTAATGTTACTTTCTACATTTTGAATGACCCATGACAGATTCGTTCAAATACATTCGTTGCGTCTATACGAGATTCAATTCTTACGAGTAACTTGTGCAGCAAAATATTTGAGTTTCTCGCGGTGGGAATGGAATCAATTCTATGAAATGTTTAACCAATTCTGAACCCTTTAGAAACAGAATTCTACGGTATCGGAATCCTATATAATCGGTGTTCCATGAATGTCCTCAATTTTCTCTTCTCAGATCCATCGACATATGTTTTCCTTCTTTCCTCCACTTTTTTTTATTCTACTTGTATTTGGCAATTTTTCAGGTACATCGCGTTTTCGCACTCGCGAAAATCATTTTTTTCTGTTTTTTCGTTAATTACCAGGCCTTCATTGGCTCTGCACCAACATCTCCTCCAACAGTCTCCTTCCAACTCACTTCATTACCAACTTCAACTTCCTCATAGTAAAATAAATCATTTCAATTGCGCCGATGTCCCCGTGAGTGACCTTTCACCCCATCCCCTCCGGCATTGCCCCACCAATAACTCACACTCGCTCTAGTTCAGACCTATTGCTTCATCTCCCATACACCTCTGACCCCCTTTCTTCTCAGATCTTAGCTCCGCTTCAAGACAGTGCTAATGAATTAATTTACACCTGCAAGAAATATGGCGGCGTGTCCTCCCACTGCTTCACTGCCACCTATTTGATACACTGGCATAATCGCTGTTTGATTAGAGTAGAAGTCGTCATAGACTCCTGAAATATTTGTGTTGTCTATTTCAATCTCATGCTCTCATTATTCGTACCCGAAGACAGTACGCTAGTGGATACGTACACCTTTGAAAAAGTAGGGAAATTTAAATTTCTCTCGTTTCTTGTACATGAATTACATATATTCAATAAATGTTGACCTATCAGTAGTTTTTGTACTCTTCTTTAATCCAGTGTCATATTCGTATCAGGGAGATGGAGACAAGAACAGAGATGTATGACGTTCTCAGGTGAGTGTAAAATAATGAATGATTAGGAGAGATATGATGGTTTGCAGCTTCTTGCCACCGCAAAGTGAATAACAATAAACGAATCTTTATTACCCAACATCCAAATTAGCACGAGCAAGATCTTTTCATTAGACTCCTATCGGCCACTTTCTACTAAGCAATTGTCACCTGATAAAAAAAAATAATGCAGAGCTATTTTCCGACTATGGAGCCCAAGTAAGTGTATTTGAGTTTAAGTGTAGCAAGATAAATATCAAAATATGGAATCAAAAGTGAACGGTTCTACAAAGTAACTTCAACTGAAGGGTGTGTCATGATTCTGATGTTCTTGCAATTAATAACGTTTGACTTATAAGTCTTACAAGCCATTCCTTTAAAGATATACGTAATATCAATTATGAAAAAAATCATCTACATCAAGCACAAGATGTGAAAATCGTTTTCTTATTATTGTAAACACTATCCCAAATTATTGCTCTTTTCATGCTACATCTTATTATATAGCACACATCAATTATAAACAAATGTGTAATGTCCGCCAGTGCGGGCACTTCAAAGAATTGGAGATATTGCTCATGACCTGAGTTGTTTTAAAGCGATCTATTACAAATAAATAATCACAAAGTGCAATAATTAGTTCCTACCTACCAAAAATCAAACTTGAAACTCTAGTGCCAAGCGATAGCCTCTGTAGCCGCCTGCGACATTAATACTTCGCCTTAATAAAAGCCGCCTGTGCCATGGTACTTCTTTTTCTACTTGATATTTCCATTACTATGTACATTCAAATTCCAATTTATTCTTTCCGCATCCACATGACTGCTCTTGGCATTATGCACAAAACTACACCCCATTCCCAGCAGCACCTCTTGTGACTTGGCGACTTTACTAACATCTCGTGGAATGGTTTCAGACCCATTCTGTTCTCTTCCAACTTCTTCTCGCTAGGACCATTACTCACAATTCAACTCTTCAACAACGTTTGCTTCTTGTCGAAGAAACACGTTCCAACCGACCACATTTCGCTCTCTTTGGCAACCAATATTCAGCCTCCGCTATATAACACTCATGTTGCATAATTCCTATCTTAGTTCTTATCCACCGGGAAGGTTCACCTTCCTCCGGCGACTCTGTTCTCCGACAGCCGACAGGATGGTGCTAATGAATAAATTTACGGTGCGAGAAGAAAGATCGGAATCGCGTCCGTGTACGACGCCACAGGACTCCCAACGCCTAAAGCGCTTGCTTTAACACCGCATCTGCGCCGACCACAACACACTCTCTTGTAGTCTTTGCTTTCAGCCCTCTTACTATCGCACTCTGACCAATCGCAATGACCATCTTTCAGGATTCACACTTCGAACTCTCCCGGAGATAAAACCGTCGTAATGAACTGCCTTCTACGAATTTTTTTTCCTTACTTTGCTCGTCGGATTCCTTCTTGACACGCCATACACCACACACACACACACACACGCACACGCACGCACACATACGCACACACGCGCACACACACGCACACGCGCGCGCACACGCGCACACACGCACACGCACGCACACACACAGATACACACATAACATAGCTGACCCATTGGCGTGAGCGCTACCATTCGATCTCTAGGCCCGATGTTCAATTACTGGTCATTCCATGGAGTTTGTGGTTTCCCAAGACGTGGTAAGTTTTTTTGAGGTTCTATTATTTACCCCGTCTCTGTTTCAAACCATTACTATCATCTGTCCATCAGACTATTCTCGTTCGTTAACCGTTTAGTTACAGCCACACGGGTTCGGATCCTGAAACCATTACTGACATCACATGCCTTTATTCCTGTTTCCAACCTAATGAGGGAGAGTTTACGTCGCGATAGAACGAATTCGAATGTCTCATTAAATAAATGCAATTTACAAAATATAAGTGAAATATAAGTTCAAAGACAAGATTGAAGATTAATAACTAGAATTCTCGAATTTTTACGGGTCTCGATTTTCTACCTGATCGAATCTTTTCGAGCGTCCCTCTGGATACTCGGAGTCCAAGGGACACGATGTTAAATGCATCATTTTCATTGGCAGAGGTATCTTTACAAACACTGTTGTCACCCTCAAGGACCTAGCATGAGGCAGATGACCTAATATTAGCTAATTCAATGAGTTACTTAATTTAATAATTTTACTTCCGAAACATATTTCGCAAGATTTTACAAAATTAACGAAGAAAAAACATAAAAGCTTAAATATTATAAAATTAAGAGTTGACATCCCAGTCACTAATTATTTCCGATCTGATCACATCCGAACAATTCGAACGAACTCAAACCAATCCTGGTCACCAAACCGTCTTCCTCTTTACTCACGCAGAATTAGTGATTCTGGCCACGGCAACTGCATTAGTCCCATAAGTGTAGTGCATGCTTTCCCTCTGGAGTAGGCGATGATGGTGAGATCCGGTGCCGAACTATCTGTCAGCGGGGTTTGCCCGAACAGGGTATCTCCCACTAGAGGGGCACCGCCCCAGCCAGGACAAGCTCCAATCTCCCGACCGGTATTCTGGCATGTGTGGTAGTGTAAGTGCACTGCACTACCACACAGTAAGGGATGAGGATAGGACAGGGAAGGGGAAGGAATGATCGCGCGCAGTCTGTGGCCCGTTTGTTAGAGTAGTGCTCCAGCATGCGCCTGTTATTGATCGGAGAACCCACGGAAAACTACCGACCAGAGAAGCCGGCCACTACAATTCTCCTCCAGACAACGATTGAATTCAACGTAGCTGTTGAGCTAGTGTCGATATTCCTGCCACACCGTTGGAAGTCGAATCTACGACTTTTCTGTCACAGGCACTGCAGTGACATCAATTGATACCCTGAGCCACCTCTCCCGGTAATAGCATCCCAACCACCCGCATCGTCTCCAGCCTCATCCCCACCTCCCCCCCATCACCACACCACTACCGCCTCCGCCACAAGAAGGTGCTAATGAATAAATTTACCGCGGCGCGGGAGAGAGAGAGAGAGAGAGAAGAAAAAAAAAGAATCGAAATCGTTTCCGACTGCGCCTGCGCCTTTGCCGCCTGCCGAACGCCGCTACATTATTCACGCGCGCGAGGGCGCCGCGGGGGCGGCGGCGACCGGCCGACGCGTTAGCAACGCACGCCTCCCATCCAGACGCGCGGCGCGCCTCCCACGCAGCCGGCAGTGGTCGCGCCCGCGGCCGCCGCTACCGGGCGGAGCGCTGCTGTCGATGAGAGGGAAACGGGATGCGTGTTGTGACTGTAAGATGGATTTCCTGGCTGGAGAGATGGTGTTGGGAAACGAGGAAGAAGTTCATCGCAACGATGGGGCTATATCCGTGTGCCCGCACGCCTTCAAGCGCTGGGAGTAGTAGGGTTCAAATCCCGGTCGGTTCGTGGGAGGAGGGATCAATTCCCGGGGGTAGAATCCTATGGATCCATGAAATTTATTACCTATTATGGCAAATCCAACATTGTGTAGATGTGGCATGAGAACGCAAAAATGTGATAGGTTAAACAACGAAACATGGGCTCGTGGCTAGCTATTATTCAGCGTGCTCGCTTTCTCCTAAGCAGCCCTGGCTTCGATTCCCTATAGTGTGCGTTTTCCTAGCAATGTCCCAGTATATGTCGCTGTGTGACGATGAGAAAATTCACTTCTAAGGTTGAGAAGACCGAAATACGGCATGGGGATGTCTGCGTGCCCTCTTAACCCATGGCCGCGAGACAGGGACGTCGCCGGTAGGTCTGAGCCAATTCACGGGCTGTCGCGCCAATTACATTCATACATATAAAAACGCACAGATGGATTCGTCGTCTTTCTTCAAAAGGCTACACTTTATTCATGTTTGGAGGAGGGGAATTATTCGAAGGAGAGATGTAGCTTAATTTTAATTACGCCCAGGTAGTGTTAACCACTTCTGCTGTCTATGGACATAAAAGGTGAAAATGAGTTGCGTGCTGTGATTATAATATTTTCTTCTTTGAGAAATCAAAGATGTTCGAAGACCAGAAAAATAATGGCTGCCGGAACTCTGCCAATAGAGGTCGAAATTCGAAGGTATTGCATAACGGAAGGAGATACCGTATAATGTATCGTACGCCTAAGTAAAGATTGTACCACTGCCTCAAACCTCACCATTGCAAGCCGTTGATAGTAGCAGAGAGGAAGCAGTCAAACAGACGTTCGAGTAATGAGTTCGCTTTCTTCTAATTACGTTCTACGAGAAAAAATGCGAATTAGATTTGGTGGCCCTGTGAGTGACGTAAACATCTCACACCACAGTTAGAACCGAGTTATTGCGAGTTATGGATAACAACTTCCGCATACCATGCCGAAGAATGAAAAATTGACGAATGAAAAATTGGGAATGTTATTCAATCTCGCAAATATAATAAATATTGCGCTTTAGTTGTAAACGAAAATTCCTGATGTGTGAATGGAAAACTTAACATTAAAATATTTAAGAGGTGAGCCTGAAATCGTACTAGGAATTTGTGGCGTAGTTAGATGAGGGTAGGGGGTGAAGCGTGCCGGGTGACACTATTTTAGGGATGACACCAATTATAATATTTTTATGGTTCGTTTTAGATTATTTATGTAAAAATTATATTTCAATTACATATATTTAAATACTTTTTAATACATTATAAATTTCATGTGCAAATGTACTTATATTTTTATTAAATTCAGAAATTCATATATTTCAGCAATATATGTATTCAGTAATAGATATTTTCTGTATTTAATTTATGGAGGGTTTTACCATTAGCTTTGCCTCGGGACATCAATTGAAGCTACGCCATTGCTAGAAATAAATCCAGAAAATAAATTAACCCCACTGACGGAGTTCAAACGTATTGCTAAAATAAAATGAGATACCAAGGAGAAATCAATATGACTACATTTCTTATTAGAAACAGCATCATTCGAGAAAGCATCAAACACAAATAATTGATTGTTAGGCTTTACCGTAACGATTGTATTGTTTTTATAAGTGTTTTGTATATTGATACTCTTGTAACGTATGTTCAATTACGTATTTTATGAGAAAGTTTGTGCAACGGTCGGGGAGCACGTTTGTAACGCACGCCTCAGAACGTGTTGGCCCCTCCCCCTCCCAGCTGTGGGCACCGCCGACGCACGCGTCTTCGCAGCTGCCGATGAGCGGAACATCTAGAAATGGACTGTGCAGCGCCAACCCACCGCCGAGATGAACCGAGGACATCACCTGTAATTGAAATTTTCCGCCCCGTAAATTCTGCTGGCGCAGGTCGAATTGAATGTTGAAAGAGGATGCTCGACCGCCACTTTTATTTAGTGCCTTTTCCCCGGAGGGTGGGTTCTGAGTTTATGATAAATTGGCGATAAATGAGGATGGTTGAAATGAATAATTTATTTATGTTTGGGATGATGTAGCAGTATTCCAATAGGCTAGGTTCAACTCTAACTCTACGCCCGAGAGTTTCTACAGCAGACGTTAAATAACGATGTGAATAATGATGACGATGATGATTATGTACGTTGATGATACAAGTCTAGATAATAAACTACGAGGAGAGAGAGATTCGTAATATATCACTACTGTCCATATTGCTATGTTATATTCATCACACATTTCACATTGAATGTCAGAGTTCTGAATATTGTTTTATAAAAGTGACGAAAACGTATTGGGAGCCTTGACATTCGTCACTGCGCGGTATACTCGTCCATGAGCCGAAAATGTGGAAATGGGAAGTATAACACCAACGCCCTCGGCGTCTGTTTCCACGCATGAAGCTAATAATAGGAATTTCCCGCTCGTAAATTATGCGGACGGAGGACGAATTCAATGTTGAAAGAGGACGCTCAGACTCGACATTTATTTAGTGTTTCAACCTAGGAAAGGTCTGAAAATTTCCCACAGCCTGAACAGACAGGGATAAATGAGAAGGGCTAAATAATAATGTAGAAGAGAATTGTACGTACTCGTATAAGCGCGAAGAGGCGGCCCCGAGATAGAGTACTGTTATTCAGTTCCTCCATCATCAAGAAGACAGGTTAGTAAGTTCATAGATTACTCAAGATGAGGTGAAGAAATATATTGAATTAAAGTAGAAGGAAAATCATTATCTCGCAAAACTTAACTCGAAAGAACTATTTTATAGAAAACATTTTTTTCTAAAAGTTTATTAAATTTCGTCATTGACAAAAGACAATCGAATTGCCTAGATATTTCTCGTTCGCGGAGGTAGATTAGTAACATTCTGTGAAAGGGGCATTCTTCTGGGGCATTCATAATAAGCCATATTTAGCGAGTTACGTAGATATTTACTGGTCCTCTTTATCACAATCCAAATATGAACTCGCTCATTTCATACACGAGGCTCGAACTCACCGCCATGACATGGCATAGCTGAACGTAGTTCTGACCACCTGCTCTGGCTCCGCTACCTCATGACTAATGGACGAATATATCTTAATAATACGGACGGCGATATGTAACAAATGCTGGAATGTAGAGGGGTTTATCGGGATTGTATCTTCTCCTGCTCGGCAATTCATGGGCTGCTAATGATAGTTTGTGGGCGTCATCTTACTCAACGTTCGTTTTTCACTTGTTGAATACAATGGGGGAGAATTTTCTTCTGTCTCATATACCATTCATAAGTATTAAAGTTTATTAAAATATTAAAGCTGTTCAATATATTGCCTTGACATACTGTCTATTTTGTTAATTGCTTGTGTAGAACTCATTTACGGTCCAGTGTACAACATCTTAATTTAATATCGAATAATTCTATTACAAACTTGAAAGAAGAAAGAATTTTAATGAACACAGAAAAATAGAAAAAGAGTTCCAAGCTCATGGGCACGAGTAAAGATCAGTACAATAGATACGTTTCAAGCAGAGCGGCACCGAGACAGTACTTAAGATATGCAACCAGTGTATTTTCTTCTTAAATAAGAATAAACGAAGAGAGGAACCAAATTTAACAAAATTTGAAAATAAGTGGTAAAGAGAACTTATGAAGACATAAGAGATAATTTTGAGGATGGGCAGTATTTTGAATTGCTTTTCTCGCTCAGTCAAAAACGCTGAAGTAAAAATTGACCAAATAAGTGGTAGGTACACATCTTGGTAGCTGAAATGCCTCTCAATATAAGCTCCTCTGAAATCCACAAAATGTGCCCTTATTGAACAGAACATTTGACAACATCCGCCTCCTTCTCTCAAAGCTTCACATTTCCCATCGGGCCAAACAGATGTGCGGTGCATTTTCTTGCGGAGCGAAACGAATTCAAGTTCATTGAAACTGCTTCCACGAAACATCTCTTCATCGCTGAATGTGATACTCATGCTGCGGCCCTCATGCGCGGAAATTTTCCTGCTCGTGAACTCAAACACTTCGTGCACGGCTTCGTAAAACCGAGGCTTCTTGAAATCGCGCCGCGAAGTCGAAAGTTCCAGTCACCACGTCTCCCCCAGACGGGCGGTCGGGCTGACGTCTCGAGAGACAGGGGTTTATTTTCTCTGCAAATGTGTACGCGCAACCACTGCAGAAGCTTGTTTGCGCGGAGACGGGATGCGCCTACAAGCAACATACCCCCCACCCCTCCTCACGGACGATCGCACAGACCCGCCATCTTGACAGTTACGTCGAACGAAGCACCTCCTATAAACCGTTCACGTAATTACAGAGCGATGTTTGAATACGCAAGGTCATGACCAAGGGGAAAAACGATCACCGGGTGCATGGGAATGTCGAAATGTGACGCAGATATCAGTTCTAGCGAACGACATGCAAGTATACACGACGTACAAATATTGCGTCATGCACTCCACTAAAACCTCCGCACTCCAGTAACGACATTAACTGAGCAGTACACACATATCCATATGCAAATCGTTAAGTCCTGTATATTTGTCCTCGGTCACATCTATGACAATTCAGAAAAAGACGTTTCTTTTGGTTGGACGGACCTCGAATTGTTGGCTGCGGCGTGGGAGCGCTATTGTGAGAACAGGCGTATTTGCATATCAATTCACATGTAAGTGCATTTCGTCTTTCGGGAAGGTCTGGACTTCATGCTTTTTCTAGTGATGACGTGCTTTCTTAAATGAAGGCTTTGGGCAGAGATTACGCAAGTAGAGAATCATTTTGGAAAAATATTATCTACAAATTATTATTATTATTATTATTATTGGAGGTTACAATGAAGAGATGTCCCCTCATTAGTACACTATATTATGTGATCTTTCCTGAAAGCAATGAATTTCCAAAACCAGGCATCGTTCTAAAAGAGTACTTTTTGAAGTAGAAACAAAGTGCCCAGAAACTTTGGCCAAAACAATAAGATTTCTCTTCTGAATAAAAAATGTTTCGTAGTCTGTGAAGTATAAAACGTGAACAATTTGATATAATTCGGTATATTCGAACATATCGAATAAATAGATATTTTTACAAATACGATAGAAATAAAAACAATACTGGTTTACAATTAATTATTTTCATCCGTTTTTATTTAAAGAAAAACATGAAAAATAACCAACATAAAACATTTAAAAATAGAAGCTTGAAATGTAGGCAGTCATTGCCAATCTCATTAACACCTTCAGTGGGACAATGGTGCCAACCAATTTGCGAGTCTACGAAATAATCTAAAATATTCACAACGCTGCTCTAACTTGCAATTTCTTTTAAATGACCTCCAGAGAGTGACCGAATGGGATTTCATCTCAGAGAATTTCCACGCGCCGCTGGAGGTACATTATGTCCATAAAGGCCGCGCCGCACACGCCCTGATCGCCGCGGTCGACATACGAATTAACCCGTGGAAGACTCCGCCGCTCTCATCCCTACTGTCAGTTAATGAAGCACTTCACGAATTCTCACAGCAGCATATTAATTTATTTACGACGCATTCTTTCAAATAAGAAGACGCCTTTCGGATAATACACGTCTTTCCTCGGACATATAATTCGTTCGTTTTAGTAGAATGAAGTAGAAAATAAAGCACCGTGTTTTCTTCAGCATGATTTGCAGAGTACAATTTCCATCGAATTACACTTGTACACAAACCTGAGCATGCAGACCATACAATTCTTGTTTGAAAAAAAATGAACCATGCTTCAGTTTTTTGTTGAAAATCCGAGGAAATTCTACACTGGTGCTTTCCGCAAAAACTCAATACTTGGCGTCGGCGTGTCGCGCTTCTTGTGAAATTGGTGGTTACGTTAGGGTTTTAGATATTTTAATGCTGGGGATTTGGTTTTGCTGCCAAAATCGCTGCTGAGCTAACCAATCCAGGCAAAATCTAATATGGCAATAAATGGTCGGAAGTATACATGTTTAACGTAACGCTAATTGTGCGTTCAACTAGGGTATGTAATAAACAGTACGATATTCATGTTCGCCACGCTAGCAATGAATGTAACATTTGCATTCCAATTGTACAAAAACGTGAAAAACTTCTTTATTCCTTAATCAAAATTATAGAACAATTCGGAAATATAGAAAGTGTATAGTATAAAGAGTGTAAAAACCGTCATTTTTGTACTTTTATTGGATCAAAAATTTGATGAAAATTGTACCATGTAAACTGGGGTACACCGTGCGTGATCGTGGGCGGAACTGACAGTGTCAATGGGTGGTGCGGCGGGGCAGTTGGGATGGGGAGGGACAGGGTTATCGTTTTATTGTTATTTATTCATGCTACATAATCACAATGTTCCGATTCTTATGATTTAAAACCTTTAGATCAAAATATTCAAATAATTATACTCCAAGTTATAACCTTGTACAAGTAGTTTGAGTCGTATTTTTAGGATCGTACCTCAGAAAACTTCTTAAAATTTAGATTTTCCTTTACCAGTTGGGACTATCTTCCGGTTTTGCCCGACCCCCTTCGCAAATGTCTATCGGTGTTTGAAGGACCTACCAGACTGCCCCGCGGTCACCCACCGCTTTCAGTGAGAACTCTTCCTACTGAGGGAGTCCCTCGCACCGAGGTAATCCTCGCCCATCTCAGCCCTTTTCTTTGCATTTGTGTCCGGGTTAGCCCTTGTGCTCATCTAGGCGCATGTAGCCTGTCTTTTTCAGATGATTATTTCTTTTTTATGGGCACGTCAGCTGCTATGTTCATTAGTGCCCTAAGCGCACTACATTTTTTTCCGCAAGAGAAGCCGGTGATCTTTCTTGGCAGGACGGTGAAATTCGGCGCCGACATATAAGTTGGCTTGTGGGTCCCTCAAGCAGGTATCTCTCATTAGCGAGGCACCTCCCCCGCCCCGACAAGCTCTTCTACACTTATTTGTAGTGGCACTTGACGTCGGTCAGCTATTACAGTGTCATTCAATAGGGAGCTAGAACGTCACTACTGTGACCTCAGTAGAGCATCGTTCAAGCTCCCTATTGGACGACACCTGATTAAATGTCAAATGGCATTGTAAATAAACTGAAGTACAAGATTCCGACTGGTCTCCCGTTTGTCTTATTTGGTATTGTTATATTAAAAGATGGTAAACCACCTCAAATTATCTCAAGGCTTCTAATTTTTCACCTACCCCGACACGAAGCATCTCCACTCCATACGAGGGCAGGGCTGAGAGGCGACAGGGCGTCTCCGGGCTGCGTGCAGGACCGCGTGTGCTTCTTCCCATCGCGTCGCGGCGTTGCGCTCGGGGCGATCGCGCATGACACCCCCCCCGCCCCGCCCCGCCCCGCCCCGCCCCGCGCTGCGCCGCCCAGCGCCGCCTCACCCCGCGCGCCCCTATGCCGCCCCGCGCCGCCCCGCGCCGCCCCGCGCCGCCCCGCGCCGCCCCGCGCCGCCCCGCGCCGCCCCGCGCCGCCCCGCGCCGCCCCGCGCCACCCCGCGCCGCCCCGCGCCGCCCCGCGCCGCCCCGTGCCGCCCCGCCCCGCCCCGCCCCGCCCTGCCCCACCCCGCGCAGGGGCATTGTATGCTAAGGATATTGCACGACCTGCCCCTGTGCGCGCCTCCGCGCCCGTTGCCGCCGCCGGTGCTGCATGCTGGATGTTCCATAGCAGCATCGCTCGGTAAAAGAAACCGTTCTTGGTGATTGATTGATCGATCGATTGATTGATCGATTGATTGATCGATTGATTGATCGATTGATCGATTGATCGATCGATCGATTGATTGGTTGGTTGATTGGTTGATCGATTGATTGATTGATGTATCCGAGCACGTCAGCTGCTACGAGCATTAGTCCCGCCAGTTCAGTGAATGTCTTACCCCAGGAGGTAAGGGTGCTCCTTCCCCCGCTGGATGGTGAGGTCCGGCACCCACCTAAACGTCGTCTTGCGGAGGATTCCCGCCCCCCCCCCCGCCGACATCCCCCCCCCCCCCCCAGCAGGGCACGGTCTCTTCAGTAACATGCTCTGAGCTCTCGACCGGTCTCCCGACGTATGTGGCGGTGTAGTACATGTAGGAGTAAGTGTGTGCTAGCAAGGGGTGTGGGTAGGACAAGGAAGAGGGAGGAAAGATGGCGCGCAGTTCACGGTCCGTTTATTAGGGTCCACCATCCATCATAAAAAAACATGGAAAACCGATCAGAGCTGCTGATTGTTGGGATTTTCCTCCTGACAGCGGCTGAATGAAATGATTTTTGGTTTGATCGGATCAAATGGATGAGATCTGAGATGCACTGGTGTCGTAACGCCGTTCTATTATTACGTTTGGGAATGTTGCACTCTAATGTAATGCAAAATCAAACGTTCAAGAACGGAAAAAGTACGGGTGGATAGGATTTTTAGGATGAAATCCGTAAACAAATCAATTCTCTTTTCTTGACGTCTTTATAAATATATATGGACAGGTCATTGCATTCTTGAATTGTCTTCCTCCCAACATGCAGTCACGAATTTTATGTCCTAAATAGTCGTGACCAAAGTTCCAAGACTGTTGCAATTTCAGAACTACCAAAGAAATCTATGAATAAACAGTGAACAATATCTACAATACATTTGTGAGTAAATAAATAAGTATTGGAAAGCCATTAATTGTTTCAGTGATAAGTAGAATTGTTTCATTGATAAGTGGAATTTTCTCGTTGTCATGATGTGGCAGATAAACATTATTGTGAGAAGATATGTAGAAATTGAACCTTATCGTTTCTGTCTAGTGAATGAATTAATTAATGACGTCAAATCCTCAAATCATTTAATTTTATTACCCTTTTGACTCAACTAAAATTTAATTTCAGTATTGTTTTTTCATAAAAATTAATAAACATAACATTTCAAAAAAATCACGTTCGCTTACAGGTTATAAAAATGATTGGATGCATGTCATAAAAATACTTTTTCATATACATTATTTATCAACATCGCCTTATTTCATTTATTAGTTCAACGTCTTTAAGGACTCGTTATTTTTTAATTTTCTTTCTAGATTTTTTCGCTCACAGTTTTCAATTCCCTATTTAATGTTACATTCCTCTTTAAATTTCCCCAATTACTCTCACATCATCCCTTAATCCACTTTACCACTGAACTTCCTGCCATTCTTCCCATCCCAATCCCTGTTCATTCTCTCCAGCCTCTGCACCGTCCGGCCATTCATTGCAGATGTTCCACGTCTAGTGACGCTGCGTGCGTGGGTCGTAGATGACACGATACGCGGGGACGCAGAGCGCAGTAGTCAACAGACCAACGACTTCGCGCTATGCGAATCCACTAGCGTATCTCGCGCGCGTCTCTCTGGGTAATTGTCGCGGCTCCTTTCCCGTCAGTCGAGAACAGCCCGTTTGTCATGTCGCCGCGAGCTGAAGAGGCCAGCGGTTCGTTTCCTTGCCGCGTAAATAAAGACTCGCTCCCTTCCTCCAGCGCTCGTCGCCGCCGAGAGAGATATTTTATTTGCTTGACAGTTCTACATACACTTTGTTAGACTCTGGAAATGAGAAATGCCACGTGTCTGCTGCAATGGCGGTGTCCATCTGGTGCAGTAGTGCCGACAATGGGGACGGTAGAGCACGCGAGAAGCGCTCATTGTGCACGGGTGGGAGTTAATTCGAAATGTTAATGCGATGGCGTACTGTGTACAATAGATGAGGCGGTAACTCGCTTTGCGCGGGAAAGTGAGGTCTGTAACGTGTCACATGGTAAGAAACACAGAGAATTGACATTTTTACGGCTAGATCTTACCATTGCGTTTGTCAATTTGAAGAACATAATTTTGTTTCACAATTAATCAGATAATAGTGTTAACAGTAATATTTGTTGATTTGGCATTATGCAAATAGTCTATAAGATATTTCTAAACCTTGTAGTTTACACAGATGTTCCCAGAGGTTATTTATTTTCTGAATTATTATTACAGCAAATCAGCGAGAGAGAAAAGTTGCTGTTTTCTTTGGACGTGAACATGGCCTATCGCATAATCTCATAACTCTCACTTATTCCACTCGACACAAATTCCTTTTCCTCCCGAGCATTCTCTTCGCATGTAATCTCCTCTAATCGCAGTACGCCATATTTTTTCCCCGTTTTTATCCGTGTCCGTAGCCCATATCTCCAAATTTGGTCGAATCTCATTGGAAAGACGAGTCAATTAGTGAAGCCTCGCTAGTCAACTGTCAAGTTCGGACCGGCCACTCTCCAAAACTGGTTAAAGATATGTGATAAATGCGGAGGTTAAATGTATCGTCTCAACAGTAGACCAAACAAGGAAGCAGCCTCGATGTTCGATCATGGGCAGGGAACAAAGACATTGCACCGGCTCCCAGAAAATCCAACCAACGAAAAGCGACGTGCGGATATGAGTAGTTCCCAGAAATATTTTCTTTTCAATAAGAGCACACATAATGAAAAGACAAGTGCTTACAGATATATTCAAAAATAATAGTATATAGCCTGATTTTAGTGAAGATTCAATATGTAAATTTAAAGTAGAGACATGCGTAATGCATCAACGGTGCCATCTACTCTCGTGTCTCGCAATATTCGAGTAATAGGTAGTTCCTCTTCTGAACGACTTCAAAATTAGGCACTTAGGTAGTACGGTTGCAAAGATATACGCGATAATAGTTTAACATGCTTTCCTTATATGCGCTTTTACCAAACGACCCTCCTCATGAGCAGATTTTAAAGAAGTTTTAAAGCCACTAACATGCTTCGAAAACTCTATTAGTAAAACTAGAAACCTTTTATGTACACAATGATTCAAAATTTCTTTCGGTCCCGCTAGATGGAACTTCTGTTATCCAAGACAATGCCAAAAGAAATTCGTAAACCGCCGTCATGAAATTATCAAAGAGGGATTATTCCGACAAAACGAAGAGTCGAAGGCTTAGAACTGGTTTGTCCACATTAACACGTTTTGTTACCGCACGATAAATATTTGTGTAAGGTAGTGTGAAACTATGCGCTAAACGCACGATCATGCAGACGAAATAATGAAACTGTGTGTCGCCAAGAGTCACTTTACTATTTCTTTAGGATTACCTCTTTGGTTCGAGAGAGTTTTCTTCTTCGCAGGGCCTATCTCTGTTCGTGTGCACTGAAAGTTATGTCACCATGGGTGCTCCATTTCTCCGTCAGTAATACGCTTAGGGGTTCGCAAGAACAGAATATCACACAATCATGTCGCAGCTCATATTCAGAGATCCGAATGCATTTTTTAATTACCCTGTTTGGATCATTTATGAACCAGCTTAAAGAAATTTAAAATTTTAATTCATCTCAACGTATTAATTGTAAAGGTGTCCTTGACTCTGGACATGGAGGAGCCAAACGCTTCGACTAGAGTTGTGTGCCAACCTCCGGTACTCAGTCTTTTTTTTTTTTAATTTATTGTCTACCTGTTCAACATACATGTTTTTCAGGGTTGTGAATACAATCATATATAACTTTTGGTTTATTTCCTAACTGTGGGTGCCCTAGACGGATGCGTTAAATGTTTTTGGTTGTTATTATTATTATTATTATTATTATTATTATTATTATTATTATTATTATTATTATTATTATTATTATTATTATTATTATTATTATTATTATTATCAATAATAATAATTTAAATTATTACGACAGTAGATTGAGAGTACAGAGAATGATCGTTGATAAGATTATTCGATGAAGGTTATATTATTTGAGGCCCATTTTCTGCAATTTTATGGTGGTCTGAATCTGTCTTTAGGGATAGGTCCTCAGTCCTCGCATACACCTTCAACCTCATCCGCCTCGCATCGAAATGGGCCGTTATCCTCCATCAAGAGCGAAATACATGTTATTATACAATAAGTGATTCATTAAGTCGAGGGAGCGCTACAACCTGTATTTAACAAACACGGAATTCGATCGGAAGAATCACCGCCGGACTGGGCACCCTACCTATACGAACTTCAAAATGGACGCAGGGCAGTCCAGAGAAGAAATTTTGAACCGAGGCGCCTTCGAATTATCAGAGTAAACAAAACCGAAGTTAGTTATCTTCAAAAAAAGAAAAATACTGAAAACGTATACTGAAATACTGAATACTAATATGTTGTTTTCTTCACAATTTGGGCCTTGACAATGAAGCAGGAATCTCTGATAACTGCAAACATGTTTAATGTATCGAACAATGAGAACTCGAGACGCTGCGCAGATATTTCCCCCCCACTACGTCACATTCAAGTTTTACTTTTTTTTTTTTTACTGAATAAATCTAAATCTTAATCTACAAGTACGATGTAAAACGATAACAGAAGTGTGTACATTTTGAGGCTGTAACAATGGCGGCAGTCTATTAACGTTATTTCATAAAAACATTTCAGAAGAAAATACTTCAATTTTTTGTAATTAATATTTTCATTTAATGTTTCTCATACCCCACATATCACCTGATGAAAACACAAACCAAGGGTCGAAATGTCGAGTGACAATGAAAGGCACAGTTAAAATGGCCAAATTTCAATATATTAAATAATGATAACGGACTAAATAACACATATATAGCAAGTAATACATATATCACAAGTCAATTATAATGAATATTTTAACGTCTGTTATGATGTTTATTTTAATCTAAGTTTCTTGACCTTAATAAATCAGATTGAGTTTTTTGTATAACAATTTATTTCATATTATATTTAAAATTATTCTATATTAATATATATTAAATAAAAAATGATTAAATTGTTATTTTCAAAGCTGAGTGTTTTATTCAGTTCAAGAAACTTACAATAAAACAAGTCAATTATAAATAATACTTTATTAAAATAAAAAGCAAAATTATTATCTCAGAAAGTGAATTTAACGGAAATCCTTTTTAGATGTGTAAAAAATGTACTAAATTTCCTTCATTCACTCACAACCTTTATTGACTTTATTATACAATGAACATTGTGTTCGTCTATGAAGCAACTTCAAGAGCGATTTATTGAAAAAACGCCCACATCACGCTCAAGTATAACACACGATCTTTAATTCATGCGCTCACATCGATTAGTTGGGCGTGCTCTTTCTTGTTCCCCATCCCGTGCACTGATGATCTTGGCTAGAGGCGCTCATCAAAGGACTACGTTCACGCTCCCAGTCGAAGCAATTGTGTCCGTGGCCTTGAGATTCACGTCGGATCACATCTGAGAATCCGAAATCGTGCACTGCGTTCGCCGCCAGAACCGCAGCCTTCCTGCCGCCCTGTCCCGTCCCGGCCCTCCCTTCCCGTCTCCCCCCCCCGTCACCACCTCCGCCTCCAACGCCGCCTCCGCAGTACCCTCCGCCACCGCCCGTTGCGCGTGCGGCGGGGAACAATCGCCTTCGCCACCGTCTCCGTCCCGGCCACAGCCGCAACGCCCCCTCAGCAGGTGCATTACGTTGCACAACCGGGCGATTGAATCGAGGCGAATCTGGGTGAAGGTCTCTCGCCCAAGAATCCCGGCCTCGCTTCCTTACGGCCCCCGGGGACGGGATTATTGGGCTATATTTCTCTGGGAGGCGCCATTACGCAGCCACAACGCGCTGCGTGCCGCGAGGGCGTGGGCGATCGACAACGACAAGGAGCTGCGCCGGCACGGGCGGCGGCGGAAGTGGAGGCAGATGCAGAGGAGGCGGAGGCAACGGCAGAGACCGAGGGAAGGAGCGGCGGGGCCCGGAGGAGAAGCAGTGGTCGAGGAAGATGGGGAGGTGGAGGTGAGGGGATGAGGAGGCAGGGGAAGAGACAGAGGAACAGATGGAAGAGGCAGAATGGGAAGTGAAGGTGGAGGCAGAGGCGGAGGCAGAGGCGGAGGCAGAGGCGGAGGCAGAGGCGGAGGCAGAGGCGGAGGCAGAGGCGGAGGCAGAGGCGGAGGCAGAGGCGGAGGCAGAGGCGGAGGCAGAGGCGGAGGCAGAGGCGGAGGCAGAGGCGGAGGCAGAGGCGGAGGCAGAGGCGGAGGCAGAGACGGAGGCAGAGACGGAGGCAGAGGCGAAGGCGAAGCCGGGGGCAGAGGCGGAGGCAGAGGCGGAGGCGGAGGCAGAGACGAAAGTGGAGGCGGATGCAGCGGCGGAGGTGGAGGCAGCGGCAGAGATGGAGAAAGAGCCGGAGGTGTAAGTGGAGGGGAAGGCGAAGGAGGGGATGGGGAAGAGGTGGAAGAGGCGGAGTTAGAAACGGAGATGGAGACAGAGGCGGAGGTGGAAATGGAGGCAGACGTGGAAGGCAACATTGCAGATTGAGACAGATGCGGAGAGAGATACAGGCAGGGGAAGATAAGGGGCGAGAGAAAAAGAGGATCCACACGTGGCAGGACAGAGATGATGGAGGGAATTGAAGAAAGATAAGGACGGGGAGTGTCGAAGGAAGGTGATGAATATCAGGAAGAGACAATGAGAAAAGAAAAGTGTGGAGACCTAACAACAGATGTCATGAGAAGGCGAGAGGTTGTAAGAGTATGAGAAAAGAAGAGGCGAGAGAAGGTAATATGTGACGTGAGAATATGGGGGAGATGAAAAGAGATGGAAGGAGAGCAAGGGAAACGAATAATGTAAGAGGAGGAAAGAAATGAAAGGTAGCGAGACCAGTCGAATGAATAGATGAGGAGAAACGACTTACGACGAGGGTGGACATTGACATTGTTGATCACGTCAACAAACTGAGCACAGCGGATGCATCAGGCAATGAATGAACACACACCAACCTGAAGTAACAGGTGGAGGGGAAAGTCAGAGAACAGGAGGCATATGTCAATGAACGGCCGGCGACGATAACTAGCAAGAATTAGGGGGCCGCAGCAGGGCGTGGGCCCTTATTTGCGGCGACAGAGGAGAGTGTGCTGCCTGACGAGCGGGGGGGGGGGGGGGGCAGCGGCGAGCATTGGGCAGTGGGCGGTAGTCGGTGGGCGATTGGAGTCGGACGGCGGGCGAAGGACGAAGGGTGTGGGCGATGGGCGCGGACGGCGGGGCGGCTGGGCCCCGGGCGACGGGCAATGGGCGATTGAGATTGGGCGGCAAGCGACGGACAGCTGGACGGCAGCAGCTGGACGGGACGGGCGACGGGCAGTGGGCGGCGGGCGGTGGGCGGCGGGTGGGGGGCGGCGGGCGGCGGGCAGCGGGCGGTGGGCGGTGGGCGGTGGGCGGCGGGCGGCAGGCGGCGGGCGGCGGGCGGCGGGCGGCGGGCGGCGGGCGGCGGGCGGCGGGCGGCGGGCGGCGGGCGGCGGGCGGTGGGCGGCGGGTGGCGGGCGGCGGGCGGCGGGCGGCGGGCGGCGGGCGGCGGGCGGCGGGCGGCGGGCGGCGGGCGGCGGGCGGCGGGCGGCGGGCGGCGGGCGGCGGGCGGCGGGCGGCGGGCAGTGGGCGGGGGGCGGTGGGCGGTGGCGGTGGACGGCGGGCGGCGGGCGGCTGGACGGGGCCGGGCGGTGGGCGGCGGGCGGCGGGGGGTGGGCGGCGGGCGGCGGACAGAGGGCTGTGGACAGAGCGGTTCAGCCCATGGCGGTAGTGAGCGCGGCGGGCAGTGCCTGACAAGAAGAACCGAGAAGCCCTGACGCGCACGACGCACCGCAGCGAGGTATCGAAAGCGGGTATCTCACAATGTCGAGGTTAACTGTTGTAAACAAGAGCGTATTGGATTTCTACTTGATTATAGGGTTCTGGAAATGAGATCGCTTTCCTCGACGAACATTATTTGTGCACTTCTCCGTAGCACGCATCGGTTGGCAGCAGATGATGAAACAGACTCGCTTGCGTAGGCGTATAAATGGATCATAAATCCTTTTAATTTCTTCTAAAATTACATTTATCTTTATTTTGAAGTAATAAACTTCTGTAAACGTTTCGGTTCAAAATGAAAGAAAAAAAAGACTTTTATTGACAGAATCGTTCTAAGTGAGGTAGTGGCAGTAGTTTGCTGAAAAACAACTTAGAAAACATAGTTTTCTTTGCGTGTCACAAACAATATTAGTAAACATTATTTTTATTAAAGAATGTCATATTGTAAACAAAAAAAATTAAATAAATACTGGTTATATTATTTATCCATCATGTTTTTGAGGGCAATTCTTTCGCAATCTTGAGTATTATCAAATTTGACAATATTACAAAATTTAAAAAACTGTTTAGGTGGGAGTGGGACATGTAACAACATATATTTACAAAATATATTTTATTATTTGTGTAAAAATATAATTTAAGTTTAATTATTGGTGTACATGCAAAACATCAGAAATTTTATTTCCATCATTTAGATTTTTATTACGTAAGTAGTGGCGGTTCGTGGTACAATTTGTAGACGCAGTTATGACTGACTAAAATTGACGTACAACAACAGATGCCCAAACCAGGGGATAAAAAAATCGCCGTCTAAACTAGGTGGATAGCAAACCATATCGATTGCACATCACAGCGCGTCTCGAATCTCTGACAAAGTTTAAGGGATGCGCACACGAAAAACTAATGAGTATTCCTTATCCCTTCCTTCGCCGACTGGACTTCAAATATCGTCGGCGGGAATAAAAGAGCAGGAAGCTTAAAATCCAACGCTCCTTAAAGATTAAAAATGCTATTGTAGAAACAAGATCAATTTATTATATTGAACATGTGAATGATTTTAGGGTAAATGAAGTGAATAGAACTGGATGTTGCAAACGCACAACCGAATCACACCCACTTCTCACCTCATTGTATCATTGCTAAGGGCCGGATTTATACGAATCAGTAATCTATGAAATATGTATGCATGTATTCAGTAAACTCTTCAAAAATATGCACTAAAATAAGACCTATAAAGTGACCTACTCTGATAATATGAACAATAGTTTCCATAACACGCTTTCTACGACTTTCACACACCATACTATCAGCCAACACTTTGTTTTTATTACGCCGCTCAATGAAATTTCGAACAAATCTAGTATTATTTTCCACTGAAATTTCAATTACGATGGAATATCTGCTGCTTAATAATAAAACAATTAACATTAAAACCACGTTTGAACACAATTCCGAGAAACTGTTAGTAGCCCATCTCATTCTACGAAATATTCCTTCCTTTGCTCACACTGTTTCACTCGGGTTATAGGTGTTAAATGGCCACTTGGCATGTGACGTGTGTTGGTTAATTAGTGTATTCGATTGTCAATTTGCAGTCGACGATTCTTAATTCTCAAACCAACCGTGATTTTCCTCTTAGATAATGCATAATTCAGATATCCCCTATCCAGCAATTCGATAAAGCTACAATGGAGCACATATATAGAAACACACTCACTAAACTAAAAATTAAATGTATGAACATAAATGTATGAACATAAATGTAGTAAAACACACGTATAACAATACACTTTTCAAATATCAACTAAATGCAAAATAATTAGCGTTTGCATAACTAGTACGTTATTTAAGAAAGCCGGCAAAATATGCTAGACATGAATCAAAAATCATGTTTAAATAATCAGAAATTAGGTTCTTCATGCACATACAAAGTGAACACACATTTTTTATATAGGGGGAAAACATGCATTTACATTGAAAGCCGGTCCCTAGCCATTGCACTGAACTGAATTTAATTGCATTAATGCCTTATTTTACGTGTCGAGACTCGGGCCATCGGGCTCGCTCTTTCGTTTGACCACGCAAATTTCGCTACGCCCCTTTCACCAACTAGCAGAGGAAGGAGGTATTTCTTGGGCGAGAAACAGACTATTTTGAATTTAGCTCAGAGGCGTCATTTAGGCTTGAAGATCTTTTACATGCAAGTACATCTACTAACATGGGACACCTGGCTTTACTTCCCATCCGAAGGAACGCGTACAAAGGACTTTTTCGCCCTTAAAAATCCACGGCTTCGATCGGGTTTGAAACCGCCAACTTGGGTAAAACAGTCCGATACGCTACCCGTTACATTATCCCATCCCAAAGTGCATCTCACAACTTCATGCAGAGCACTGCGCCTCATTTCCATCAAGGCCCCACTGCCCTCTAAGTGCCAGTTCATCTCAGCACATCGCAAGAGTCGCTTGGGAGCAGATAGAGCGGGCGACGTGCGGCATATGCATCTCCTCTCACGCAACGCGAGCACGCTCAGGGTGAGAAGGCACGAAACACGTGTTGGAGGGGACGCACAAAAAGTGGGCGGCCCGCCTTCACAAAATGGTAATTGGGAGCTGTTATGCTTTTGACATAAGCGCCGGTTACCGAGATCTGATGCAGTTGTAACGCAGCACAAAAAACTATTACGAGCGTTAAACGTTAAACATTGGGGCAGGTTGAGATGTAAAAAGTTCAACGATCTCTACAGCATGTAGCCACATTAACTGTAGTGTTCAGTACCTTGTTACGTTAAATGAATTTAATATAGGATGTCTGTTTGATGTTCGCAGTTTGCTGGTGTAATAAGAGGACAGAGGTCTGGATGATAGAAAAAAGAATTTATTTACTGTTTTTGCGAACTTAAATTGGTAGATGATTTAATTTAAGAAACAATTTCCTCACAATTGACGTAACAACATAAGTGGACTTATTTACCTAAGAAAGCGTGGAAAACATTAGAATTACCTTTAACTGACGAGCAACTTAATCTCAATTCTAATTCTTTTAGCTTGTCTGAGGTTCCAATTAAAAATCAACTCAAACCTGCACGCAAGCAATCTAGGAGAATAAGGAATTATCTCAAAAGTTTCCATTAATGTCTCAATAACTACGAGTACATGTCATAGTTGATGATAAAATTAATATTGTTTGTTTTCCTTTGAGGCTGACATAGAGAAATCTTCCTTGATATCAATGTATGTCACACACAAAATGCATTATGAGCGGAAGTATAGTCTTGTCCTTAGGTGGCATAAATCCGAAAGTACAGCTTTCGATTTGAAAATGTGGAATACTAAACTTTATTGCAAACGCGTTGAATTATTTCCATTCGTAATAGAGTCATTGTATGGCTTTGCTTTGGTTGAACAATTTTATGTTCAGAATCGTAGTTCGTAAAACGTTTTTTTACCATTTCTTTGTTCTATTCATTGTTTTAAGAACTATCATAAACGTGAGTTGAATTAGCGAAAGATGTGATTGTAATTATGTATTATGTGTTGCAAGTTCATTGCTTAGAGGCGTCATTACCTGGCCTAGTTGGTGCAAACATAATAAACGTACTTCCAGCAAAATTATACTTTTTGTCATTCACTCGTTGTGCGTGACATCAATATTAAAACACCTCAATATATCAAATTACTAACTATACTTGAATTGGAATTACTTGATATCTCAAGTTTCTTTCGTAGTACTGAGCTTCCTTGTTCAATTGGATTTCCAGAATGCAAACCTGCTTTGTCGAATATTCGATAACTGGATTTTTTTCACTTTTAGATAAATTCCTTTGTAATCTGGCCCTTGGGATAATTCCCGATCGACTACTGAACTCGAGGTTTGTATTTGTTTATCGTTTAAATTGGAAGTAATTTTAATCATGGCTTTCTTAGTGGCTTTTTTTTAGTCAATTGACGACATGTCGTCCGAGACAGACTCACCATAATCGGTACTCGAAATGTATTTTTTATACAAACATCGATGTTTTGTGGTCGATGAGTCTACGTTTTGTCCTCTTTTTGTGATGTTTTGTAAATGAAAACTCCCCATTATCAAAATTTTGAATAAGTTGAAATATGACGCAATAACTGTGAGTATAGTGTTCGACACAAAGAACCCTGATTGTACTCCATCGAGAATCTCTCTTCAGAGTTGATCCCAATGCCCTGGTATTTTCTAAGTCTTTCCACATATTTCGCACACGAAAAAGTGTTTTTACTCTTTGTTTTCACTTCAATATTAATAATAAATTCATTCACGAATTTAATGTTAGAGGTTACAAATCCAGCTTTAAAATATCGATGTACGTTTGGACTCTTCGATGTTTTGTTACTGATGTTACATCACGCACGCATCACAAGTTTGATATTTAATACTTCTTTGACAATGCTCATATTATTCTTAAGATATATTACGAATTGCTCTTAGATATTATTCAATCCATTCTTCTGATAAGTAAAATGCCTGTAGATAAATTGCATGCAGAGAAAAATGAATGATTATGTTGTATATTTTAGTTGTAAATAGAAGAGTTATTAAAATATATTACAACAGTTTTATTATGAAATAAAATTGTGAGAATGTGTCACATCTTTTTCGGATATGAAAAGTAGATCGCATTTCATTTAAGGGAGTCCAGATCTGCCACAAATCATCTAACACACTTCGCCATCTGCGTGAAACGCAAACTTTCTGCTAGGGTCTTGCAAGCAAGCAAGCAAGCAAGCGTTCACACAACCTCTCGTCATTCTCCCAGACACACAGAGAAACGATTCGTTTCTTCATTCAAACCTCCCCCAGCCTTACGCAGTCCCCTGTCGCACTGCATAAGGCTACCCCATCCACTTCGTTGTCGAGGTGGAGGACGGCGAGGAGGAGCGGGTATCAGGAGACAGGCGGCAAGAAAGCACCCTCGAAGCCGCGTGGGCGCCTCCCTCCCCCCGCCCCTGCGTCGGATAAGCGCGGGCGCACATGTGCGGGGGGAGCTGCTCGACAAAACAGCGCCGCGCCGCCCGCGACCGGCAGACGCTCTGGCGGCCGCGAGGAGAACGAGACGGGGGGAAACCAACGATGAAGGAGTTATGGGGGCCGAGAAGGGGAGGGAGTCCGTTTCTCACACTTGCGATGCGTGAGGAATAGTGATGAATCATCGATAACAAAACATCGATGTTTCCAAAAAAAAAAAAAACAACAACTATGTTTAAAATTAAACACGTCATTTTTTTTTCTGACGTAAACGTTATATGTTTTTCGGTAGCAGGTCGTCACACAGCTAACAAGACACTTCTTTCTTAGCCAGTAGTGATATGGAGTTTTCTAATCATCGCTTTTATACGCGTACGAGAAGACGAAGTTGTCTACTAAAATGTAAAAAGCTTGTCATCTCGATTTCAAAACATATTAATAATATACAACGACCAAAAACTTGTAATGTTTTAAAGCTGGTTTGGTAACCTCTGATTTTGAAATCGTGCGCAACAAATTTCAATTTGCCAGAGGCCTGGATTAGTACTTTAAGTGAAAATAATGTTTTAAAACAACTCTTCATGTGCGCAATACGTGGAAAGATGTAGTATATATCAGTAGTATGTAGTATATCGTAGAAACATCAGTGCTTTGGGATCCTCTCTGAAGAAAGATAGTCTTCTCAATGACGGGAGTACAAACAGGGTTCGTTTGGATCAGTGACAGTGGCACCTTCACCTAAAATTGCATATTTTTACTTTTACAAAATTTTAATTACTTTTACAAAGTTTGCAAAAAATCGAGATCGATGTCGCATCCCTAGTGAGAAAATCTTACGGATGAGGTGCATCTCGCGTCTGCAATTAGAAGTACAGATTTTGAGAATTTGACATATAATTGACTTCACAAACCTTTTTAAATCCAGAAGACATTAATTTACTAGAGCTCATAAATTTGAATTAGAGATTCAATAAATCCCACATATTCTCAAATCATAATCCTTAAATATTTACATTTTCTCAAACTCCAAGAATTGTCTCTTTCGAAACCTCCGTATATACTGTTTAAAGGACTGAAGTAAATAAGATTCCGAAAAAAAAACAATAATTTCGAGAACATAAATATAAAAAAATCTTAGAAAAGAATTATGCGTTTTTGTATATATTTGAGTAATCTAAAGTTACTTCGGAGTAATAATTGAAATAACAACACGTTAGTGACATCAGTGGAATAAGAGGTATAAAATGCGAACACCAACGATACCAAAGCGCATGTCTATATCTGTTCCAAATTCCATCAGAATGAGTTCGAGCTTTGGTGTCTAAGAAGTCGAATAGACAAACGCCTAACAACGAAAACAACAATGGGACAGTACGCGGAGCCTACAAGAAAATCCAGAGAGAAGAGACAGCGATGTCGCGAGCCGCATCTGTAGCGATGCTGCCACCGCCGCGCCGCCGCAACCAGTGCCTCGAGCAATCCCGCCAACGGGGGGTCGGCGAGGTAAAAAGAGAACGAAATTAAACGTATACACACGCCTGAAGACGCGCTCAGCGCGAGTGACACTGCCTCCCGACGCCAGTTGTCGTTCTTGCGGCTTCCCCGCCGCCACTGAGACGCAAAAAACAAGAGAAAGTCCCGTCCTATTCTTTTTTTTTTACACGCGTGGGGGATCATCATCTTCGTTTTTTCACACGTGTAAGTTATACGTCGACGATCTTTGTTTCGAGTTAGTGTCACTGACCATTGCCGCGTTTTAAAATACGATCCTACGCAAACACCGCTCTTAACTTGGGAGTTAATGGGCCTGCAGGACGGCACGGCCCGGATTAAGCGAGAGGTTCCAGCCTGCCAGAGGCGGAGATGCATCCGAAGGACGGAAGACACATGAAGTGTTTTCGGTGACGTAATGTGCAACTGTTTGCGCCAGAAACATCAACTGAGTCGTGCTGGATGATCAAGGGCCAAACAAGACCTTGGGTTATTTTTAGAACTCTTTTTACGAGTCAACAATCCTTGAATTATTCGTGTGCCAACGTCAGTTATAACACGTAATCATGGCGCAAAGCAATGTCATGAATCGGAATTGTTTCTACAGTTGATAGAAGAGTTTAAATTTGTGCTGGTGAGAATTTCGAAAACTTCTCAGACGAGAGAGACAAGTCAATAGAAACTTCATGATAGAAAAAAATATTTTTATGGCGCATTACTATTACGTTGGAGTAGTTTGCCCGGTATAAAATGTATCAATAACACTGAGAGATTGATTAAATCGATCATCAGCATTAAAAAATCGCAGATATAGAAAGTTGAGCAATCATACAGAGTCGTGATAACCATCAGCTGTAGGATCTCATCCAATCTGCCAACGAATGTGCAACGCATTTGTATTGATTAAAACACGTCATTTTTACTGACGTAAAAGCTATATGTATTTCGGGTGCAGATCATCATACAGCTAACAAGACACTTCTTTCTTAGCCAGTAGTGATATAACTTTTTTTAATCATTACTTTTATACACGTACGAGAAGACAATGTTGTTGACTTAAACGTATACAACTTGTCATCTCGTTTTCAAATAATTGGCATACGAATTCTTGCCAGAGAAAAATATTTATTCAAATCACCGAGGTTTCTATATTAAATTGTATTATTTTAAGTGTTCCTAAAGGTAAATAAAAAAGATTTTAAAATGTTTCTAAAAATAATCTAATTTTTTTAAAATAATTAATTCAATGATAATTGTCCTGTACTGGGTAGATTTTAGTGTTAATAAAATACGTAATGGATAGCAACGAGTACAGGGCCCAACAGTACCTTCTCTAGCCTTCGATTGTTATTCAATAAAGCGTGTAAAACTGGCAATGAGAGCTAGTCTCTAGAACTTCCCTCTACTGGTTGAATTTGACCCAGTTATAAAGCTAAAATCCGCCACCAATGGAAATCAATTATCACATTGAATGAAGTATCGTAAAACTGGTCCATCTACCAAAAATAATTTTCATCTGTCAAAAATTACTAGCCCATCCTACAATTTCGGAGTACATAATCTCCCTTTTCTATGAACATAAAACATATACCCTTTCATTCCTTGTTAAAGCGCTTGTCTATTTTCAACCAAGATTTAACAACAGCAATTTCAAATATCTTCCAGTGCTCAATTCAATTCTATTCAATGATGCCCTATTTTTACGAGACAAGGCTCAGCCCATCAAGCCTGCTCTTCCGTCTGACCACACAAATTTCGCTACGCTCCTTTCACACTTTATTCGAGAAAGAAGGTATCAGTCGGGGAAGGAAACTGAGCGGTTTTTAAATTTTGCTTAGATACTTCTTTTAGGCTTGAAATTTTTTCTTACAGTAGGTCTGCAGCATGGGACAGTCGGCTTTACTTTCTTTTGCAAAGTAAGATGCACGAAGTATTTCTTTTTGCCCTTAAAAATTCACTTCTTCAATAGGTCATGAACACACAAACGTGGGTATATCAGCCCTGTAGCAAACATAGGTATAACAGCCCGACACCCTAAATGTTTTACCAATAAAGCCGCATGTGTTACACCACTTTTTCTTTTAGAGTAGTATCTGCTCAAGCCATCAACCATCTTTCTAAACGAAAAGGCTGAACAAAGCAGATTCAAACAAATAATGAATTACATTTATTATAAAAATATATATAATATATAATATATAATATATAATACATAATATATAATATATAATATATATATATATAACATTATATATGTGTGTGTGTGTGTGTGTGTATAACGTGGCAACTTCCGTAGGATACTGCACCAAGCCGGTGGCCGTGGCCGGAACGCTGGCGAAGAGGGCGGGGCGAGGGGCGGCGGCGGTCGCGAGGCGGCTACAGCGGCGGCGCGCGTGTATGTTTGTGACCCTTCGGAAGCGCCTGCAAACAAGCGGCGCCGTGAGAGGCTCGTCTCGCCGATTTCATTAGCTGGAAGGCTGCGCAAATACCGCGGCGCGGTAGCACCGCCTGTGAAGTTGACGAGAGGCGGCGAGCGAGCGAGCGGACGGGCGGACAAACAATGCGAAGAGGACGCGCCCTAAAGCTGTTGTTCTCTCGTGCGGATGCCGCTTCCGGGCGTCTTCGAAGGGTTTGTCAGACCGCCCCGACAGCAAGGACCCCCGCGTTTCGCAAACGCTTCGCGACGGAGAGGCGGAGAGTTGGCGAGCGCGCTTGTTTGGAATGCATCGTCTCGTTCGGTGGGTTTCGAGTGTGTTTTTTCCGCCCCGAGTGTGGGTGGAACTGTAGTCACTGTGCACGGCGAGTGATACTGGTTGAATTTGTATGCGGGAATATTGGCAGTGGATTGTATCGTTTAAATGGCAGGTAACTCTTGCAAATTAAACGATGTCAGTGGTCGTTTTCTCTCTTCATCTTCGGCAACATTCTCTAACAAATATCTAATTTACAAATACAATAATACTATAAAAATAATATTAATTACAATCATAAAACTAAAATAATATCAACAAATTTATTAGAATAAGTTATTTCTTTCAATAATATATCAAATATATTTCTGCTCTAAAATATACTATTTATTAAAATCACGTAATTGACATGAATTAATGGATTACCCCAATAAAACGGATAGTGATGCTGTAATAGGGAATTATAAAGTATGTTCTCGTCACTTTTCATTGCGCATTTTATGAACAGTAAAATCTTCGTTATGGAACCGCACGCATTCATTCCTTTCTCCTGCTTGTTCACTCCACTTCCCTTACACACACACACAAACAAACAAAAAACATACACACATACACCTACATATAATATTTACATGAACTACACCACCACACATATCGGGGGAGCAGTCGCGGAGCCTAGAGCTTCTGCCTTGTATGACGTTGTCCCTTTGGGGAAGATAACTTGAGATAGAAACTTCCAAGCTTCTGGACCCTCTCTTCTTGCAATTACTGGTACAGGCAGTAAAGGACACTGATACTAAAATTTAAATAAATATTGAAACATCAATTCTAATACGACAAATAGTGATAATCTACAACAAACAACATTAATTGTGTCGATTCATGAAAAAATAATACTGTGAAGACTATGTATTTTACTTAGCAATTAAAGACTTCACTACAATACATGCGCCCATTCGGCACTCTATGGTGTGCGCTGATAGGAATATGCATTGCAGCGTATTCCCATCTATATCGTTATCGACTTTGTAATTTAAGTTTCGGTACCACCATGATGTTAAATCATAAGCGCCATTAACGATAACGCTAATAATGACTAAAACTACACTTAATACACCGGAAACAGACCATAAATCCCCACGCCGCGGCTACCTTTTCCCAACGGTTTCCGAGCTCGACTTTACTCCCTTAGCCAAGACAAAGGGGTTCTTTTTCCATTCTGCTGCTGTCCCCACCACGCTGACTTCGTCCCTGTCAATTACGCACCTGAGATCTCTCGACCATTATGCTTTAAGTACGCTCGCGTAATTACTGCCTCCACATCTACTCACTGATACTCGCAGCTGCATAACATGTTCCGTCGGCGCAACCGCTTTCATCACAACCGGCACTACTCTTCTCCACCACTTTCAATATTCATTCCGTCTGCCCCGTCGAGGACGACGTCTCTGAGATCGCTGCAGTCAACCAGTCAACCACTCGCACAATCCTCCACCGTTAGAATCATTTATATCCCAATTCTACCTCGCATGTAAGACCGTTTTCCCTGAATTTCCTCACGACTTTCATACGTGGCTTATAATCAATTTCATTATTATTATTATTATTATTATTATTATTATTATTATTATTATTATTATTATTATTATATTCATTACTAGGCCGAATATTCAAGATATGAGATTCATGAAATCCTTTGAAAAGACGTTCCCCCCAGTACATATCACAATGTTTAAACAAACTGTTTAATTTGAAGCAGCTAATCCCCGCTAAATTAAAATGAATGAAAAACGGGGAATTCAAAATGCAAATATTGAGGAATATAGCCATTCAATATAGCCATGATTGCATAGAATAACTACTTTTGAGATCGTAGGTTTCCGCGGCTGGAGTCAGTAATTACTTGGCTGTCCGGGTGACGCCGAGTCCATGGCGAAGGTGCCGACGTTTCGGTCGCCATTCTGCGACCTTCCTCAGGGCGTAATGCCTTACCTTCGCCATGGACGCGGCGTCACCCGGACAGCCAAGTAAACATAAATACTTTTGTTTGCTATGTAGAGTCCAAGTGATTTTTGAATTCTAATATCACATAGCCACTAGACATAACCTTAGGTATCAATACTTTGCATGTTCGTTGCCATTAATTTAGATTTAAAAAGCAGAGAATTATTCGCATTTTAAATCACAATCGTAATTTCAGGATATAAAAAAATAGATTGTCTCAAATAGCATTTATTTTCTTCAGGGTCTCACATTTTATTCCTTACGAAGACAGATACCGTCATGATAGCGTCAATTTTGTCAAAGTCTTCATCAAATTAAGATCTTGATAAAAATAAGATAGCGTGAATAAGTAAGCGATATTCTGATTTTTTAAAACACGTGTGTAATCCCGCTACTGGAACTGTTGTGTGAAGAACAGGTGAGTTGGAAAGGGTGGGGGGAAAACATGAGTTCTAATGTTCTATAAATAATTAAAACTTCATTGCGTTTAAATTAGATCGTTTACTCAACAAAAAAAAAGATCCCCCTCGCCGTGTCCCTAACTGAACATCGCCAAGTAATTTAAGGCATCACGGATTTGAACCTCCATTTTCTCCACTACCGCATCCCCTTCGCAGAATCCAATAGCTGCCACATCACCATCGACCATCGTTATTCATTTTCAGCGGCACCGGGCGATCGCCGACGCAGAGGTGCACCCACTTGCCGAGGGACGCACTGTGCAAACGTCTGCAGGTTATCATCCGTCCAAGGCGGGGGTTGGGCTGGGCTATTTGCTGTTCCCGTGCGCGATTTCCGCGACGCGTTAATGAATAGCCTTCCCTAAACACAGCTGCCCGCTGGACCACCTGGCGCTGCGAGAGACGGACGTCGTACGTAGGGGGAGGTGGGCGAATGGCCATTGTGAAAGGAACGTTGTCGATTGCGGACAATGCAAGACAGCGACAACCAATGCGCTCGACTGCACAAGGAAGTATTGACGGTATTAATGAAGGCTTCTGAAGGAGCTTCTGAAGACGTGTATAGAACGTGCGTTCTGTAGCTTTGTGATGCTTGGAAATACACTTTGCAAATCGCACAAAGGGTGGTTTATGAGAACTGTCATACTTCGAATATCTGGAATAAGTTAGTCACGCTGCTTCCTTTAAACATAGGTTTTTGTTGGGCGCGAACTGTCAGAAATACTGAAGGTTTTACGGAACGAACCACAACTGTTTCCTCGAAATAACTCGTTCATATAATAATAATAATAATAATAATAATAATAATAATAATAATAATAATAATAACAATAATTATAACGCGTTAAAATACTCATCCTGCTTTCTATCATTGAACAAAAATAATTTCTGCTTATTTGTTGGAATTTTATTTAATAAATGTTGCTATAGTTTTGGGTGAAATTAAATAGTACTGCACGTACCAATTCATACATAAAGACATACAGTTGAAATGGTCTGAGTTCTAATGTGGTCGATTCCAGCATTCCTACTGGGTACATGAATGCTTGATCGTTACTTTTCATGTACAGTATATTGGGAATATCTTAGAGGAGCGCCTTACATTTCACTTACTCAAATTCTAGGATCAGCGGTTGTGTTTATATAAGATATGTCAAGAATATTAGCCTTTTGCAGGAAAAATCTCAAAACCGTCAGGGTCTGACTCAACAGCCTCAAATATTTCAAAAATTTGCATGGTTTACTTGAAGCACTCTCCTCAGTTCACGGCAAAAAACATCTTCTTCCGCATATCGCGGAACTTTCAATTTGGTTTCAAATTATGATGTAAATGATTTCGGTTTGGGTTTCAACATTCTAACAGAAACGAGTAACATTCTACAACTTTAACCAAACTCATTACCTTCAGTTTCAATATCATGACATATTCTTATAAAACTCACACGCCTGTGGGAATCAAACGAAATCATAGACCGCTCACACATGGCAGGAGGGTTGTATAGTTTTCTTTCAATTTCATCATGCATTGGAAATTAGTAACGTAGATTTTACCTTTGAATCAATGTATTCCAAATATGTTTTCGCCCTATCCATTCGCAGCTCTACAAATAACGCATTATATTATAATTACTTTCACTGCACAGAGCCACTTTCTCGTCAATTTTCGTAATTCTGTTTTCCAGCGCTGCCTGCCGGTGCCTGAACCCGCCGCCGCCGCCACTGCCAGCACGGAGTCTCGAACACTCGACGCCGCACGTCCAGTGGAGCGTGCAAACACGGGCCGGGAGCGGGGAGTCACGGCCTGAGGGAGACCAGACCCACGGGCCCCGCGACTCACAGCCCACCGCACCGTCTCCTGCCACACAGCCTGCCGCAATGGCACCACGAGTGTCTCGGCGCAGTCACCGGCACCTGGTTGCAGAGTGCCACCTGCTACATTCTCCCATACGGGGATATTGCAGAGGGGACTCATAAAAGTCCAGGAGTTGATTAGTGAAACGAAGACTATCTTCGTTCACGCAATACACTCTGAATCAATCTTAAGAATGCTCTCGGGAATATTTGCTGGTCGAATTTCTTTCAATTTGTATACCTTGATTTGAATATTTCAGAGTGTGGAAAACTAAAATAAGACGTCTGATTTGAATTCACTATGTTCCTGGCAAGTATAAATTAATACTTCTCCAGCAGGGGACATCAAACCCTCAAGGAGGAAGGGGGCAGCATTCCTGCCACCCCCTTCAATTTGCACTATTTCTATTAGTTAACGACCTGATCTGATCCCGCCTCTTCCCATGTTTTATTTCTACTAATCTGGTTGCAACAAATTCCCTTAATTTTTTAATCCTTTCTCATATCAGGTGATTCGAAGTAATTAGAGCAGGCTATTGTGTGCACTCTGCACCGAACGGAAGGGTTCTTACACATTCTTACACGCAAGGAGCGAATCTTGTGTAAGGCATGGATGTTTTGCATTAGTGATTGTGTCATGGAAGTCATTATGATGTATTTCTTAATTATCTTCATTCTGATAACGAGTCAATGTGCTAAAATGTTTGTGTGAAAATTTCTTTAGGAGTGCAAGTTTTGTCAGAATAGCATTGCCTGAAATTCCAATGTAGTCCTTTAGTTTTCACGTCTTTCTATCACCAGTTCAAGATATTTATTAATATATTTTGCTCTAAACGAGGTCGATAAAACATCACAGCGATTCTAATCCATACCCTCTGATAATGATCATTTTAGAAACAAATCTTTACCGAAACCCGCAGATGTGTGAAATTACCGCCGTGTCGTCGCGTCCTTTGCATTTGCCCTATATGAAATAATTAAACGACTACCGTAGTCGTTTTTGTGGCTTCCATTCAGCAGAAACTGATGATGATGGCTAAGCCATCGAAAGCTGCTCTTATAATAAAAACTATTGTTGGCAATGACAACGTTTATAATTATTTCATGAAAAATGCCAACGATAACGCACAACACCTATATTTCCCCTATATGATCATCTGGTGGCGAATCCCAGCTCTCATCTGTTCCATTTCCATGTCATTCTCGACCGTTCCTTAATGTCTCGATACTTCTCCAGCCTTTTCCATTTGCATCCTCACCATATTCATCTCGTCGATTTCTCAGTCGCAAATTTCATTCCATGTCCCATGTTCCCTCTACCTGCGTCACCTCCGCTTTCGGCAAGAACGCAAGAATCCCAACTGGGGCCGTCAACGGTATCGCGTTGCGGGCTGACTTCTAACACAAACTCGCTGTATCCCCGCGTCCGACTTCCAAACTGTCAGCATTCTCTACAAGCCGACGGCGACGGCGGCGACGGCGGCGACGGCGGCGACGGCGGGGACGGCGGGGACGGCGGGCCTTCCAAAACGCGAAACGGGGGAAAACGTTGATTCCAGACACTGGGCAAGGTCAGACGAGCAGCGCAAATATACAGCTAAGTAAATAATCGCGCAACCGACGGATACACGCGGTGGCCGCCGCCGCCGCCGCTGTCTGCGACGCCGCCGCCGCCAGCTGGGGACGTCGACCCGTCTGGTCCTCCACAGCCCCGCCGCCGCCGCCTTCCTCAAAATCACCCCACCGCGCGCAGTGGGCCATCTCACGAAGGCGGCTGCACAAATCGTTGGTGCATAAAGGCGGCTCCACACATTCGGCGTTCGACGAGCAACGAGCTGCTGCTTGCCCTATCCCGAAGATGATGTGCTCGGCGATTGTTCGTTTCCTTTGATGTGTCCAGAAGACGGGCAAGTGGTGGATAGGGAGGGCGACCCACCCACATTACTCGGGATTTGGCGATCAGTTGCTCTTTTCTCAACGAATACCGAATGTGTGGACCAGACTTTTAAAAAATGACACATTAAAAAATTTTAAGGAGCAGGTTCTCGTATGTTGAATTGAATTGAATTTGCCTTATTTTACGTGGCGAGACTCGGGCCATCAGGCCCGCTCTTCCGTCTGACCACGCAAATTTCGCTACGCTCCTTTCATAAACTAGCAGAAAAAAGGAGGTATTTCTTGGGCGAGAAACAGGCGATTTGAATTTAGCTCAGAGGCGTCATTTAGGTTTGAGGATCTTTTACATGCAAGTAAATCTACTAACATGGGACAGCCGGCTTTACTTCCCCTCCAAAGGAAGGCGTACGAAGGATTTCGTCGCCCTAAAAATCCACAGCTTCGATCGGGTTTGAACCCGCAAGCTTGGGTATAACAGTCCAGTACGCTAACCATAACACCATCGCCGCCGCCGTATGTTATATCGTTATAACTGTCAAAGAGATTCTTACCCTTTTTATTAATGTAATGAATAGTTCTTATTGAAAGATGGCGAAAACTTTATAGAATTTTCGTACGTACGATGTTAATAAATCTGTTACTCTTACTTTGTAAATTTCAGCTCTCCTTAGTAGCGCAGACGGGTGTTTAGAAGACAACAGTCGTCATCTCTTCACAAGAAGTTCTTACATAAACTGTCAAAAAAGAAATCAGAGAACCTGCGATGTCAAGTAACAAGCGGAAGATGTGCCAAATAACTATTTTAATGGAAAACGTATTATTAAAAATGTACACCGAAATAACTAAATGTTAAGGATTAATCACGGTTACACTGATAGAGCCGCAAAATTAGAAGAAAATGTAGTTATTTAATGAAAATCAAGAGTTCGAAATATTTTCTTCAAGTGTATAATTCCTCTTCATATTTCTCGTCCTTATATTTTACAACGCAACTTTCTGTACATTCTTGTAAATAAATAGTAAATATAGTTGTTTCACTAGATTAGAGAGAGTGAAAAAGTAAATTTGAGAGTTACTATCACCCAGTTGTACGCTGTCATTTTCAAACTTATAAATGTTTTCTAAGGCGTTTTCAGACCACGACTAGCTTATTTCGCAAAACGATGACGATGCTTTCTGAGTACACCTCTGTCTTGTCCAAACCTCTCATCTCAGCGCATAGCCTGAAGCGGCCCGTTGCAAGCCAAGCAAACGTGCAGACGTTGTCGAAACCGCCTCAACCACGGACGAACGGGCGCATCCTGGCAAATGGACCTCAGACAACAAATTCGCAGATCACTCAAGCTGTGATACACTTTCTTCGAGTGGATGGTTATTTGTGACAATTTATAACACATTTTGTGCTCAACTCTGTGGCTGCATGTTACTACTAAATAGTGGCAAAAAATAGAAAATGGTTTCCATAGGTTTCCAAATACAAAGTACAAAAAATTTAAAAACTGAAATTGCAATAATTTCAACGTCACATCACACACGACACAGTGTCCTGTCAAACAAATAGCGGCATCTGAAAGAACAAGCCGATTCAACTTTCTAATCCCAATGGAGAAGTCGTAAATAACATAATACACGGACCAAGAAAGTGGGCCGCACTGGATTCTTAGAAACGTCAGTAAGTAGAAACGGAACGTGTCTCTGGTATTATATTTAACGCGTATGCGCACGAACGAGTTATTTATTGTGCAGCTCTACAAACGCGCCAGACAACTTCGCGGCATGTCCAACACGCTTGCACCGGCACCTGCAACACGTGTCACGAAACACGCCCAGACACACTTCCTGAAGAGGCGCGTATTCTCAAGGGTCTATCTTAAGCCGAGGGGCTTCCAGGACGCCCCCCCCCCCCCCCGCGCGCACAAAGCGATTCCCAGAAGCGGCGCCCGCGTCAGGCGCCGCGGCGCCTGCGGATGTTATGTAAATGGTTGAGCGCCCATTGACTCGGCGGCAGCGGTGCCGCGCCGTCGGAGGCGGCGGGGTTGGGGGTGGAGGAGACACGGGGGGGGATGCAGGAAGCGGAGTCTGCAGGATAGGCGGTTCAGGCGGGGAGACGGTACAGGCGGTGGAGGCGGTTCAGGCGGTGGATATGGTTTAGGCGGAGGAGGCGGTTCAGGCGGTGGAGGCGGTTCAGGCGGTGGAGGCGGTTCAGGCAGTGGAGGCGGTTCAGGCGGTGGAGGCGGTTCAGGCGGTGGGGATGGTTTAGGCGGGGGAGGCGGTTCAGGCGGTGGAGGCGGTTCAGGCGGTAGAGGCGGTTCAGGCGGTAGAGGCGGTTCAAATAGTGGAGGCGATTTAGGTGGTGGAGGCGGTTCAGGCGGTGGGGATGGTTTAGGCGGAGGAGGCGGTTCAGGCGGTGGAGGCGGTTCAGGCGGTGGAGGTGGTTCAGGTGGTGGGGACGGATCAGGCGGTGGGGACAGATCAGGCGGTTCAGGAGGTGGGGATGGTTTAGGCGGAGGAGGCGGTTCAGGCGGTGGAGGAGGTTCAGGTGGGGGAGGTGGTTCAAGAGGGGGAGGCGGTTCAGGTGGGAGAGGAGATTCAGGCGGTGGGGACGGTTCAGGCGGTGAAGGCGGTTCAGGGGGTGGGAACGGTTCAGGCGGTGGGGATGGTTTAGGCAGAGGAGTAGGTTCAGGCGGTGGAGGAGGTTCAGGCAGTGGGGATGGTTCAGGCGGAGGAGGCGATTTAGGCGGTGGTTGCAGTTCAGGCAGGGAAGCAACGGGAATGGGGATGGAAACGAGGCCAAAGGTGGGGAAGAAATGGGCGGGAACACCGCGGAGGTGGGGAAAGGGATGGTGAATAGGGAGGGGGACGGGAATGAGGAAGGTGAATGTGAAAGAAGATGGCGCATGACACGGACGGGGAGAGTGAATGGACCGGAGGACGGAAATGGGAATGGTGATTGGGGCAAAGTACGTTATTAGGTGTGGTGAATAGGGTGAAAAGGCGGGGACGGGGTGAATGAATGGAGCAGAGAGAGAGAGAGAGAGACAGAGACAGAGACAGAGAGAGAGAGAGAGAGAGAGAGACAGAGAGAGGCAAGAATGGTAAATGAGGCGAGGCGAGTACAGGGATGGCCAAAGCTGGAGAGTGTGAGTCAGATATGAGGCGAATGGGGCAGAGGCAGGAATGGCGAATGAATGGGTGTGTGGCGGAGTCGACAATGGCGAACAGGGAAAGGCGGGTACACGAATGGTGAAAGGGGCGGTGGCAGGGCCGGAGAAAGTGAAAGGGGCGGAGGCAGGGATGGTGAATGGCACCGAGGCAAGACGACGACCAACGGGCGGGAGGCGGACACGGTGAATGGGGTGGCGCGGGCACGGGAACGACAAATAAAGCAGAGGCGGAGGGACGGCAGACGCGAGGACGGGGACCGGAGTGCTGGCGGCGACGGCGTAGGCGGGGTCGGCGCCGCCGGCGGCGGCGGCTGCTGCATAATGCGGATCGCGTCATCGCAAATCGGCGCAGTGTCCTCGCGGGCGCTTTGTGGCGGTTGAACGCGACTGGGCGCGAGCGGCGAAGCGCCGCATTGTGGTTTCCGGAAAGCGCCTGCATCCGAGAGTCGTTAGGCGCGGGCGGGGCGCAGCGCCCGATTCATTAGTCGTCGCTGTCAGCGCAGCCCCGCGGGCCACCGCGCGGGCGGGGGCGGGGGCGGGGGAGGAGGGAGGGGCGCGGCCGGTCAGGCGCAGGCAGGTCGCTGGCCCTCGCCCCGCGGCCGGCCCGCCGCCGCCCGTCGCCCGCTCGCCGCTCTAGATTGGCTCTAGACTAATGTACCAATACATACAAACAATTTACGTAGAATAAATAAATGGAATTACAATAATGATTTTAGTGTAAGTTAGTAATGCCAAAGTGCAATTAAGATAACTTTAAGTCTAGATTATAAGTTAGTTGTAATAAAAAGCCCCGCCTGTAGCTGCTTAAGCCGCAAGGCAGCAGCGTAATGTAAAAATATTTATAGATAATAAATTCCCCTCCTTCACAGGGTTACTGTGGAGGGGACAAAAGAAAAAAAGCTTTCGGAATCTTTCTTTGTCCCCTCCACAGTAACCATCTGCAGAAGGGGAATATATTTCTTTTAATTTATACATTAGGCTGCTGTCTTGCGACTTCAGCAGCTAGAGGGGGGATTATATTACAGCTAATTGTAATATTCTACAACTAAAGTTAAATTATTTGCACCCTGGCATTCCTAACTTGCACTAAGATTGTTTTTTATTAATTAAAGAAATAATTATATGCGACGTCATTGCCAAAAATATTATTTATTAAAAAAGCAGCCTTCGATGGCTTAGCCATTATCATCAGTTTTCTGCTGTAGCAGAACAGGGGATGCATGGGAAGAATGAATGGTTATGTATAATGAAACAAGTATTAATGATGTGTGAATGTAGAGTGAGAAAAAAATCTCACACCCATATAACGATAAAAATTTCTTAGTAATTAATATCTCACCCATCTGAGTGTAAGTTAGGAATGCCAAAGTGCAAATAATTTAAGTTTTAGAATATTACAATTAGCTGTAAGATAAAGCCCCTCCTCTGGCTGCTGAAGCCGCAAGGCAGCTGCCTAATGTATAAATTAAAAGAAATAAATTCCCCTTCCCCACAGGGTTACTGTGGAGGGGATAAAGAAAAAAACCGTCACGTAACTCCCAATCGCCAGTTCGACATGCTGGCGCCTAACCAAAATGCGCTCACCTATTTTCTACGCTGCAGGCCACTCTTTTCAGTTTTTCACATTCATTAGGTCCATTATCTCTTTTGTACTTCGTATTCAATTAGCTTTTCGTTCGTCGCGCATTCTCTGTATCAACGACCTTCCTTTCATGCGCGGAAAGATTCCCATGTGAACTGTCTGCAATTTCTTCCTCTCAGTTTCAGACCCCGTTCTATTTGCTTCAGTTCATTCAACTCTTTGGAACTCTTTTCTTCTTTTCCGCTGCATATCCTCGATGAACTCAGTCCTGCGGCACGCTGCCTTCTCGGTTGATTGATTGATTTATTAATTATTTCGTGATTCGTGGCGCTACAACTGCTGTGGCCAGCCATTAGTCCACTAAGTGAAGTACATTTTTAATCTCGAGAAGTGGCGGTATTCTACCCCTGCTGGTTTGTGAGATCCGGCGCCTCCATACACGTCGCTTGTTGGGTTTTCCCACATCAAGTTATCTCTCGCGAATGGGGCATCGCCCCATGCCAGGCGAAGCTTTAGACACCCGACTGGTCTCCTGATATGTGTGGTAGTAAAGTGTGGTGTAAGGCCTGAGGATAGGACGGCAAGATCGCGTGCGGTCCTTGGCACTTTCGTTAGGGTACTGCTCCAGTATTCACCTGGTATTGATGGGCGAAACCAAGGAAAATTACCCATCAGAGCAGCCGGCCGCTAGAATGTTTCTTCAGCAGCTGAAGTCGATGTAGCCAAGCAACTCTTGTCAAAAATCCTGCCACTGTCGAGACTAGAACCCTAGTCCCTCTCGGTCAGAGGTATTGGAGTGGCATTTATTAACAATTCCTGAGCTACCTCAACCGGTGGCTGTCCACTCGGGTGCCCTTAGACCCTCAACCGCCTTGTAGCCTCTTTAGGTCTTTACAAGGGCTCGTTACTCCAAAGAAAGGGCGTCTTTGAATGGCAGAGTTGACCTTCTTTTTTCCGATCACACCTTTTTCTTTCCTGCTCATTTCGCTGTTCTCTTACAATCGCTTTCCCCATTCACCCGTCCTTCTCCATTATCTTCTCCCTCAACCCTCTGATTCATCTTTCTGGTAACTTTGCGTTCTTCTCATCGCACTTCCTCAATTTTGCAATGATCTTCAAGTAATGCACCCGCTATCGGACACGTACACCCGGTCGCTTCTCTTCCCTTATTTGCTGTTTATACACTCGCATACAAGTTTACTGAGGTTCCTCGGTCGATGACTAACCTAATCACCATTCCTTCTATCTTTTTCCTGCTGTACCCTGTTATATCTGTTTCCCACGTACCCGCCTGACAGACTCTGGCGACCGTGAGTTGCCAGCAGGTAAGGCCCAGTTGCTCGGTCATTCTGATGCAACATATATTTTTACGGTTTTGCATACTCCACATAGGATTCTCTACACGACTATATTCCCATGTACATCACCTAATTTCTTGTAGGCTACCTACTTTAGAAAATCTCATTGATAGTCGGAGAGTGATTTCATAGGAGTATTAAGTTTAGCTTTTCTTTTTGGAAAGTATTCCTCTTGCAAATACTTCGTTATACTTGCCGAGGAATTTAGCAAACTAGCTTGGAAACAATGTTACGTGAGAATGTGAGGTGCTAAAGAAGGCTTGTGTTGGCGAAAATAAAACAATGGGTCATAAATCTCTCAACCCGTTCCTCTGACTTTGACCGGAATGTTCGTGAACGTTCTAATCTTCTTGTGCTAGCGGTTTTCACGCACGCAATATACTATTTAGAAATTTGTTTGTCTTTATTTTCATCGTAAGTAATAAACCATGTAGTTTATGTTCGTGTTCTGTCAGTACCATGTTTAAGAAGTCATTCCTGGATTCAGCAATTTTGAGATTGATTCCAAGTGATAAATAATTCTACGTCAGGAGATATTTCAACGAACGCTTTAACCATGAGAAATAGGTTGAGGATGATTATGTATTTTGATTCTCTTGTTTGATTCAATTGCACTTTCTTCAAATTGTTTATCGTGATTATCATAATATTCGTTTTCTACACAATCTCTTAATCAGTTTTACAATATTAAACCAGTCATTAGAATTATTTTCAATTACCAGAGTATTGCACTGTGAAAGTCGTAATTCCCTAACTGGCGTTCCTCAAGGAATCGTGTCGCACCTTCAGTAATTTATTTACCGTCAAACGTCAGCTAAAATTGAATACCTCCACGGAATGTATTGAATAAGGCTTTATTGAAGGAGCAAGATGTACTTTGTGTTCAAAACGAAACAGAGTGTGTGTCTGGATTCGCTAAATGGATCAAAGGATGTTGGACACAAAGAAACGAGACGTCGAAAGGTCAAAGACTCAGTACCAAACAATTCAAAGTTAAAATATACCTTACAATTAAATTAAAATATAAAACCTTACATACACTTCGAACTCTACGTTAACCCAGATGAGAGCGCGGGAGAATACGAGAGCGCGTGAGAATACGAGAGCGCGGGAGTTTCCGGGCGGCGTCAGAATCCGTAATTCATTGGCCGGCGATGAAAGTTAAGTAACGGGCGCGCGCGATCGGCGGCGTTGGGCGTCGGCGATTCGATCAGCATCACGATCCGGATGTTTCCCGCGGTGATCGCTCCCGGTACTCGGCCGATCGGGCGGAGGCCAGCGAACCACGGCGCGGCGCGGAACATCTCCCGACTGCTCCGCGCCGCTCCTCCCAGGTTGCCGCTGTGCGCGGGGAACACGTTATGGACTCCGCGGACTGTGGTCGGCCGCGGTTTGAATCGCGGCTGCGTGCTTTCAGATCAAACATTTCACACAACACACACACAACAAACAACAAAAGATTCAGCGTTGCCGCTGAAGGAAACTGCTCCTCATTACCGTACGTTTGATAATATTGACTTTTTTAAAAATAATTCGTGATAAGAAGATTTCGGTTTTCGAATCGCAGATACAGACAGAATGTGAAAGGGCAAAAGCAAATTTCATGTACCAAGGTACGCGAATTCGATGTGCTCGAGCTATCGAGAGTGTACTGTTCGAATGTTCATCATACATTAACTAGAAAGTAAACGTTTTTCCAAATAATTGTGTGTATATTCGGGCGTGAAGGCATATCTCTGGAAGAGCGACGAGCGCAAGTTACAGAATTACACGAGAAACACGTTATGTACTCCACGGAATATGTTTGGCCACAGTTTGAATCGCGGCTGCGTGCTTTCAGATGAAACGAGAGCGTTGTCGCTGAAGGAAACTGCTCAGTACCGTACGTTTGATAATATTGAGTTTTTTTTTAAATAATTCGTGATAAGAAGATTTCGATTTTCGAATCGCAGATACAGACAGAATGTGAAAGGGCAAAAGCAAATTTCATGTACCAAGGTACGCGAATTCGATGTGTTCGAGCTATCGAGAGTGTACTGTTCGAATGTTCACCATACATTAACTAGAAAGTAAACGTTTCTCCAAATAATTGTGTGTAGAAGCATATTCGGGCGTGAAGGCATATCTCTGGAAGTGCGACGAGCGCAAGTTACAGAATTACACGAGAAACACGTTATGTACTCCACGGAATATGTTTGGCCGCGTTTTGAATCGCGGCTGCGTGCTTTCAGATCAAACGAGAGCATTGTCGCTGAAACTGCCTTTCGTTACTGTAGGTTTGATAATATTGAAAATTTATTGAAAATATGCTAAAGAATCGTGATATCCGAGTCTAATATGAACAATTTCGAGTTTTTTAAAATAATTCGTGATATGAATATTTCGGTTTTCGTATCGCAAATGTATACACAATGTAAAAGGGCAAAAGAAAATTCCATATACCAAAGTCCGACGAGTGCAAGTTACTGTATTACGCGAGAAACTCGTTATGAACTCCACAGACTGTGTTCGGCCGCGGTTTAATCGCATCTGTATGCTTTCAGCTCAAACGAGAGCGTTGTGGCTGAAGGAAATACTCCTCATTACTGTTCAATAAAATTAAAATTAATGGATTGAAAGTATGTTAAAGGACCACGATATGTGGAATCTAACAAGAAAATTTTCCGAATTTTCAATACATCATAATAAGGTTTCAGTTTTCGAATCCCAAATGCATACGGAATAGGAAGGGAAAAATAAAATGTTGGATATCAAGGTAGGTCCTCGAATATCGATGTGTTCGAGCTATCGAGAGTCTACCGTTCGAATGTTCATCATACATTACGTAGAACGTAAACTGCAAATAATTGTGTGTAGAAGAATATTCGGGCGCGAAGGCATATCTCTCGAAGTGCGTAGAGTGCAGGTTACAGTATTACGTGAGAAACACTATGAACTCAACAGATAGGTTTCACCGCAGTTTGTTCGGTGACTTGATGTTTTTACCTCAAATGTGATCTATAGCTCAATCTTATATCGATCTTCATTGTCATCACTGTAAAGTTAATACAAATAAGTGATAAAAGTGCAAATCTCGATTCTAAAGGGCACGATAAACATTTCATGATATTGGATACTTTTATTTCGACATTGGGTTTGGGTATTTCACTACCGTACTCATACGAAAAATGTAGGAAAAACATAGAATATTCTAAATATCAACACATTATAACTACCAAGTTTCAATATTCTACTTTTGATTTGAGCTTTTTATTTTATCTAGAAAAAATAATAATACATTTATTGATCTCTCCTTTATTCCTCTTTCTTACACCAGCGCAGGTAGTCCAAGCCAACACCAAGCAGTCTCTCTATCTTTCGCAGATACGAAAGAAGTCATTACAGACACAAAAGCACACATTCGAACAAGCAAACCTGGACCACTCTTCAACATCATCGAACCATAAAGTTCAAATTGCGAAAGTTCCTTTCACATGTCCGCGGTGGGAAATGCAGTTAACGGTCTGGGTGTCAAAAAAGAACAACTTCAAAAGAACAAGTTTGGTTTTGCCCTCGCAAACTTATTACTCTTGACGACTCTTTGTCCGTTAGGCAATCGAACATGTGCTAAGAAAACGTCCAGTACAAACCCTCCAACATTCCCTTGTCCAAAGTTTGCATGTCATTCGTCAGTCCAGATGAGAACATGAGTCTGCTTTCCTTCGCTTTAAAGACACCGCCACGCTGAGACGACTTAAGCTCCAACTTGGTTCCGTTCCCTTTTCCGGCACAGACACTATCAGCAACCAAACAGGCAACGATTTCGTACTTCCCCAAGTATTATCTCATTGAACGAATAAGTGCCTAAAAACGATTATTTTCAAAACTGTTTCGATAACATTTATGGCAGGATTTTCCCTGAAGTTCAAACTATCAGAAAAATATCCGTGTGATGTGTGGATTTATTTAGTTAGATTTGATTAATAACTAAACTGGAATTCCTCAAAGGCAAATAGTGTGCCGCCTGATAAATGATGATAAATGAAGGCATACATCCGTGACTGATAAAGATACATCACTCTCGCATTAGTATACTTAGAAAATTGCACCGCGCCGATTATAGCAGTTCCTTTCAAGAAGCCCTCGCCGAAAAGAAAACATCAGGTCTCAGTCCTCCCAAAAATGGAGAAGAGGTATCTCCTGGCTCTAACGGCATCCCCACGTCCGTTCGGAAGCTAGCAATAACAAGGGAAGGCCCTATGAATAGTTTTAATAATAAGCTCGGAAACCATTCCTGGAGCCTCATTATGACATTCTTGGGGGCTAATGGAGCAGCAGGCGCCCCTCTGTTGCTGTCGCCCGTGCCGCCCTCCCGCTGCCTCCGCCTCCGTCGCCTCCGTCGCCCCCGCCGCCTTCGTCGCCCCCGCCGCCTTCGTCGCCCCCGCCGCCTCCGTCGCCCCCAACGCCTCTGTCGCCTCCGTCGCCCCCGCCGCCTCCACCACCTCCGTCGCCCCCATCGCCTCCGTCGCCCCCGCCGCCTCCGTCGCCTCCGTCGCCCCCGCCGCCTCCACCGCCTCCGTCGCCCCCGTCGCCCCCACCGCCTCCGTCGCCTCCGCCGCATCCACCGCCTCCGTCGCCCCCGCCGCCTCCGTCATCCCCGCCGCCTCCGTCGCCCCCGCCGCCTCCGTCGCCTACGCCGCCTCAGTTGCCCCCACCGCCCCCGCCGCCTCCGTCGTCCCCGCCGCCTCCGTCGCCTCCGTCGCCTCCGTCGCCCCCACCGCCTCCGTCGCCCCCGCCGCCTCCGTCGCCCCCACCGCCGCCTGCCCGGCAGGTAGAATCCTCTCAGCGGAGGTCTGCCGCTGATTTGGCTGCCGCCGCGCCGTTCTGCCTTTCTTTGCTCTCCGCCCGACAAGGGGTATTCCGTGTTCGAACTCACAACATTCTTTTGGTTTCAAAGTAAGAATTCGCCGGACTAAATAGCACGCATATGGATTCAACGGAAACTGCTCTGTGACGGAGTTGTGGCTTTGATTACCGCGTAGAAATAGCTTTTGGTTCCTGTTCCTTTGTGGCGACAGTTCGACAGCGCCACAGCTGTGCATGTAAGATGCGCTTTGTTGTGTATGACTGCCGTAAGTCAAGAATGTGTAGCTTTGTGATTGCAGAGTAGAATGCATTGGCAAACATCTAGTTCGATACCCATTTGCACCAACATGTAAGGGACAATGCAGAATGACTGACTTCACTAGTGAGATTAGTTTAAGAAATTCATCATTTTTTTCGTAACTTATGAATAACGAGATTTTCTTTTTCTCGAATTCTAATGCAAAATCCAATTGAAGGGTTTCACTTGACCGATATTATGAAGTATTGTTAAATAAGGTAAGCGTTTCGCATTTCTATCAGACTGACCGAGTTATTTATTGTAACTACTGGAGCATGACAAATTGCGAAGAAACTGGTTACACTAGGGCTTTGGATGCTTTCAAATACAACGTCTTTCCTAAAATCAACTCCACATATATTATGATGTACGTTGTTCGACCGTCAAATCATGAAAATCCATTAGTACATGCATTGTAGCATTACGATTGTACCCTCATTCCTGGTTAGAGTGCAATATAATTATTTCTCCAAAAGGCAATGCATTATCAGCTATCATCCGTTCCCTTAATGTCTACAATGTATTATTGCATAACTCAATTATTATTTTACAATTCAACGCATTATTTTTCTATTAATTAGCTATATTAGATACACAACTAATAATATACTCCGTATTGTAAATAATTTTCAAGAAGTATGATGATCCATATGATGTTTCGCTTCCAGTTGTTCTTCACCAGACCACTTTTACATCGAGCACTCAGTTTTAAGGAAGCCAACACTTTCAACTACAGCACGAACAGTTGCCTCTGGTGAATGAATATTGCATCTGTGTTTCTGAGAGTTGGGGTTGAGCTTCTGTGGTCAAGGTTTTGGAGAAGTGCCGACCATCTTAAGATGTTTCTAGCGCTTCCTTTGATGTAGCCGCAGTAGGGCTCAGATTTTTGCCATCATAATTAACTTTTTCACAGAAAAAAGTAACGTTAAAAAGCGGTTGCTGAAAACTGCCTGCGGAAAAAAATTGAGACCGATATATTCTCCGACTTTTTCAGGCAGAGGTTTCTATTCCACATTTTGTGTTACACTCAACGCTCCTTTGTGTATGTCAATGTGGAAATTGAAATGAAGACACAATTTACCTCTCTATATCATGAAGATACTCGTATAATAGCAAAATTATTTAATTGCATAAAATTTTGCACTTCTAGCATTTGTTGTATTAAATAATAAATAATACTGCTCACCAATCATCTTACTGCACTCGAGTAATATATAAAAATAATCTCAGACATGTATAATGATAACATTTGTTTAGTAATTAATAAAAACCCATCTTAGTGTAAGTTAGGAATGCCAAAGTGCAAATAATTTAACTTTAGGTCTAGCATATTAAAATTAGCTGTAAGACAAAGCCCTGCCTCTAGCTGCTTAAGCCGCAAGGCAGTATCCTAATGTACAAATTCAAAGTAAATAAATTCCTCTTCTCCACAGGGTTACTGTGGAGGGGATAAAGAAAAAGAGTAATATATTGATTCGTGTGCATTCGTTCACACTGACCCAAATAATCGGACACATTAAAATTTCACACACACACACACACCCGTTGTAAAAACGACACACTTAAGACGTAAGAAGCAACACGCAAGGTTCGCCTCACGCATGTTTAATCTCACAACAGTCAGCGCCAACATTCTAAACTAAAAGCGCTTGTAAATCTTCGGGTTCGTATATATTTCAGAAACTCTACGCAAATAAATCCACGTCTCCTGGGAGCTGGAAGCAGACGCCAAACGAAGGGCGAAAAGAGCGGAAGAGGCATTCTGTGTCCACGCGTGCGATACACGTGCCCGCACGCATTCATTCACGCTCGCACGCTCGCTCCCTGGCGCTGAGTGTTTTCTTATCATCGGCGATAAACAGAGCGCGCCTGTTTTGCGTTAATTAGCATCAACCCAGGAGGCGCTTTATTAGTTCAGCGACCGTGGAGGATTCGGCGACGGCCGGCCATGTGGCCTCAGCGCCCAGGCACGTCGAGCGGCTCCCGAAGCCGCCTGAAGGACAAAGAGCCCGGGAGGCGAATGCGGAGACTGGAGGAATGGAGGGGCGTCGGGGAGAAAAAAGGATGGGGGGGATTGTCCAAGTGTTTTTTTTTTTGTGCGTGTGTGGCATTGCGTTAATTTGTGGGTGCAATATTGTGTATTAGGAGAGGGAGACGGAGAGAGAGAGGGAGAGACGGAAAGAGAGAAGGAGAGACGGAAAGAGAGAGGGAGAGACGGAAAGAGAGAGGGAGAGAGACGGAAAGAGAGAGAGACGGAGGAAGAGAGACGGAGGGAGAGAGAGACGGAGGGAGAGAAAGACGGAGAGAGGGAGAAACGGAGGGAGATACGGATGGAGGGAGAGAGACGGAGAGAGAGATGGAGGGAGAGAGAGACGGAGGGAGTGAGAGACGGAGGGAGAGAGAGACGGAGGGAGAGAGAGACGGAGGGAGAGAGAGACGGAGGGAGAGAGAGAAAGAACGCAATGTAGTTGAGAAAGAAAGCGAGTTTTTTCACAGCGTGATTGAAGAAAACGTGAACATTAAGCACTAAGTTTGATCCAGTGCGCACGCGCAAACTCAAAAGTTACGATAACGAAACGAACGGGTCGGGTAAAAAACATAGTAACCCACGTGGAAACGTTTGCGAGATATACATTTTTGCTGAAAGAGATTGAAATGGGGTACATGAAAACAGCCGGGGAACAACTATGCCCATAATTTGGACTATTTGAGAATCACAGCACGTGGACAGCAGATAAAAGCATACTCTATAGTCCAGCCATCAGGAGGTGTTATCCTGAGAATTGATTAATAGCAGCACACTGTCGTTAAAACTTGGAACATCTTCGTGAATGTAATTTCTAATAATGAAAACAAAGTTCAAAGTGCAATCAGCAGATATTCATGTGGCTATCAGTTCGTGATTTACGTATTTGGGTTCAAATTGTACAAATCTCTCGAAAAAGAAACTACAGACAAGAAATGGAGAAAGATAGAGGAAGGGGGTGTGAATTAAATTTCAATAGAGATGAAAAACAGAATTGAGCTAGAGGGTTCAAACTTAAGAGGAATCCATAGAATAGAAGTTTATAATAGGAAACGCAATAGATAAGCACAGAGAAAAAGATGCAGTTGATAATAAAGACAAAGAGTGGCAACATTAGATATCATGAGAAGATGAAAAATAAAGGGAAGGAAAAACTATGTTGTAGATAGCTACAAATTTGAAAGAAACACTTAAGGAATTTAAGAATTGATGGTAACTATGCGATAAATGCCGAAGAGGAAACTAAAAATGTGTCGGAGAAGATTTAAAGATTGAAAAGTGTAATAGGAGGCAAATAGAAAATTAAATTATAAAAACTAAGTTTTCGAACAAATACTGCACTTTTTAGCAGTAGTACTAAAAGTTGAAGTTTTAGCTCGCTATGCAAGCCTTGAAAGAACCGCTTTAACCGGTGGCTGTCTGGAATAATAATTTAGATATCGATGTCCTAGGATAAATTTAAACCTTGGCGTAAAAAACAATGTGAACTACAGGTTAAAACCCGTTTCGAGATATATCTCAAGAAAGGTAGGTGAGAAACACTAAAGATTAGAAAATAAAAAGTTACGTCGAGAGAATTCGAAGCCGGGAGGCTAAAACGAGAAACACGAAGACACCGACCGGGTGTACGACGCCAACACGAAGCAGAGGTCGCATGTGAAGCGATGAACTATCAAGGCAGGTGTCGATGTTGGAAAATGGGATGGAGCTTTTAAATTACTTTACAAGCGGAAAGGACAGCAATACTGAGTTAAAATGAGACCAAGAAAAGATTAAAATAGAATGAAATGGGTTTATAGTTATTTAAAAATAACTCGGGGAAAAGAAATTAGATGAAACCGGTAAGACAAAAAAAAATAATGATCATGAAGAAGGAATGAAGTCCAAAAGTGAAGATTGATTCTAATTTGAAGAGTATATGTGATAATAAAATTTTCGGGAAAAGTTAATGCGTTGAAGAAAGTATTAACAGAAAAAATTAACCACGAAGAGTGGAAGAAAATGTCGATAAAGACTGAAACTCATTTCGAGAATAATCTCAAAAGTCTCACGAGTCTGCCAATCACACTTCGTAACCCGTATCTCCACCGTTTGCAATATATTTTCTTAATCAACTCAGAATGAGCTATTTGAGGAAGGGAGATCAGCTTGGAGATAGGGGATGGGTCCCGGCTCTAAGGATGGGAATGAAGACCAGAAGGTCCTCGCGTGGTTCGTTATCAATTTATGATACCCGCTCGGCATCCGCCGGGAATACATCAGAGGAAATGACGCAAATGTCCAATCATTCAACATCTACAATTATCATCCCCTACGTGACCGACAACGATCCACTTATTGAGGTGCAGTCGAAAATCGCGTCACTGTCGTGACTCGAGCTTACGACCTCCCGGGCGACATAAGCTAACGCAGCCGATTAAAAGAACATACGAGTGCGAGGAAATCGAAATTTGGAAGAATCGAAAGCAGGACTGAAACGCATATACCGAGCGGAAGAAAAACAAGTGCGGACGGGAGAACTTGTGGCAGAGAATGAGTGGACATTACAGTCCAGCGACCAGAGACCACAGCAACAAATTTAGGAGGGGGCAGGACCTGAGGAGGCGACGGTGACGGTGACGAGGGCGGGGTAGGGACTCGGAAGCGGAGTTGGAGGAGACGTTGGTAGCGGAGGCGGTGGCGGCGGCGGTGGCGGTGACGGTGGTGGCGGAGTCTTGGGAAGCGGAGTCAGAGGTGGCGGAGGCGGTGGCGGAGTCTTCGGAAGCGGAATGAGAGGCGGCGGAGACGGTGGTGGCGGTGGTGACTGCAAAAACAACAGCGACGGCGGCAGCGGCGGCGACGGCGGGGACGGCGGCGAAGGCGGCGGCGACGACTGCGATGGCAGTGACGATGGAGACTGCAACGACGGCAGCGACAGCGGTGGCAACAATGACAACGACAGCGAAGGCGGCGACGGTTGCGTGGCGGTGGCGGCGGAGTCGGATGCGGTGGTGGCCACAGTGGCAGTGGCGGTGGCGTAGACAGCGATGAACCAGACACAAGGCAGGAAGTGCCGAGGCGAGCCGTCCCCAAAGACATCCCCCTCCCCCAGGGGGCAACGTACGTCGACGGTGCGCAATATCCAACAAAAATTCCAGCGGTAATGGAGAAACACTAAAAATTTACGATGCCATGTTTTCGTTTCGGAGAATGTATACAGATTAATATGCGAGTTTATTTTTCTCCGAGAGCGTGTCTGGGTTAAACACGGCGCTGCCTAATTAGGTTTAGGCTATGTTTATACAGAGTGGAATATTCAATCGACCATATCTACGAGACGAGTTTGTACGTCAAAACCCCGTTTATCTTGATTTTTTTTTTTAATTTATTTCTTCTCGTTCGACCTGAAGGTCTTTCGAGGGTTTTCGGTTTACATATTGACATTTTGGGATTTGGGCATTCCTGACAAATTGAGATTAGATTTCTCTGGCTCGTTTAATTCCTTGTTTGCTTCTAGGAGCTGCTGGGATTTATTTTTTTTTTGGGGGGGGGGGAAGCTGTTATGGATAGCCCTAGCGGGCAATAGGAAGGGAACGTGCTAGGTTATATTTAGATGCGGGATGATATTATTTGTTTAGGGGGGTTTAAGCATGTCTTTGGGAAATTTGGATTTGATTCGGCTTGGGATATTTGCTGTTCGACCTAATTGGAATATCAGAGTGGCATGAGATGAGGGAAGGGAAGAATAGAAGTTATTTGCTAATTTTTTAATGTGTTCGAGCACAGTTTCCATTTGGAGTTCTCTATGAATTTGGTGGTTAGGTATAAACCATGGAGCTTTAATTGACTTTCTGAGGACTTTATTTTGGACAATTTGCATTTTTTGTATGGTGGTGGAAGCAGCGTTTCCCCAAACCGGGCATGCGTAAGTTATCGTGGGTAGGATAATAGATTTATATAATAGAATCTGGCATTTGGTATTGAGTGTTGAATGTTGATTTAAGAGAGGGTATAGTTTTAAAATTTTGGCATTGGATTTGTTGATAGCTGCGTGAATATGAGGTTTCCAGGTGAGTTTTTTGTCTAACAATACTCCTAGGTATTTTATTGGTTCGCTTTTCCAAGGTATTTCGTTGTCATCTATTTTCAGATTGGGAGGGATTTGAGGTCTCCTAAGGGTAAATATCTTAGTCTGACATTTTTGAGAATTGATTGCTATTCTCCATTTTTTTGTCCATTGTATTAGGGTGTTAAGGTTATTCTGAATTCTATTAAATGCTAGGTTAATATCTGCGCTAGCTGAAAACAGTGCCGTATCGTCGGCAAAAAGAGCAGTTTCCACGTTGGAATACTTAGGTATGTCACTCATGAAAATATTAAATAAAATAGGTGAGAGAACTGAGCCCTGTGGAACTCCGGCTGTGATATTACGTAGAGTAGAAAAGGAGTGATTAATTTTGACCTTAAATTTTCTATCAGAGATAAAACCTTTAATAATATTCTGTATGTACTTAGGGACTCCAAGTTGTCTTATTTTAAATAGCAGACCGGTATGCCAGACTCTGTCATACGCTTGAGCTATATCCAAAAATGCAGCCAGAGTATGTTTTTTTTTTTCTTGGAAGCTCTGTGCAATGTACTCGGTTAGCCTTAGTAGCTGGTGAGTGCAGGAGTGGTTTGCTCTGAAACCAAATTGAATATCTGGTATTGCATCCGTGTCTTTCAGGTACTTGTTAAGTCTCTTTAGTAGAAGTCTTTCAAAAATCTTGGAAATTGAGGGAAGGAGGCTTATTGGTCAGTAGTGTTCAGGGCGTCGAGGGTCTTTTCCTGGCTTGCGAAAAGGTAGAACAATTGCAGTCTTCCAGGCAGTTGGGAAATAATTAAAGAGTAAGATAGCATTAAATATTGCAGTTAGTCCTGCTACAGAGTTTTTATTAAGATTTTTGAGCATCTTATTACTGATTCCATCTATACCGGGCGTTTTTCGTTGTTTTAGATGTTTAATGATGTTAGCTGTTTCAGACGGTGAAATAAACTTTATTTTGGTTTCAGCTGTAGTTAGTGGTTGTTTCATAAAATTTTCAATTTCATTGTTGTGTTGTATCATTGTTGGCGGGTGTGGTCTAAATACATTTTGTAAATGATCTGCAATCGCTTTGACCTTGTTTATGTTGATGAAGTTTAGTTTAAATTCACGGAAGATGAAAAGTCGCCGGTTTAAAATTGTTTCAGGACAATGGATCAAAAATATCTGAGTATCAATCCTAATCACATGTTGGATTGCATTATTGATAGGCTTGCAGCGTTTGTAATTATTGGGTTACTCCATTAGGCAAATAGGTTTTCTGGGTAACATTTGCATGCTCCTTTCAGAATTTAAAGATCTTTTCATGATACATTTTGAAAAAAGTCACAGAAAGATATTGTCGATATGAACTATTTGTGATTCAATGGAGTTTGGTTTTTCATTTGTGGTTATTTTTCAAAGAAACTTGCTGCACTTTTGAATAATCCCCCTTTATTTATTATTTAAAAAAATATAATACATTTTCCTACATGGATCATGAAAGATTTGTGGTCAGAAATATTTCATGAAGAACCAGGGAACAAAACGACTTCCTGGCAATAATTTTAAGAGCCCTACTCATTATCTACATTATCTCAGAAAGCACATCTCGATACCGTCTACTGAATCATCAGGTACCGGGTTAAACAAATAACTTCCCAGCCCTCTCCCAACAATCCTACGATAGAGGCTCATTTCCTTCTTGGCACGCACCCACCGTCCGAAGGACGAGTCCCTGAAGCGGCCGGAGTGAAAAACGGCGTCAACAAACGTTTTCTCAGCCAGCGGAGTCGGCGAGCGTTAAGCCCCCGACGGTCCCGTCGCGGCAGCGCCTGCGGGAGACCGCCTCCACGCTACCGGGCATTCCAGACCGCGACAGCCGGGCCGCAGCGGCACGGGGCCGGCCGCCCGCCCGCCCCATCTGTCATCCCAGCCGCGCTGACCGCTCTCCCGCCGCCTCCGCCCCGCCCCCGCCCCTCACCCCGCACGCCGCTTCCGTCTAGGGGCTCTAGACACTAAAATGAAATTCGTTCACTGGATTCGTTCAACGTTTCGAAATATTTAATTTATCCATCAGGGCTAGAGTATAAAAACAATGAGCAGTGCACGAGGTCAACAAATATTTCAATAAATTGATTGCACTGTTGCACTGTTTATTGTTTACGGGATTGGTTCACGGGATTGGTCATTGTGAGTAAAGAAACAATTAGTTGTGCCAACGTTGCGAAATATTGAATTTCTTCATCAGGGCTAGAGTGTAAAAACCTTGAACAGTTGAATCAATTTATTGAAATGTTTGTTGTCCTCATGCACTGTTCATTGTTTTTACACGCTCGCCCTGATTAAGAAATTAAATATTTCGAGACGTTGGTACAACTAATTGTTTCTTTACTCACAGTGACCAATCTCGTAAACAAACAACAGTGCAACAGTGCAATCAATTTATTGAAATATATGTTGTCCTCATGCACTGTTCATTGATTTTACATGCTCGCCCTGACGACGAAATTAAATATTTCGAAACGTTGGCACAACTAGTTCTTTCTTCACTCACAATGACCAATCCCGTGAACCAATCCCGTAAACAATAAACAGTGCAACAGTGCAATCAATTTATTGAAATATATGTTGTCCTCATGCACTGTTCATTGATTTTACGTGCTCGCCCTGACGACGAAATTAAATATTTCGAAACGTTGGCACAACTAGTTGTTTCTTCACTCACAATGACCAATCCCGTAAACAATAAACAGTGCAACAGTGCAATCAATTTATTGAAATATTTGTTGACCTTCATTGTTTTTACACTCTAGCCCTGATAAAGAAATTAAAATTTTCGAATCGTTGGCACAACTAATTTTTTCTTTACTCACAATGACCAATCCCGTGAACCAATCCCGTAAACAATAAACTGTGCAAAAGTGCAATCAATTTATTGAAATGATATGACCTCATGCACTGCTCATTGTTTTTATACTCTAGCCCTGATGGATAAATTAAATATTTCGAAACGTTCCCGTGAACGAATCCCGTGAACCAATTTTATTTTATTGTTCATCAATGATCGTGATTCAAAAATGGTCTCTAGATACAGAGAGTAGAGCAAGCTGAACAGCCGCCGCCTTTTAATAGGGAGTTTGTGCCACCTCGATCGTAAAGCACTATCGATCGTAAAGCGTAAAGCTCGATCGTAAAGCACTATCGAGCACTGCGCACATGCGCAGTTTAAGTGTCGCACCACTTTAGTGTATCTGCGCATACGTAGAAGATCCATAGTGCTTTACGTTCGAAATGGCACAAACTCCCTTATATCGCCCAATATGGCCGCCAGTAAGGCCCAATAAGGCCGCCAGTAAGGCCCAGTAAGGCCCAGTAAGGCCCAGTAAGGCCGCCAGGCAACTTTCAGGAGTTAAGGAGAAATGACGACAGTCCAAGGCAGTATGGAGAGTTCCAAGTATATTACCATTGGTTTTTGGCAGATTGCTGGTTTCCCACGCATCACACAGTATCGTAAAGTGGCGGAATATGCGGCGCCAAGGAATACGCTACTCTCTGTATGTAGGGTCTCTACTTCTGCTGTCGCCATCGCGCGCTCTTCGCGGCGGCGACTTCGAGAACCAGCTGTGACTAAAAATGGCAGGACATTTGAAAAATAAGAAAGGTGTGGACTTATTAAAATTTGCTTTCCTCATTAAGATCGCAAGCAGTGAACTGTTGTTCTAATAGAATTGTCTAGTTGATATAATCAAAAAGGAAATTATGACTTGTGCCTTGACAATTCATAAACAGAAAATGTTCGAATTTCAATATCAAACGTAGCAGAGACGGGACTCACAGACACGAGTAGGATCCACCATCCCTACATCACCTCACCCTTTCTACTGAAGCAGCGCGTTTTGACCTGACAAGAATCAATGCTGCCCATTACGTATCTCTGCACACGCAAAGAATGCTCGGACAAAAAAGAATGAGTCAATATTTATTCAATGAATAATAGACAACAGTAAATAACAAGCAACCGGGAATGAAGTAATGAATGGTGGGTGTGCACTCAGCGTGACCATTTCGCAGACAAGGGCCCCGAGTCTCGAGAGCGGACTCCGTGTTCAGCTACGCAGTCCGACCCTTCACGTTGTTTCGTCAGTACGTCCGAAGGAGCTCTTACACGATACGTACTGACAATCTCATTCAATTAGCCTAAAGTACAAAATTCTGTCCGTTAATGTAATTCAAACTAGCCTCGAGCAATACGGCCACAGGAATTTCCAAGTATGAATCATAAGGACAATACTATATTTTAAAAGAACCGGTATTGAGTATAATTTATCCACATTGTGAGTTCCTTCTAGCTTTCTCCTGAAACTCCTTGGATACTTAAAAAAATACTCTTTAATATAAAGAAAATTCAGCTTGCTTTGTATTACGGATTTTTATGAGGACAGTATCGTAGATAAATGTGGGGTCGTCTTATATTACTAATGTAGCTCTTTATTCCATAATAAATGGATAAGATGAGAAAGTACCATAAGAGTAAGTTTAGTTAGTTAAGTAGAGAAAGTTTGTAGGCCTTCTACAACATTTTCACTTTTTCACGGGATATGCGTATTAAATTTTTAAAGACACATTATATATTAATTTCAATATTATTAGTAGTTTGCTCCAAAATTTTAATTATATTTTATGGCTTTGCACATCATTTTAATTACCATTCTGAGTTTATGATCCAAGTAAACTATGAGCCAGAAATAACTACACATTTCTTTCACGAATTTACTTATTATTGTCTTCAAAATATTCGTATCGTATTTTCTTAAAATCATTTCGCTTTACTACCAGTGAATAAGAAACAATTATTTATAAAAATGCTTTACAATAAGTATACCCTGAAATAATTTTATAAATTAATTCACATTTTTTCATTAACGCAAATCGAAGAAAATGATCTATACTTTTATTCAGAGAGAGAAAAGCAAGCAGCTGTGCAGTGTCGTTCGTGACCATGTGAAAAAAGCTGAAAGGCTTCGCTTTACGAGTGTATGCTGTAAGCTTGTTGTGTACCTCTGCAGTGTTTAGGGAGGAAAACATAAAACACGAAGTGTCCTTGACTGTCGATTACGCCCAGCATTTGCTACATACTCTGAGTGACGGTTGTCTGGTAACACCCTGGTCTACCTGGGACTCGAACACTGATCTCTCAAACATTGGATCTCTTGACGCTTAGTTCACCGTGGGAACAGAACTAACATACAATGTGTAGAGATATTTGACATCAGTAAAACATTTCCAAAAAGTTGTTTGTTCGGAAAATGTGACTGTACAGAAAACAAAATATTTGTAGTAACAATATTCTGAAGTTGATGAAATACCTCGTTTATATTTGCTTATTGCACAAATGAATATAATACTTTTCAAATAATAATAATAATAATAATAATAATAATAATAATAATAATAATAACAATAGTTTTCGACTATTTACCTTAAAGTTTATTGTCTCCTCGAGAATTAACTAAATTTAAGTTCTCAGAAATGTGCATCGAAGGCTTGTCTCAGTTTTCTTGTTCGTTAATACGCTAAGGTTAATAAACTATGAATATACTAGCGCAGAAAATATTTAGAATTGCATCAGATTTGGTAACATAAAATGTCTTATTTGAAGAATGAGCAACACGATATTTAAAGTTAGAGACGATTCGGATGTACTCTAATCATTTTCAACGTTTTGCAACGAAGTTACTTGAGAAAAAAAAAGCAACAACCAAATTGATACTTAGAGAAATATGTTCAGTCCACAACAAACTCAAACGACAAACATTTCTCAAGAAATCGCCGCATTTCTCTCAAGCGAAAACTCCGCGTCGCATCGCGCGACTCTGATTTCCAAGAATGCACGGCGCTCAGGAGGCTCCACACCGCTCCTCGCGCCCATTTAAGGAACCTCTCACGCGGCTGCATTCTAGAGACCAACTAACCCGTCTAGGAAGCGGCCGACCTGTCTAGTGCGGACAGGTGTTTCCGGACCGGGTCCGATGATACGGAGAGGGGGGAGAGAGAAAGAGAGAGAGGTATCCCGATGGAGGCGGCCGGAGTTCGCTAGCCGCTCTCCCGCGGCCTTCTCACCGCCAGGTTGGGCCTGTGCATGACAGTGGGTCGAACAGACGCCAAAAATCCAGTTTTCTATGATTTTGAAGCCAACATTTCAACCGTTAAAAAGTGTCTCATTACAAAGCCAATATTTAAATTAATAATTTTAAAAGATTAAAATTGCAATATTTGGTTACTAAACCTAAAATCTCATCAGTAATCACTCCATTTACGTAAAGTTCTGCGTAAAGTTTTTTTAATTTTTTCATCTGTTCGATTGTCCCGCCAGACACATGTATCGTCTCCAGAGACTCGCCTCTGGTCACTACATCCCGGACATGCGACATTTGTAGTAGATTTCCTTGATCAAGGAGGACGGGAAAACAGCTCATCGCTCAGCACTACGGATGGAAACGGGGACTGGAAACGAAAGCGAGGATCGCGCTCGATTCGTGTCACGTTGTTTGGGGCTTGCTCCGGCATTCACCTCGCGATGCGATGAGATCTGTATTGATTTAAATAAATTGAGAAAAATTACAAAATAAGATGACATTCGGGGAGGTGAGTGGGCATGGCCCTCGTGCTCTCTCTGCTGGATCCGCCTCTAAATTGCCCAAAGGAATCCATGAAAACGACCCATCTCAACAAGCGACCACAAGAATTATCTTCAAGCCAGCAGTCGGTCGCCTTCTATTCGGATCTTTAGCTCATGTCGAAAAATGCTGTGCCAGTCGGGTCTGGAACCTAGAATCTCCAGGTCTACGAAACTTCAGCTGCAGCCATTGTGGTAGAGTGTGTGGCTTTTGGTGGAGTGCGCGCATTCGGGCCTGTTTCAGGCAGTGGCGGTAGAGCTGCTTAGCTCTTATTCAAAAATGCTGCGGAAATCGTATCTAGATCCTGAGACCTCCGGGACCACGAAACTTAAGTTGCGGCCACTGTGGTAGAGTGTGTAGCTTTGGGCGGCGTGCGCGCATTCGGGCCCTCTTTCAGGTAGACTTCAACTCGGTTCTGTAGCGCTTAATTAAAAATACTGCGGCAATCGTATCTACAACCTGAGATCTCCGCGATTACGAAACTTAAGTTGCGGCCACTGTGGTAAAGTGTGTGGCTTGGGTGGTGGGTGCGCATTCGGGCCCTCTTTCTGGCAGTGGCGGTAGACTTCCACTCGGTTCTTTAGCTCTTATTGAAAAACGCAGCGGCAATCGTGCCTAGAACCTAAGACCTCCGGGACTACGAGGCTTTAGTTGCGGCCACTGTGGTAGAGTGTGTGGCTTTGGGTTGCGTGCGCGCATTTCAGGCAGTGGCGGGAAAGTTGTTTAGCTCTTATTGAAAAATGCTGCGGCAATCGTATCTAGATCCTGAGACCTCCGGGACTACGAGGCTTTAGTTGCGGCCACTGTGGTAGAGTGTGTGGCTTTGGGCGGCGCGCGCGCATTCGGGCCCAGTGTGTGTGCTGCTGGCGCGCATTCCTAGGCGCCGGCCGTCCCGCCCTGCGCAAGGAGCGCGTTACCGGACGGAACGTGCGCTACCGCCGGCGGCTCGCATTTCACAGCAGAGGCGCGCGGCGGGACCCGTTCAACGCCCCAGCAGCCCGATTCTTACGGCCAGACTACGCCCCTCCGCAGTACCCAAGTGGAGTGGAGGGAGGTGGGAACTTATTGGGTTTATTCCAGGCCTTAGGTTGCTGCGGGCAGCCCGAGTAGATAGACGGAAGGCTTTCTTTTAAATGTACTACAAAGAAAAACTAACTTCTGACTTACATTTTATCAAACAAATACAGCAACGTGCTCGTTGGTATACATAATTTGAATATTAAAATAATATTAATTTTAAATGTGTAATTACATTCATTTTTAGTGATGTTTTTCTTCCTTGACACTACTTATTTGGCATTGACACTATTTCATATATTTTACTTACATTAAACTCTACGTAACTATCCATTGAATTCATTTATTCTCGTTACAATATGTTTCACTCGCGTCTTCCCTCAACTACGGCACTGAATTGACTCAAACTTTCACATGTATAGAGAACTCCCAGATTGCTTTGTTTGAGGAAGATTTCCATTTCGCCTCTACGACCAACGCTTTCCTAGTTGTTTTACTGAATGCAATTTACGAGCTAGCTTAGAGTTGCACTACAGTTCGCGTTGCTGAAAGTATGGCAGAACTAGAGATGTAATGTACGAGTACATGTTCTCTAGAATTTATTTTGGATAATTGTGTCCAAGGCTGTAGCCAGTGAGATAACATTTAAGTACGTGCTTACTGAAATAAGTTTAGATATCGATACTCATTCTGACTCATTCTGTACTGGTTTTCTAGATTACTCTAAAGGTAATTGTTACATTTGTTTGTCAACTTAAACTAGCACCTCTAAAATATGCATTGAGTTTCTCAATTGAAGCTAATCTGAGAGTCGCTATCAATCTAGTTTTCAGTTATTTTTCATGACATCTTTTAATAAAAGTCCATACAAAATCAACAAATTGAAAAATATATCAATGTTTCGGTTAATACATTTTACAGACAGAAACATGTTAGTAGAGTAGTGGTGATATAATTCTTTCTTCTATAATTGTATTATCATATCAAATATTAAATTTTCATTTGATGATTTTATGGAAAAATTTACAGCTCCAAGAATTTGACAATGTGAACGATGTGTTTCAGATCACCCTGTACCTCCCTTTACAGTTTCAGAAGGTATCAGTAATTGCTTTGAAATTTTTTTGGTCCTTCCAAGAAAACATAATAGTCCTAAAGGGACCCGCTTTTCATAGCTGCTGACTCCAATTATCTCTTGGCTTACTGAATAACGTCGAGAACTCTATTAATTTTAATGACGGTATGATATTCACGATGTCAAAGGCCAAAAGACAGTTACAAACCTCTCTGCGATTCCAGCAGCAACAAAAATATAAATGCATGACTTCCCATATATACACTGCTGACAAATAAAATTCTAACCCTCTACAAGGGTGCTTTGAAAGGACAAAACAAAAAATATATTAACGTCTTAGAAAATTGTTCAGGTAATGAATAGAGTTATAACGCGAAATTCCAGTACCGTTTTCTCTCGTGTCCAAACTCTCGTCTTAACTTTGTCGGGTCCACTGATATAACATTTTCAGTAACCAAGAAGCCATCAGGCCTTATTAATAAGAATCACTTGTGGTCTTGAAACTCCTGAAATTGTAATACAATCATGGCCATCATTTTGATACCACAGGTATTTCAAAATTATTATATTGAAATAATGTTAGTCGTGAGTTAGTGTCGTTTAAGCCGGGTTGGTTTAAGGCAGGTTGGGTTGAACGGGTTTCATGTAAAATCGTGATGTAGAGGCGACCGGTGCCCGCCCACTGCCCGTTACCCGCGTTACCTGGAGGCCAAGCTGGCCTCCTCCCCGCCGGGCTCTTCCAGTGCCCATTGATCGAGCCCGCGCTGCTGTCCATTGTTCGCGCTTCGCCTAGGCGCCTTGTACTGCTTCCGGTCGCCTCTTGGCCTTTTCTCTGCTGAATAACTTTTGCCATCTGTTTTGTACAGATAGCCTATTGCCCATTTCCTTTCGAATGTCATCTTTTTCGTGTACGTTCTTGACCACTACATCTCGTACGTAATCCTTCGTACGTATAAAAATCTTTCGTACGCCTTCCTTCGGAGGGGAAGTAAAGCCGGCTGTCCCATGTTAGTAGATTTACTTGCATGTAAACGATCCTCAAGCCTAAATGACGCCTCTGAGCTAAATTCAAATCGCCTGTTTCTCGCTCAAGAAATACCTTCTTCCTCTGCTAGTTGGTGAAAGGAGCGTAGCGAAATTTGCGTGGTCAGACGGAAGAGCGAGCCTGATGGCCCGGGTCTCGCAACGTAAATAAGGCAAATTCAATTCAATTCAATTCAATCTCGTCCTCTGGCAGTACATTATTCATACAGTCGACTATAATTCCTTGTGAAGTAATTCATTCACCGTTTCTTGGCCAGGTTTCACTCAATGTCTCGTTTCAGTTTCTTCTCAGTCATTCCTTTTATCTTTATCGATCATCATTTAGCAAGAACATTGCCCACTGTTTCTTTCCCGTTTCGTCTTCCGCGATTCTTGCCCCCTTTCTCGCACACACTCCCTTTCTTAATATCTTTTTCTATGTTTCATCCTCACTGTATCTTCCGACTCTTTCGTCACCATTATATGGTCACGTTCTTTCCCACTACCTCACGCTCATTCAATTCTCACGTCTATGCGCCGCGTCTTTTACCGTAGACTAAAGAAGTAAAGATGTAGATCCTTACTCTTCGCTATAACCTTTCGGTTCTTTTTTCAGTTTCTCGCGCACCCATCGTACTCGCTTACTTGTCAAGTAGCCTGCTACTCCGTTCCTTAGCCAGTGTTTCGCCAAAGGTTTTTTGACCTCAGTCTCTCTTCAGTTTCACCCACTATGAACAGTACGCTCTGAAGAAGGCCACAACACGCTGGCCGAAACGTTAGCTACCATGTCAGTGATGCGGCTCGTCCCCGATAGCCTAGACAACACTTACCCACTAGTTACCATTCTATTCGCTCCCTGGTCTTTTTCCCTCTTCCTTTTTCACACTGTCTCTTCTGCACTCTCATATCCCATCCAAACTGTTTACTCCTCGTTCCCTTCTGTCTGTTTCGTTCCCAATGACTCACGTCTTCCTTCGCAGTACCCTTTTCTCATTCAGTACATACTTTTATGCACGCTGCCTTGCGTTAGCGATCTCCAGTCTGTTCTTGCGCGTTGCCTCTCCGCTCCCTCTGGCCGTTCTGCGCGGCTTCCTCCTCGATCCCACACAGCCCGACGCCCTGCGCTCGCCGCCCGCCGCGCAGACAAGATCAGGGCCCCGCCTCGCGAATTACCGCCGGCCGATAATGGAGGCGGCTGCTGCCTGGGCGGCGCGGCGTGTACTCTCGGCGGCGTAATGAGGAGGCGATGCGCGGCGCCCGCCGGCAGGTGGACGCGCTGCGGAGGGGAAGGCGCGGGGAGGGTGCGTCTATCCTGCGCTCGCCTCTGCCCACGCCCCGGGCTTCACCCTCGGCCCCGCCCCCTCTGAACTTACCGTCGCCATCGTCGTTCATCTCGTCATCCTGCCTCACCTCCGCCCCGATTCGCGCCTCACCCACGCCTGAGTTCAGGTCTCACACCCGCACTCGCTCCGCCCCCTTTGCCCTTACCGTCGACATCATCGATCATCTCGTCATCCTGCCCTCGCCCTCGGCCCCGCCTCTCGCCTCACCCACGCCTGAAATCTGGTCTCACACCCGCACTCGCCCTGCCCCTTTGCCCTTACCGTCGACATCATCGATCATCTCGTCATCCTGCCCTCGCCCTCGGCCCCGCCTCACGCCTCACCCACGCCTGAAATGTGGACTCACACCCGCACTCGCCCCGTCCCTTTGCCCTTACCGTCGACATAATCGTTCATCTCGTCATCCTGCCCTCGCCCTCGGCCCCGCCTCACGCCTCACCCACGCCTGAAATGTGGTCTCACACCCGCACTCGCCCCGCCCCTTTGCCCTTACCATCGCCCTCGTCGTGGATCTCGCCATCGTCCTCGCTGCCTGGCTCCGCCCCCGATTCGCGCCTCACCCACGCCTGAGATCAGGTCTCACACCCGCACTCGCCTCGCCCGCTTTGCCCTTGCCGAAGCCCTCGACCCGGCTTTCCCATTCGTCATTGCTCCCTGCTCTCGCCCCCACCATCACCCATGCCCGCGTTCGGGTCTCACACTCGTTCTAGCCCCCGCCCTCTTTACCCTTACCATTGCCATCACCCCAGTCCTCGCCTGCTCTCGCCACCCCCAACGCTCCCTACCGCCCTCTCCACCTCCGTACCCGCTCCGGGCCTCTCCCACGCCCGCGTTCTTCCCACCCCTCCCTCTACTCCCTTACCATCGCCCTCGTCCCCGTCCTCGCTTTAATCACTGCTCTCCCATCCCTTAACTCTCTGTCCTCGACTCCACCTGCATCCGCGCTCCACTTCTCGTCCACGCGCGCGTTCGCGTCTCACAGCCGCCCTCACCACCCTACCCTCCTCCATATCGTCTCACTTATCCTTGATCTCGTCATCACCCACGCTGCCCATCCTCGCCCCCACTCCAGACCACACCCTCGCCCACATCGCCTTCTCATCGTCCCCATCCGGACACTTGCTCTCCTGTCGCACCTCATCACCCTTCCTCCTGCCATCATTGCTTTCATCATCGCTCTCGCTCTCGCCCAAGAATTCGCTCGCCATCGTCTTCTCCCATGGTTTCGCTCACATACCCACGCGCTCGCCGACGCCCTCTTATATGCCCTCGCTCTCATCATTGCCTCGCCGTCGCCCCTTGCCGTCGCCCACGCCTGCGAGGAGACCTACTTGCGGCATCCGCCAAGTCGCCCACTGCGCCGCGCCGCCCCGCGCCGCCCCGGCCGGACGTCCCGTCAGCGAGACGGCGCGTGCTCATACCGCCCCACGCTCTCAGCCCGAGAACCCTGATCCATTAGAAACCCATAGCTTCCAACGAAACGCAGTATCTCATTGCGACCAATTACATGCACGCAATTAATTACGGAAATGGCGTATGTTGGACAAAGAGAAAGGGAACTTTATACTTTATATAGAGAGCAAATGTTTCATGGCATATATATCCGCCATTCATGCGTTTCGCTATTTCGCCAGCGTGCCGCTATTCATACATTCACCGCATTTCATGACACACACACACACATATATATATATATATATATATATATATATATATATATATATATATATATATATATGCCATTGCTCTTACAGAAATGCGGTAGTCTTCTTGAACGGAGAAAGAAATAAGTGTTTGAGGTTTCTTACCAATTGGAACCCATTATTGTCAAATTTTTCCACTTCAAAGCAGCTGGAATGTATGCAGTAAGAATAAATGGCAAATAAGGATAAAATAGAGTCGAGATGACTAGAGATGCAAGAACAAAGGAATTGTTTTTTTAATTATTTATTATTCGTAAATATTAATAAATCAACAAATTTACAAATCTAATATTTGTTTAATCAATAAAAAACCACATTTTCAATGAAGTTCAAGAGCAAATCATGTAATTACTTAACAAAATGTTGCAATTACTTCTCATAACGAATGATGACCAGATTTGAATTACGATTTTTATGCGCAACTGTGGCTTATATTTTTATGTGAAGGATAGACAATAATGAAATACAAAAAGAACGTATTCTAGAATATTTCATATTGCTGCTACATATTCGCGATGAACCCATTACTACGTATGGTAGAAACCAAAAACACTTCCGCAACCTTCTCATTATGGACGAAACTGAGAATCAATTTACTGGAGTTCTGGAAGTTGTTAACATATAACACGACTACATTATCGTACTCCTTACTCACCTCCCTTCCTTACTCTATATTTTGTTCTATGTTCATGTTGTACTTCTCATTTGTCACACTACCTTCAAAATAGTCAAGCGATGACTACGTTCGAGGCTACGATTCGAAGTGTACCATTAAACTTCAAAATGGTGGACAACCTGTCTCCTCGGCCGTTAAGTATAGTTATTCAATGAGGATGCGACTTAGATATATAACTTGCGCTAAGAGCGGGTACTTTCATGCTTCGCTGGTACGAAGCGATCGTTCCGCACAAATGACTTACTCTCGACAGTTTTCGCATGGATGCTTCTCGTTGACGGAGCAATTTTCGAATCGCCAACCCATTGCCCCCCCCCCCTCATTACCAACGAGTGTACTCCACCTTTTTATTTTACTTTTCAGGTTTTTTACACAAGAATATTTCACGAATCCATTTTCACGTTATTTCTAATTAAAAAATTCAGAATGTATCGACTTGCTGTACTAAAATGATTTGATACAGAAAAAACAAAGAAGTGTGGCTCATAAGTTTTAGAAAATTGAAAATAATACACTACTATTTTGTACATTTTATTTGAATGATAGAACAATGCGACATTAAATCTATCACCATTTCTCATATCGCAAACTCAATGCAACACGCAACGATTCCATGGAATTAAAATTACTATACTCTAGTATTTCGCTCAATGCTTCGTAATTTAAAGATAAAATGTACTGATACCATTAACGGACACTATAAGGTTATGATAGGATTCCCTACATGTCGAAAATCTAAGCCATTGGACACAATGTTTCATTTCAAAAGCAGTCATATTTCGAAGTCATATCTCATCTCTCAAAGAACTAATTCTATTAGATTACCAGCCACTGTCAATGGATTTGACATAAAACTAAAAAACGCTTTTTCTAATCAGTCAATAATTCCGGTCTCGTTAAAATCAGATGTGAATCAAACTATAACAGTTACATTGAATGGTCCAACATTTAACCACAGAAAAATGTGAAATCTTTCGGTATTAGGAATGCCAGTATTTCGTAAGTGCTATTTGAGCTATGCAATGTAAAGCTATTTCATAAATGCTAAGCAATGTAAAACGCTTGTCGCAAATTACTATATTATTATTACGACAAATTAAGGTAACGTGACCTGAAGCTAATCATTTAGTTGCATTTTTATGAACAACAAGCAAATGATAACCCCATCCATTGGTTTGTTAATTTATTTTTCAACAATTCATTCTGAAAGGGCACGGAGCAAACCTGTGTCCGTATTTCTTTTATTTGCACCAGTGAATGCACTTCACTCGACAGACAGGAAAGCATTTTGACGTCACAAAGGCTATTGCCCGCCCCATCGACCGTCGATTGACCCCCGACCGCGGTGGAGTGTTGCTGCGCACACCACCACCACCACCACTGCCGCCGCCGCCGCCTTCACATCCACAGCCACCATCTCACGCCGCCACCATCACTCCCGCACCACTGCCACAAACTTCCCCATTGCCAGTACAACCATGCCGTTTTCTAACATCACCGCTATGTTCACCAAAACTGTCAGCGACACGCTATCTCCGCGGACACAGGCGTCACCACCACTGTCACAAATATTCCTATCGCCAGCACAGCCGCGCCACTCCCATGATCATGATCATCATCATCATCACCATTATCCCATCATCGCGATTGTCACCAACGACCACACCGACACCACCCCGCTATCTCCGCGGACACGAGCGTCACCGCCGCCACTATCACAAATATCCCCACCCCCAGCAAAGCCGCATCGCTCCCATCATCATCATAATCATCATCATCATCACCATCATCATCGCGATTGTCACCAAAGACGATACGGATACCACCCCGCTCCCTCCGTGGACACCGGTGTCACCGCCGCCACCATCTCTCCAGCGTCACCGTCACAAACATCCCCACAGCCGCGTCACTCCCATCATCATCATCATCATCATCACCATCTCATCACCGTCATTGTCTCCAACGACCACTCTGACACCGTCCCCACTCTCTCCGCGGTCCCCGTCAACACCGCCGCCACCATCCCCCCGCGCCGCTGGTACAAACATCCCCACCGCCACCTCAGCCGTGTCACTCCCGTCATCATAATCACCGCCATTGTCACCAACGACGTCACCGCCCTGCCGTCTCCGCGGTCACCGGCGTCACCACCGCCGCCAACGCCGCCGGTCAGCGCGCAGTTCGCAACCTCTGATGGAGGGCAATTGGGCGGCGGCGGGGCGGAGGCTTCGCAGCCGACGGCGCGGGCGGCGGCCGTAGACGCGCTCGGCCCCGCCCGGCGCCAGCCGCCCCGCCGCGCCGCCCCGCCCCGCCTCGCCCCGCACCGCACGGGTTCCGCTCCACTGGCTCGCCACGGGCGGCTCGGCCACGCGGCGGATACGGCTACAACAAAGGTGGAGGCAGAGGGATACACTGCCCGTCGTTTGCGGAATGTCTCTAGCCGTCACCATTGTCTCGGGCACTCTATCTAGCCGTCCCATCAATGTCTCGTCCATCGACTCATATTTTGTCTTCAGGCTATCATGTGTTTTGTGTGCAACGTCTTGGGTCCATCGTCTTGTGTCCATCGTCTTGTGTCCAATATCGTGGGTCCGTCATCTTGTGTCCATCGTCTTGTGTCCATCGTCTTGTGTCCATCGTGTTGGGTCCATCGTGTTGTGTCCATCGTGTTGGGTCCATCGTGTTGGGTCCATCGTGTTGGGTCCATCGTGTTGGGTCCATCGTGTTGGGTCCATCGTGTTGGGTCCATCGTCTTGGGTCCATCGTCTTGGGTCCATCGTCTTGGGTCCATCGTCTTGGGACCATCGTCTTGGGACCATCGTCTTGGGTCCATCGTCTTGGGTCCATCGTCTTGGGTCCATCGTCTTGGGTCCATCGTCTTGGGTCCATCGTCTTGGGTCCATCGTCTTGGGTCCATCGTCTTGGGTCCATCGTTTGTGTCCATCGTTTGTGTCCATCGTTTGTGTCCATCATTTGTGTCCATCCTTTTGTGACCATCGTTTTGTGCGCATTGTTTTGTGTTCATTGTCTTGTGTCTATCTAACGTCTCGTGCCCACCGAGGTGCATAACTACTACTGCTCCCTTTTTAATATCTACTCTCTTTTTTTCCACTATTTCATGTCCACAATTCCGTGTCATGGTCTCACATCCTGAGTGACGTACTCCCTGTCTCATTTTCTGAGTTGTCTCATACTTGATTCCTTCCAGTCAACATCTGATGCTTACTCCAGCCTCCTGCACTAAGGCAGCCAAACGTCTTCACCTCCTGTATTAGCGAATTTCAAATTCTGACCTCCGCGATACCATTTTGGTTGACAAGATCACGTTAGGATTTCACTTACATTTTTATTTGTCGATCGTTCTTCACCGTATCAAACTCATTACCACCATTCATGAGAGCGATGTTTATTGACCATTGTATAGGCTTTGGGATGTAATCTGTTTTCTTTGATAAATGCTTTATTTTTTAGATATCCTACGTATTATTTTTGGCTTCTAAACATCAAGGATATGCCTGGTAATAATTCGGCAATAGTTATGAGCTGTGCAAAAGACTTACCGACAGCAGATTGAAGAAGCAGTTAAAAAAGTTACTCACCTGAAAAAAAAGAAAACAAAACATTACATTGTTACATAAAAACAAAACATTTACAATGGATTCTGTTTTATAGCATTCACAACACAAAGAGGTTAATCAAAATATCATATATCGGCAAGAACATTTACATCAAGGACTTGCAATTACACTGCGATTTGAAAGCCCTTCAAAGAGTTTTCTACAGCTCCTTGCAGACCCACGGAACTGCAGTAATGAGAGAAACAAAGAATGTCATTAGCACTTAGTCCCCAATGCAGATAATATGCCTGATCATACGAGTGTTAAGTTTTCATGACTGAAGCTTCATAACTGGGACAGGTTTTATATATGATTTTCAGCGATCACAACTAGAAATGTGAGTCAAGCGAAGTCGCCTCCGAAGAGTCGTAAATATCGTTTCTTCCCATCTCGGCCGTTTCTAGGCCGTCATTTTCTCTAATAAACTACTGGTTGATTCTAGAACGTTGAGCTTCAATCAACGGATTCATATCTCGTTCTAGTGTCTGAAACGCAGAACGTACAGCAAATGCGAGAACAATTGTGAGCAAACCACTCGTCGCAAAAGTTCCCTGCAATAAAAATCGCAAATCTCCAGAACCTTTCTGTGCGAGCCAGCAAGCACAGTAGCGAAGCAAACACAAAAGGCACAAATAAAACAAGAAAACGGACCCGTATTTTTCTTCACTTACAATGCGGGAAGAAAAATATATCGCGTTAAGAAGACCTGAGGTCACATGGACGGTGGCATTGGCAGAGGCTGCCCACCCGCGAGTAACCAGCAGAGCGGAGATTTCAACGACGCGGCCACGGCGACTCAGGCGAACACGACGGTAGTGGCGATGGCTACACCTGCCAGGTGCGCGAGCACGAGTGCTACACCCGTGCAGTCCGTAGGCTTCCGCGGCCGGAATCAATGCATTCTTGGCTATCTGGTATGAGCCGCGTCTCGGTCAATTGTACTCACGTTTCTGCCATCTTGCTGTGGCCTTCTTCAGAGCTATACTGCTGAAGCAGTATAGCATGCAGTATGCAGTATACTGCTGAAGCAGTATAGCTCTGAAGCAGTATAGCATGCAGTATAGCTCTTAAGCAGTATAGCTCTGAAGCAGTATAGCATGCAGTACAGCTCTGAAGCAGTATAGTTCTGAAGCAGTATAGGATGAAGTATAGCTCTGAAGCAGTATAGCGTGCAGTATAGCTCTGAAGCAGTATAGTTCTGAAGCAGTATAGGATGAAGTATAGCTCTGAAGCAGTATAGCATGCAGTATAGCTCTGAAGCAGTATAGCATGCAGTACAGCTCTGAAGCAGTATAGCATGAAGTATAGCTCTGAAGCAGTACAGCTCTGAAGCAGTATAGCATGAAGTATAGCTCTGAAGCAGTATAGCATGAAGTATAGCTCTGAAGCAGTATAGCTCTGAAGTAGTATAGCATGCAGTATAGCTCTGAAGAAGGCCACAGCAAGCTGGCCGAAACGTCAGTACAATTGACCGAGACGCGGCTCATCCCGGATAGCCAAGAATGCACCAATGCAGTCACTACATTCTCCGAATCATTCATTTGTACGGCAGGTAGTGAAAGTCGCGTGTTGATGTCAGCTGATGAACTTTTATAAGGGGAGGTTTTTTCCGTTTTACACGAATTTACGGACGTATTGTTATCATATTGTCACGTTTCATGACAAAGAACCATTCACGCTTTGAAGGAGTTTAAGCTCTAGCGGAAGTTTGGATAGGACACAAACAAGAAATTCCTGAAGTGGGAACCTAAATATACGCCGTTTTCTTCGCGAATGCAATTTCGACATTCCTCTAAAAAGTTTCAAAGATTATAGTAGTTGTGAGGTCAGCAATCACTCCGTGTCGAAAATCATTTTGAAAAATAAATCGAAAACCGCGGAACTCGAGAGATAAAACGGAAGCAAAATACAAAGCGGAGAATAATGAACTGGTCGGTATGTGCTTCTCGTTTACGACGCAGGCAGAAAAACTACTACGTGCTACGGGGTAAAAGCGGCCGTAGGTGAAGGTGGCATTGAGAGAGCCCAGCCCACCCGCGAGAGACCAGCCGACCGGAGACTTCGGCGGCGGCGGCGGCAACAGCACCTGCGGCGAAGGTGGGCGCGGACGTAGCCTCCGCCTCCGCCGCCTCCGCCGCCTCCGCCGCCGCCACCGCCGCCGCCGCAGGCGAAGCCTTTGTACGGCCGCGGGGAGGTGAAGGGCCTACGCCGGCCGCCGCCACCGGCGCGGCACGTGCTTGTTAAATGCGCCCACGGCCACGGCCGACCACGCCGCACCGCCCCGCACCGCCTCCCATCGCCCCACACCTCCCCACAATGTCCCCTTCCCCTCCAGGCATTCAGTGCGTCCAACAGGTTCCGGATTTCCACGCGTCACTTGCGTCAGGGGTGCGTAAAGGACCCACCCCGCCCCCTCCTCCATTCACCCTCACGTGCCCCTCCTTCACACTCCCCCCGACCACGCCCTTTGTGCTAAGGTACCTTCTACCCTCACAAAATAGACTTATTCATCAAGTAATGACCCTGTGGGACGCTCGGGCCCGCCCAGGCCCGTGTTTACAGGGAATCCACGTGTCAAATGTTGGACACACCTCCTAAATCCCCTGGTAACTCCGGGCCGGAGGCGGCGGATGGGGCGGCGGATGGGGCGGGGGTGGGGGTGGGGGGCTCTCCGGCGAGACTCCGCCGGCCCCGGCCGCCTACGAGCGCTAAGGCCCGCTGCACACGCCGCCACAGAAGCGCTCGAACCCGCCGCAGAAGACCCTCGGGCGACGACGGACAAAGGGGCCGCAGCAGGTACCTGCTTCGGTTCCTTTCTCCGTCGTCGCCGGAGGGTGTTCTGCGGCGGGTCCCGAGCGCTTCTGCGGCGGCATGTGAAGCGGGCCTAAGTCCGGCACAATAAAGTGACACCGGGCGACAGCTCGCCATCATTCATCCGGCTTCCTGGTCAGGTTCTAGGGAGAGCTGGGCCGGCCGGCGGCTGGCGACGGAGGCGGACGCCGCGGGGTGGGGAGTGGTCAGAGGCGGGGAAGACCGACGGTGGCGGACAGGAGGATGTAGCGGGGTGGCGGCGTCAAGGAGTAGGGGTCAAGCTAGTGATGACGAGGGTGTAAAGGCTAAGGAGGGGAATGGGAGAGAAGGAGAGCGTGAGAGGAGAGTGTTGGGGCGCGGTGAAGTGTAGAGGGTGGCGGGGAGAGGGTGGCGGGGAGAGAGTGGTAGGAAGGGAGTGACGGGGAGAGAGTGGCCAAAGAAGAGTAGCGGGGGACGAACCGGGGAAGAATGTTGAAGAGAGAGTGGCGGGGAGAGAGTGGCCATGGGAGAGAGTGACGAGGAGAGCGTGGCGGGAAAAACGTGACGGGGCAGAGAATGGTAGGTAGAGAGTAGCGGGGAGAGAATGGCAAGGAGAGGGGGGCGAGGGAGAGGTTTGCAAGGGGTGGGTTGTGGAAAAGGAGGTGGTGCAAAGGAGGTGAGAAGAAGGTGGCGGAGAGAGACTGGCGGGAAGAGAGTGGCAAGAAGAGAGTTGCGGGGAGAGAGTGACCAGAGGAGAGTAACGGGGGAGTGGCCGTGAGAGAATAGCGGGGGACAGTGGCGGGGGTAAAGTGGCGGGGAGAGAGTGGCCAGGGAGAGAGAGTAGCGGGGATAGCATGGCGAGGCAGAGAATGGCAGCTAGAGAGTGGCGAGGAGAGAATGGCAAGGAGAAGGTAGGGGGAGAGGTAGGCAAGGGGTAGGTTGTGGAAAGGAGGTGGTGCAAAGGAGGTGGGAAAAGGGTGGAGGGGCGAGGGTGGGGGGAGAAAGCGAAAGGGCGAGGAGAAGACGCGGATGACGAGAGATAGTAAAGGGCAAGGGGAGGGTGTCGTGGCGGACAGGCAGGCCGCACGAAAGCGAATAAAAGGTGTCGGGGAGGCGGGGAAGGGGCAGTGGGGTGAGGTGGGACACCGCGCCGAGTGTTCCAGGGCCACGAGCCCTTTAAGCCCCAGGTGCGAGGGGTGGGGGTGGGGGTGGGAGGGTGGGGCCGCGCGGGCGGATGGCGCGGGAATGCGGCGGCGGGAAGGGTGGAGCCCCGCGCCGCGATCTTATCAGCGACGATGCCGGCTGGAGCATGTGGCGAGAAGGCGCTGGAGAAGGGCTGGCCTACCACAGCGGGACCTAGCGGCCCGTCGCAGTGCACGCCAGCCCCAAGTAAAAATCTGTTGCTACTGAACTCCACATAAAAGGTTGGTCCGTAACGTAGCAGCCAGCGCGCTTCCTACTCACCTCCAAACAAAGATGATATCAGATTTCGATCGCCCTGTGTGGAATTTGTAGTGAACAATGCCACTTTGCAACAGAGTTTCTCGTGCTTGACATTCTACCTCCATGCGATCAAGTCATTTTTCCTCCTTATCGTTTTTTCATCAAATTACTAATCCATCGAATAATTAAACGGAAGCTCGATTCCTGGGATTCATAATTATTACCAATAATATAAAAACAGTAAAGTTAGTATAAAATTTATGAAAAGCCGTCCCTTAAATCCAAAAAGAAATTCCTAAGCCGCCCTCCAAGAATATAGATTGTATCGTTACGAATATTATATCCTATCTACTAAATTCGCAAATGAATATTAAATATAAAAAAATACTCAATATACCCATTTCAACATGAGTTACGAACATTTTTTTTTCTTAAGTGATCGATTCCATATTCTGCAGTTGATAATTCAATCCGATTTATTGTAAATTAAATATTACATTATACATTATTACAAATAAGCAAACAAATGCTACTACAAGAACGTAGAAAATAAAAGCAAGGCCGAGCAAGTGCGATTGATCCTAGGAAATGTAACTGTTTTTTATTATTTAAGATTTATGAAAGAATTTTCTGTTGAGTGAAGGATAAAGGATGCTTCAATAAAAGTCGGCAAACTTGAAGGGTTTCTCGAGTCACGACAGATACGTAAATCAGATTACATCTTTTTTATTTCGCATTGTCACAAAGTTATATTCCGAGTTGATGCACCGAATCGTCGCCGACGTTTACGACTTTTTATAGCTAATTCTCCGCCTTGATGCAAGGTACTTTGAAACCGGTTACTACATCATAAAAGCTGGGAAACCCTTCGAGGGTTCATTGATATGAAGACAAAATGGAAAAAAAATGAGAGAAATGTTCTGAACGCCTGTTACTCGTGTCTCCGCACGCAGCCGCCGTAACATTTTCTCAGAACTCACAAGTGTTAACTGTCAAAAACCGAGCGCAAAGTTAGGAATATGTTCTTTTAGAATTTGTGTGCGAAGTTTCAGATCGCTGCTGATCCCGCGTTCTTTAACATTGTGAAGAAAGAATTGCCATTTTACTGTGGGCATTAGAAAGAGAGCATTCAGTGCCTCTGACAAGTTGTCATAGTACATCTCAGCAATAATGTGCATCAGATACTGCAATTTATGCCCTGGCCCCTTTTTGAGTGTGTTTCTTTTATTATTAGTAATAAAATATGTATGCTAATAAATGTTAAAAATATATATTAAGCATTTCATATTATCATTAAATATTTTATTTTAACGGTTTATGTACTAATTAGGAGTCATTTTCTTGCGTACGACCTTCCCCGAATTTAACATTATTTTTAGAAAACTATAATTTTTACCCAATAAACCTTTCGTAGTATATTTTTACGTAATTTGAAGCTAATGATCAAGTAAAATAATAACTAAAGCTTTAGACTACACTTACCTAGGAGTCAATTTGTATTTTGGTTACTTACAGCATGAATAACCGGTGAAGCTGTCGTTCTAAATTAAGTGTTTCCGGGAAAAGTAATAATCAGATCGTGTATCCTCGATTTATGAAACTTTCGCAGATCTGGCATTTGTGAGTCCACTACAATAACATTTTAATCGGCAAATTAAGCATATATTTTATTATGCTTCTCTGCTCATAACTATGAAGCGTGCACCAGAGATGGATTGAGAAAAGACGACTATTATCATAAGAATTATGATTAATACGGAAATGATAGAACAGGGAAATACCTCTGAAAACTTGACACAAATCTGCCTTGCTCACCAAACATTCCACATCTGTTTGGGATCTAAACCCCAATATTCCCTCTATAATTGATCCAAAAACTCGTATTCTGCGTATCATACATATACCTCGCACGTGAGTACGATAAACTTTTAGAATTGAATCCCAACCACAGTCAGCGCGAAATCCAGACCCTCGGGAGAGGATGCGCCCTCCCACCCTATGACCAGCGGCGCCTTGAAACGAATATTATTTATGATTGCCCCCACAAAACTTCATTAGTTGTGTGGTACCGCTGTTGCTTCGATGCATACCCTCGTAACGAATCGACGCTGCGTTGGCGGGAGAGAAGGCCCGCGGACGCCCTTCGTGAAAAACCTTGATGAGAGCACCCTGCCCTCTCGCCCCCTGGGCCCCGCGGCCCCTCTGCCCTTCACCACCGGGCTCGGCCGCTCCCCTTGAAGGACCTCTCTCCCATCCGACGCCGCCTAACTGGGGTGTTTTTTTTTACGCGTCGCTCCCATAGTTTTTACAGCCGGCTACATAAAAGAGGGCGTGGGGAGGCCCTTGGAATAACACACGCGTTTTCAAAACGACATTCACGTTCCTTACCGCCCGGAAAGAGGGCTTTACCATACGTCGTCACCTACTCAAAACTGGGAAGCAGCCACTCCAGGCGACCCGTTAGTCGTAATCTCTCGCGTAGGGCGTTCAAGAGGTTTTTAGGGCGCGAAGGAGGCTACAGAACGAGGCGCCACGATGTGGCAATGTATTCAGCAAGCCTCTCGTGAGAACATGAATCCGAAAAGATTTTTCATTTTTTTTTTTTTTTCATATGGTGTGATGATATACTAATGAAGTACTTGAGTTCGATATTCTCCTCGAAATGGACATTCTTATTGTGAGAGGTCGAAAAAAAACCTTTCAGAAAATTTCAATGGAGGGGGTGGAATTTCAATGATTCAATCAAGTGAGAGACCTTTCCAGCTTCGTATTTGCTTAGTAAGAAATCCATTCATCCAAACGTCCTTAACAAAGAAGCTTTCTATTTAATCCTTGTTTGAATAAAGAATATGGAACGAAGAATGAAGATAAAATGTTACCATATGCGGTTGGCATACTGTCGAACTGAAAGAAATCGTAATTTAGACAGGAAGATAGTTAAAGTATAAGTACATTATTAAATGTTAAATAATCATAAAAATGAAATTTTGACCAAGTGGAGAAGCATTTTTTTAATATGCAGTCAGCACATTACAACTTCGCCGCCACCGTTAACATTCAAAATTGCTTTCAGCCTCTGAAACGTTCCGGCTAGGAGCTGTTTCGACCGTTCATTCAAAAATCATTATTTATCACAATAAAACAGCCACTCCCGGAATTCAAACATAAACCGAAAGAACGAACGTAAACCGAATAGACTGGAGGAGTACAAGAAAGGAACACAACGCAACTAGTATACATCATAATGGACTCCCCATTCCAACACACTTGTGGGTAATGTGAAGGAAAAACATCCGCCCAACATTTCACCACAACTCGCGGAGAGTCGGAGTGAATAAAGCGTATTGTGCAAGCTCCTTGCATCTCCGCAAGCACCCTCGACCAGCCGGCTACCCTTGACGTCGGCGAGCGATACCTCGGCCGACGAAAACTCGAACGCGAAGGAAATGGAGAGGCCGGAGTGGCCCTCGAGGCAGACGGCGGCATGCCCCGTGGCACAACCCAGGCGGCGGCGTGCATCGCGCGAGTTTGGGACAAAAAACGACCAACACGCCTCCGCCGCCGCCGCCGTTAACAGCGAAATTGCTTTCTGCCCCTGAGAAGTTTGCGGCTGGGCGCTGTGTCGACGGTAGCACTGGTGGTGAGGGTGTTCGCAGTGGAGCTGACTGTGGAGATGGTGTTTAGAGTGGTAGCAGTTGCGATGGCGGTGATAGTGTCACTTGTGGTGGAAGAAACGAAGATGATGATATAGTATTGTTGGAGGGATGGAGGTGGAGATGGCAGTGGAAATGTCAATGGTGATGTGATGGGGAGTAATTGTGTTAGCAGCGGTATTAATGGTGTTATTACGAGTGATAGTAAAGGTGGTGGCAATGCCAGTAGTGGTGATGGTGTCAGTGGGTGTGGAATGGAGGTGCAGATGGGATGGAGATGAAGGGGGCGGGGGAGGAGGCGGAGTGCTTCCGACAGGAAGGAAGTGACTGCGGGGCCGGAGTTTAGCCGGAAGTGGTATCTTGAGGGTAGTTGCGAGGGAATTTTATAGAATGGTAATGAGAATTTGTGAAGAGCGGTGGGGGAGGTGGTGTTGATTAGGGTGGTCATGATTGTAATTTGTTGCTGGTGGTGTCTGTAGGGTGGTGGTGGAGCTAGTGATGGTAATGGTGTTTGGGATATGTGTGGTAGCGGTAGTGGGGGCGGTGGTGCCTGTAGGGGTGGTTGTGGTGGTGTTAGTAGTGGTAGAGCAGGTGGTGGTGATGGTAATAGTGTTTGGGCTGATGGTGGTAGTGGAAGTGGGGGCGTTGGTGCCTGTACGGGTGCTGGTGGTGGAAGTAGTGTAGGATATGGTAATAGTGTTTGGAATCATGGTGGTAGTGATAGCGAAAGTGGGGGCGGTGGTGCCTGTAGGACTGGTGGTGGTGGCGGTGGTGGAGCTAGTGGAGGAGATGGTAATGGTATTTGGAATGATGATGGAAGTGGGGGCGGTGGTGCCTGTAGGGATGGTGGTGGTGGTGGTGGTGGTGGTGATGGTGGGACTAGTGGAAGTGATGGTAAAGGTGTTTGGGATACTGGTGCTAGAGGTAGTGGTAGTGGGGACAGTGGTGCCTATAGGGGTGTTGGTGATGGAGCTAGTAGAGGAGATGGTAATAGTATTTGGAATGATGATGATAGCGGTAGTGGTAATGGAAGGGGTGATGGTGGTGGTGGTGGAGATAGTGAAGGAAATGGAAATGGTATTTGAAATGATGGTGGATGTGGGGGCGGAGGCGTTGTTAGCGGAGGCGGCGTGGACGCGGCCGCGAAGAAAGAATCCCTTCACCGGTGTCGACTCGTGCTGCCGTGCAGACCGCCCCTGCCCCCACCCCCGCCCCCGCCCCCGCCCGCGCTGCCAGCGCGCGGTCAGTGCCACCGGTGGCGCACCAGACGCCCGGTCTGTCTGCATGCGCGAGTGAACAAGCGGCGCTGCAAGTTTCCTCAACCGGCTGCGATATTCTGGGCAATGTGTCGGCGGTCGGGCAAAAAAGTTTCGTGTTCCCACAGTCGAGCTACCCTGTACCCGTCCATACTGAATTTGTGGTAGGCAAACAATTCCTAAGGAATCCATTTGTCCTGACATGAAGGCATCATGATTCATAATCGCCCGTCATTCCATTATTTATCACTGCCTACACGCAAAGGAAAATAGGCGAAATTTGTCCCCTGGCATGAGTGATAGATATTTTGATTTCTGCGAAGCGTCACATCCTCCGAAGTGTGTTGGTGACCAATATTTATTTGTTCCCAAGGTAATTCGGTGATTGATGATCAGCCAACCGATGGGGAATTGTTAGATAGAAGATCATGGAGTCTATTATCTACTAATCAGTGCAGTGAAGAGAATCTAAGTATACTGTCGACCGTAAGGTCAGAGCCCACTTGCTTTTCCTAAGCATATCTGATATTTATAATTTCTGTTCCCAATTTTTACCCTGCTTGTTTTTAATTTAATTTCCTCAGTTCTTATATTGTGAAGTTTGGTCACTTATCAGTTTCTTTTTTTTGTTGTTATTTAAGTTCGCTTCAACGTTCTAGGTCATTGGCGACCACTATTGCAATTATCGGTATGGTAACTGTGAAGATGACATGATGTGGGGACGATAGGGGGTGAAAGGCGGAAAACACAAATACAACTATGCCATAGACGGGAGTCAAACCCGCGGTCCTTCGGTCCGAGATCGCTACGGCACAACTACCTTAACTATCTCGGCAACCGGGACCGGCACTTATCAGTTTTTTTCTCAGTACAAAACAACTAAGTAGCGCGGCCCACAGCGTTTCGAGAAATTCGCTGGTTCTAACCCCTCGTAAGGAGAAATATACTATTTTAGTCAGGTGACTGAGACATAGAAGATAAAGTCATCAACTCTGTCACAACGAAAAATGAATTTTATTTAGTTGTTTATGCTATGCCCATTTTATTTTAAGTATTTTGTTTCGTGATGAAGTAGTCATGGTATTACCGATAACATTAGAAAAGAACTTTCTTGGATTGACGAGTGAGAGAACGAATATTCAGGTAGGAGCGCTATTACTATACTGGTAAGAGTTAAACAATACAATAAAATGTTAAAGTCAAGAAATGTTATTAAGAATTATTACACTAATACATTATATTCACCTCATTCATCATTATAGTTATCCAATAAAACCAAGAATCAGGTATCGTATTCTTGATTCTATCAATTTCAAGCACCCAATCTATCTTAAAGAGAATAAGATACGGTTTACATGCATAATCTCCTTTCACTTTATACCACCAACTAAAAATAATGATTCTTTTCCGTCCCACTAATCCGTTCAGGTCTCTATCGTTTGTCGACCTCGAGAAAATTGGTTCCACAGTTCATTCTCCTCTTCTCTCGTTTTCATGGTCAGTGCCTTTTCTGTAGTACACGAGTTGCTAGTTGGCGTTAAACTGTGTTCGTCCAATTTGCGTTGTCCATGCTTCCACCCGCTTGGACCTTCGCTTCCACCGATGAGTCATCTACATAAATCATTAATATTCCTCGCTGGCAAGTGTGAAACGACTTTTTAGACGAATAGTCAACGACCTAGAAGTATGTAATATAGTTCCTTGCACCCGGTATCCATTTTTGCATTCAGAATACATATTTAATGTGTTTATATCGTAAAATGTTTTCAGTAATAAGTCTCACTTCTGCATTTTAAGCAGAACACATTGCAAGTCCATAATATGTAATTGGGCATTCTATTTACAGGCCGACAAAAAGTGGTCCTGCTTCTCCCCTCCTTACGTTCACTTTCTTATTGCCTCAGGTGGTTCACCGACTTTTACGATTCCGGTCAGCCCTCTCGCTTTTATTCACGGACTTCGTTGACCTTGTTACCGCCATATTGAATTGAATTAAAGTCTTATTTTACGTGGCGAGACTCGGGCCATCAGGCCCGCTCTTCCGTCTTACCACGCAAATTTCGCTACGCTCCTTTCACCAACTAGCAGAGGAAGGGGGTATTTCTTGAGCGAGAAACAGGCGGTTTGAATTTAGCTCAGAGACGTCATTTAGGCTTGAGGATCTTTTACATGCAAGTAAATATACTAACATGGGACAGCCGGCTTTACTTCCCCTCCGAAGGAAGGCGTACGCAGGATTTTTTCGCCCTTAAAAATCCATGGCTTCGATCGGGTTTGAACCCGCCAACTTGGGTACAACAGTCCGGTATGCTAACCATTACACCATCGCCTCCGCTTCAATGGTATTCAATGGCGTCCGGGTCGTTACATTTCACTTCACACCTCTTCCAACTTCAGTCGTCACAACCGAATACCTCTCAGGCTTGAGATGAAAATCATGCTTTCTTAAATCACGTGAACAGAAGGCAAACCCGGAAATATAGTGCAGAGGTGGAAAAATATACCCGCTGTATCTTCATGGGTCCATGACTTGCACTCGAAATTTTTGTTAGCGAGTCAAATATATCCACTGAATTCCGAGATGACGGAGTCTTTTGTATCTATTCTTGAACGCTTCAAATGCCTTCTCCCAGCCAAGCCCCCCTGTCACACGCTTCTGTTCTACCAGACACCCGATCTTCCCTTCCCGCCGCAGAGTGTTGCCTTAGCCACAGGGTAAAGGCTATCATCCTCGCCCTCCAAACAGCCCCTCCGAGACCTTGTGACCGCTGGTTCCGCCCCCCTTCGCCACACCCCCCGTTCTGTAAAGCCGGTTTCCAGCGCCTCCTCCACAAACAACGACCCCGTCACCTCTACAAACTGCTTCTCGCACTCGTCAACACCTCCATCTAACGCGATGTATCTCCGCTAGGATCTGCAAGTCGTTAATCCATTACTCTCGCCTCCTGTCTTATGCGTCTGTCTGATAACCGTCTACATTGACTCCACCATTACTAGTTTTAGTAAGTCATCTACTCCTCTATTACCCCCGTCGCTGTCTACATTTGTGCATTCATTTCGTATCTCCTCTTCTTCTTACACCACTTTGCAACGGCCTCTCCAAACTTTGCAAACATCACTACCTCCGCCATGAACTCTAGCGTAACTATGTATCTCATGCATTTGTTTTCAATAAGGCTTATACGTATTCCTCTGCATCATATTCTGAAATTTCCGCTTTGCTGCCCTGAATTTCCCTCATTGCTTTTATTATGTGCGGCCGTCTTCATTCGTATACTTAAACTCGCCGAAACTAATTATAATACCACTGCCTCATCTCCAAAACTATCATGCCGCAATAACCAGACTCCCTCTACAAATACGTCCACGACTAACCTCACTACTTCCGCCCTTACCTCTAGCACCGACATCACACGGATACCGACGACACAAACACCAACTTCTCACACCGACACGACCGTTATCTCACCCAATCATCTCAACATCCGTCCCCACCTCCATCACCTTTGCCCCCGGACCCTGCCTCTGGCGGATTCAGCCTTGAGGGCACGTTGTGCTGGGAACCAGATGTCCCGAAGGTCTTCGAAGTACCCTAGGGCGAATGCAACCGCTTCTGATATCACCACACTAATGATAATTCGCTACCGCTTATCATTATACGGTTTCTCTCTCCCACCCCCACCCCTACAGTCCTTCCCTCGTTTCAAGCGCGCCACTATCACTTTTTTTACAAATTATTTTTAATCAGAAGCTCAGTTCCCCCGAGGGTAATGCGTAGACATATTTTTCACAATTTTCCATGACAATTCATCTTAAAACATTTAAGACCGAGGAAGTGGCTACTAAAGGTTTTCTACAGCACGATTACAAAACATGCACAAAACTCTTGTAACTTAGTTACGAGACCCACGGCTCAGTCTGTTTTAACAAGAACGGTAACCCTCGTAATTTTGTTCGCTGTGTCGCACACCTTTTTACCGATCAGGCCCACTGTGTCCCGAGCGCTCTCCCCCACACCTCGGAGGCAGGGCGGCCGGGAGCAGATGGGCCCCGTCCCGCGGCGCGACAGAGCGCGCGCAGGCAGGCAGGCAAGAAGGCGCGCAGTCAATGAGCGACAGGGCGCGCGACGAGGCGCAGATCCCTCGGGCGGTGCGCAGCGGCGCGAGAGGATCCACATGTGCCGACGGAGCGCGCTCACACGCGCCTAAGGCATGTTCAAGACGCTACGTTCTACGCGCTAGACGCGAGATGCAACGCACTTGAAGCAAGACGCTAGATGCTAGACGCTAGATGCAAGACGTTACACGCAAGACGCTAGTCGCGAGTCGCATGACGCTAGACGCCAGTCGCAAGACGCTAGACGCAACACGCTAGACACACGACCCTAGATGCAAGACGCTAGTCGCGAGACGCTAGTCGCAAGACGCTAGTCGCGAGTCCCTAGTCGCAACACGCTAGACACACGACCCTTGATGCAAGACGCTAGTCGCGAGACGCTAGTCGCGAGTCGCAAGACGCTAGACGCAAGACGCCAGTCGCAACACGTTAGACACACGACCCTAGATGCAAGATGCTAGTCGCGAGACGCAAGTCGCGAGACGCTAGTCGCGAGACGCTAGTCGCGAGACACTAGTCACCAGACGCTGGTTGCGAGACGCTAGCCGCCAGACGCTAGTTGCAAGACGCTACACGCTGTTTGCAAGATGTGTCACTCTACATGCTGGACCAAAATCCGAACATCCTAAAATCAAGGCCCAAGGAAACAGACACAATTATTGTACAACTACAGTTGATAACATTACATAATTCGTCGCTTTTCTGCTATATTGTTGAAACTAAAAGAGCCGAAATTGGTGTTTTAATGTTAAATGGTAAAAAATCACTTTTTATATGTAATAAGTCTGCATCTCAAACTATACCAATTGCCACTAGGCAGATTCATGAACAGATATCAGCGCATTTTTTAATTCGGAACTTCAATATCATCAGCGAACCATGGTGGACGTAAGACGCATTTTTTCTGTTGTGCTGAATTTGTACACAGCGGTACATTTGTGAAAAATGTTTAAAGGAACAACGCTTAATTTGGAACTGAGTTCCCTAAATGTCTACCAATTTTGCGCTCAATCATTAGAATAGTTTGTAAAATAGTGTTCCAACTCAGAATACCCCAATACTTTCCAAAAATAAACCAATTCATAGTTTTAAAAATTGCATTTTAATGAATTAAAAACAATGAAAATAAATAAAGTTTTCATAAAATTCACACATTCATATTACTGATCTTATATTAATGGCAAACAAATGAAGTTCTGGGAAAACTAAATGTAGTTCTTTTGATTTGTTTTATTGTATACCTGAAAAGCGACGAATTATTACCAATACAGTGGCTTCGATCACCGCAACTTGAGTTCGATCCAGTCGAATTAATAAGCTAGTCTCTCGATGTTAAAGTTATTGTCTTGTTCCGAAGAATTTCACAAGGAAATATTGTAGGTTACAGAAACCGAGCAAAAGTGACGTGTTTCTTTTCAAAAGGCAAGACGCATGCGTTTTCTTCAATATGGTCTAAGGAAAAAACATTCACGTGTAACTGTGAAATGCGTGACTGTGTTATGTAATTTATGTAAAGTTGAGTTAACATACCATGCAAGCTCTGAAGGTGTTGAAACTCGCTCCGAAAGGGAATCGAAAAAGTAGTATGTTTATAGGCATTTAAGTATTACCTCTATCAAAGAAAATTAATTAGTTACCACAAATGCACCAGTCACCAAATAACTCAGTTCACATAGAGATATTTCACATGCAATATTCATTTTTTTCTACGAAGTTATTATTATTTTTACATCTGTCAAAAACATTTTTCGAGATTGAAGGTCGCGTATTATGAATCTTCACGATGCGTGTAATCGATTCATTCAACGATGCAGTCTTCCTGAGTCATCGTACTGGGACGATCTAACGATCTCTCGACATAAAGTTGAAATGTCATACCTTAACGTCAATCTAATAATCTTTTCGGATCTAAATTGCATTTCCAGTTAGACGAATTTTGAAGGATCATTCTACGTTGGAAGATGAATGGCGTAACGGTCTTAATAGTGTTCTTAACCGGTTTCGGTTTCCATAAAAAAAATTATAATTAAATTTAATTATGATTTTCTATTTTCATTAATATAGTTAAGTGCTAATAAGACATAAACCCGGAAGATGAAAGTTCAAAAACACTTAAAAAGATGGCATTTAATAGTAACCGGTCTTCTTAAAAGATAAAATTGAAAATGATTGCCAAATAGACTATTTATTCTTCCAACAAAAAGAGTTCTCTTTTCACATTTTATTACCCACTTTTATTACTGTACTTTGGTGTATGTTTGAATGCAAAGACTCCCCTATCAAATAAATTTTGAAACAGGATAAGAAGTGTTACAAATTTTCTTCTTCGTATTTTATTTTAACTAGATTTCTATGTATCGTTGTCATAGAATTAATGAGACATTTCAAACAAGCAAAAGTGAAATCAATCATTTAAAAACTGAAATGAACGCGACCCCACAACGTAATTTGATACACACATGAAGTGGTTTGTTCAAGCTGCCGCTCTATCAACCGAGTTATTGACTGAATGATTAGAGATTCCGGGCGCGATAAGGCTGCTAAATCACTAGTTCCGTAAGTACAGTGCATGCATTATCGCGGAATGAGGCGGTGATCTTCCCCCGCTGGATGGTGGGATCCAGAACCGACCAACCCGTTGACTTGCGAGGTTTCCCGCAACCAGGTATCTCCTTCAGCGCAGGTTCTGTACCAGCTGGGCAAGTTCTTAACCCCCGGCTGGTCTACCAGCATATGTGTAATAAATTCTCGACTATCCGGGAGACACCGCGTCGTTGGCTGGGGTGCCAACGTTTCGCCTGAAATGTCGCAGGCTTCCTCAGGGCAGTTTCGTCACTGCCCTGAGGAAGCCTGCGACATGTCAGGTGAAACGTCGGCACCTCAGCCAACGACGCGGCGTCTCCCGGATAGCCGAGAATTTATGGATTCAAGCCGCGGAAGCTTACATATACAGCATATGTGTAAGTAAGGAGTGAGGATAGGACAAGGAAGAGGAAGAAAACATCGCGCATGGTCCGTGGACCGTTTGTTAGGGTACTGCTGCGGCATTCGCCTGGTGTTGATCGGAGAAACCAAGAAAAACTACCGATCAGAGCAGCTGGACTCTAGAACTCTCTCCTCCAAACAACGACTGAATTCGACCTACTTGACAAGCCAATGTCGCAACTCCTGCCATCGGCGGGACTGGAACCCCAGAACCTCCCAGTCAGACGCCCTGCAGTAACATCAATTAATTCCCTGAGCCACCTACGCCGGTCCCATTAACCGAACACAGCGTAGATCTTCTAGGCGCGCGCACCTCCTACGCTTCACCTGTCGGCACTGGACGCCTTGTGCGCGTGAAAGTTCGCTCCTTCGGCCGTCCGATCGAGTGATTGCCTGCCTGCCCGCCCGCCTCCCCGCCCCCGCAGCTCGCGTGAGCGGCCGCGCAGGCGTCCCCGCCCCCGCCCCCGCCCACAGGACGCTAATAACTTGGCTCAGCGGGAGAGCCTCGCGGCTAACAAGAGAAGATTCGCCACGTTTAATTATTTCATTAGGGAGGAGGTGGAGGCCGGCGCCGGGTCCCATTGAGCGGGGCCATGCACTCGCCAGCACTTATCACGCTGCACTGACTTTTTGGCCGCTCGACACGAGCAACATGGCTTCTTTCTCAGCCAATTACTCCTTACTTTAGTTGAAACAATAACAACAATAATTGTAATAGTAAAAACAATAATAATAACAATAATAATAATAATAATAATAATAATAATACTTAATAATAATTCATCACAACAATTTAGAAATCGACATCAGACGTTTGTGGGGGTGCAGAATGAGAGGTCTTACGGAGCTTTGGGATTTATTCCTCAAAATTATTTTTAAGAACTTGTCCAAACTCTCAGGTCATTCAAAAAACGGAAGTGAAAGACATCAAGTTATTGGGAATCGTTGATACGATGAGCGGAGTATTGTGGAGGTAATCATAGTTACTAGATAGTGTGGAGATAATCATAGTATACTCGGTCATTTACAAGCTAGTTGTAACGTGGAGTAGATTTTATATTTAACCGACATCTAATATCTTCAGCCGTGCTTTCAGGGAGTAATACTAATATGTTAAACTTCTTACAATGTTTATTGACAAAATAAATGATTAAACATCACGAGTTACTTCATCTAAAACAATGTTCTAAATTATGTTTCTCAGATTATAGCAACATTGTCCGCAACATTCTACAGGACTAAAACAATGCTGAGATGTAACTCAGCAACGAAATCACTGTCTGTGTGAACAAATATTACTATATATTGAGTTTGAAAGAGCTTCCATTTTAATGCACACCTTATGCACGGGTCAGAATTCGAAGTAAATTTTGAACAAATGTTTCTTCAGCTAGTAATCAAACTTTGGTCTAATTTAAAATTTTTATGTTCGAAAACGTTGTATTTTTGGGTTCAAGAGATACGTAAAAACAAAAAGCATTGTCAGAAAAAGAAATTATTTTTAGAATTGACGAGTCATCAAGAATAGATAGTGATAATAATGGTGTATACAAATTAGTAAAATTCTTTAGTATCAGCTTTAAAAAATTGCCTACATATTAAAATATATGTATACTCTACCGTGTACCCATTCCCATGCAAAAATTTTGGATTTATTTACTTAAATCTAATTAAATAAGAATGTCAACATTCCTGTATGTTCGTAGTACACATAGTTGCTAAATATGCACTGAAAGAAAAGTACGTTCTGGAAAGAAACTGCCAAGAAATCGCAATTATGCACGATTATCCTGTCAGCCACGCGTTAGAAGAAACGCATTAGCGATTTTTCATTTTACAAAAATAAGGTTATATTTATATTCTAATTTAGCCAGCATTTCTTGCGGGACGACTGCGGCTACACAACGTGTCAGTACTTACTTTAAGCGAGACGCAAGCATTTCCTCTGCGCTTTATTGGATTTCCTCCTTCCCTGTGAGACTATCGCCCATTCGATGCACATAAAGGGCCGAGCGTCATACATCCGGGGCCTTTGAACTACTTTCCTGCTTACATCCCATAGCATCTCCATTCTCCGCTCCGCTCCGTCTTGCTTTGGTCTGCTCTGTTCCGCCCCGCTCCGATCCCGCTCCGCCCCGCCCCGATCCGCGCCGCTCCTCTCCGCCCCGCCCCGCTCCGCCCCGCCCCGCTCTGCCCCGCTCCACTCCGCCCCGTTCCACTCCGCCCCGCTCCACTCCGCCCCGCTCCACTCCGCCCCGCTCCACTCCGCCCCGCTCCACTCCGCCCCGCTCCACTCCGCCCCGCTCCACTCCGCCCCGCTCCACTCCGCCCCGCTCCACTCCGCCCCGCTCCACTCCGCCCCGCTCCACTCCGCCCCGCTCCACTCCGCCCTGCTCCACTCCGCCCTGCTCCACCCCGCTCCGCCCCGCTCCGTCCTGCAACACTCCGCCCCGCCCAGCCGCGCCTCTCTCGGCTCCGCTCCGCCCCACCTTTCCCCGCTCCGCCCCGCCCCACCCGGGTCCGCTCCGCCCTCTTCCCCGCTCCTCTCCTCCCCGCTCCGGTCCACCCTGCTCCGCCCCACCCCGCTCCGCCCCGCCCCGCTTCGCTCTACCCTGCCACTCCACGCCCACCCCCTCCCCTTCTCATCCCACACATTCTGCTTCGGGCGTCCGCTCGACCGAGAGACCGACAGACCGACCGACCGAGCGTCCGCCAGGCAATAAACCGTTTATGGCGATATCATGGAATGTTCGCGTGTGTGCGTGTCGGATGGGCGCTTCGAGGGGGGTACATAAACATAACTGAAACGATTTAACGCTCCAACAGATCCGATTTTCTCGTTCGACGCGACGCGCGGCGGACGCGGCGCTGCGCTTGGCCCGAACATGCCTCGCTACATGTTTACACCTCTCGCCCGAGTGGCCGGCGCTCGACGCCAGGCGAAGGTCAAGTGGATGACGCGTCGCGTCGGGGCGTCGCGTGTCGGGTGTCGGGCGGGGACCAAGCGACCAACGCAGTCCAGCACGGAATCTGTCCCTTGGTCTCTGGAATATATGAATATATATATATATATATATATATATGTGTGTGTGTGTGTGTGTGTGTGTGTGTGTATGTGTATGTATGTATGTATGTATGTGTGTGTATATATGTATGTACATGTGTGCCATAGATGTATACAGGTCTGTGTATATTTATATATTGAGTGTATGCTCGAAAGCAGTGTATTGTAAATTGTTTTTATATGGTAAATTGTTTTTGAATTATAAGTGTTCATGTATTGTAAAACTGTAGGGTTATGGCTACCACCTGGCAATCAGCCAACTGTACCCAAAAAAATATTATTATATTAATTTTACGCATAGGCAGGATGAGTGAGGATTAGATTCTAATAGAAGAATTCATCTAATTGATTCCACTTTCCGTTCGCATGGTCGGAGAATGTGTTGAGGCTGTCTTTAAATTTCTTGTTGGGAAATACCTTCTTACTCACGTGAGATAGATGGGGAGCACAAAGCCACTTGGAAGTCTAACTGCTTCAGCAAGTTAATTGAATTGTTGGATGATTATCGAAAATGCTTTATCGTCGACGCGTTTAATGTTGGTTCGGAGCAATTCATTCCAAATCTTCAAGTAAACGAGTACTGAAAAATCATGTTGAATATCACTAGTGCAAGGTAAATTGCTAAATATCTCGTTTTATCGATACTTTTCCCTTTCTATCACCAATGAAAATAATTTTCCCTTAAATGTTCTTTAGATTATCAAGTAATAGAATTCGAAATCTTGTATGAAAATTAGGTAGAATGGCTCTAGACTGGTCGAAGGTCGAGTAATCAATGCAGACGGCCGTAGGTAAAGTACCCGCCGGAAGTACACACTAAAGCCATATATGAGGGTGTACAAAATGTAAAGTAACAAGTGCTCTCAAGGACACAATTCATTTCGGTACTGCCTACCATCCCAGTGCGTGAAGAGATGAAAATCACTGGCTGCTAAGTCCGGACAGCGGGAGAATGATCGAGAACCTCCCAGTGGCGAGTGTAACAAATCTTGCGAGGAAGACCTGCTGAGAATATCAAAGGGCCAGCATTGCCGCTCTCACTGCAGAGACTCTGTTCCGGAGGTCCTAGGGTTTGAGTCCCGTCGCTTGCGGTTTTCGACATTGGCTAGGCAGCTAGACCGAATTCAGACGCTGCCTGGAGGAGAACTAGCGGTTGGCTGCACTGATGGGCAGTTTTCCATGATTTTTCCGAACAATACCAGCTGAATGCTGGGGCAGTACCCTTAACAAACTGATAACGGATCGCACGCGATCCTTCACACATCCTCTTTGTCTTATTCTCTCCCCTTACTTACACTTTTGCTTGCAAGCACTATATTACACACATTTCCAGGGCTTATAGCTCGTCCGTTGGGGTGCTGTCGGGCTAGGGGAGATACCTAGAAGTAAAAATGCAGATCAGCGCTGGAGCTCAGAAGCCAGCGGGGGAGGAACATCCCTACCTCCAGGCATAAAACATGCACTACAATAACGGGACAAATCATTGCTGTTGACGTGCGCGAAACATCAATGAACCAATCGTGTGATGGGGATGGGAAAATTTCAGATCGCTTTCTGTGAATTGAATGCAGCCAGCGCTCTAATGTGCGACCATTCGCACGAATGCAGCAATTTCCATCTCTTCGGTCCATTGAAGACGTAATTTGCGGATTCTAAATTGCAAACCAAAGTGGAAGTTCAAAAAGCTGTCTGGACTTTATTGACTTGACCTCGATTTCTTCCTTGTCGGCAACGATGCTTTGGCCTACCAGAACAAATGTTCGGAAAATGTCAGTGAAGAGAAGTTTTGAGAGACTAGTACTATTTTCCTAGTATGTGACCTAGTATGTGTAGTGTAGAGTACAAGTGCAGAATAAATTGTGCCCGTGAGAAACTCTGTTACTTTACGTTTTGATTCTCACCCTTTTAATGTACTTGGTTACAAATCTCCATTGTGAGATAAATTCTTTCTTGATTTCGCACCAAATGTAGCCTGTTAAATTGATTATATGTAATAATTAAAATTTGCAAAGGCACATATTATAACATTCCAAACTAATACTCGGGATTGAGAATACAAAATCGTTACTGGAGTTCAAAACCACGAAAAGTTACCGAGTTGTGTAATTTAATACGAAACATATGGCTAAATATAAATTACTCTTCTTCATTTCATATATTCTCACTAATAAATTGTGTTCGAGTACTTCTTAATTGACTACAAGGATTAAACACCTAAGTTTGTACTGCAATGAACCCGAATTATGAATCAAAAAGCTGTTGACTAAAAAACAGTTACTTAAAGTCAATAAAACAATTCATACGCACCGCGCCTAATTTTCCTGGAGGTTTATTTCCATGTAAAGAGTATTATTTGCGTTGCGTGAACCGTACGCGCTTCCCAGGATCGCCTTAGTGCTACTTTACACTTCCACTCAGCCGAGAAAGCCGAAGGACAATCGTTGCGTCATGGGCCAATGATGTCAACTGTTAAAGCATAAACATTTGGGAGGTGTGGATAATAGATGTCCGGAAAAGGACAAGTAGTTATTATTTTGTCGTTCGGGCACCCTTATCATAAAACCATTAGTTTCTTCATATGGCTTGGAATCGTGATGACAACGGCGTTATGCTTCTGGCCCACCAATGCTGGTGATGAGCGTCCACTTCATTACAGCCGTAACTTCATGCCAAAAAAATTGCTCCTTGATAACCCTCAGCAAACCATCGACTGTACATATAAGGCCCAATGGGCACGAGTTGGTGTGAACAAGGTCTCTCGTAAAACTATTTGACTAAGTGATATGGGTCCATACATCGTTAGAAATACTACTTAGGACTGAAATCTCGGTCGTATTTAGAGATAAGCTAAGTGATCAGAAATGCTCTTTATTCTTGTTTTCAACGAGCATCAATATTTAGAAGCATGTTAAAGAGTCCAGAACGTTAAATCATCGAATTTTCGTTTCGGACGAAACGAAATATATTTATAATATCGTAGAAGATACTTGCGTAAACCCAAAATAAATATACAGAAAATTGTCACATTAAAGGACAACATTAGGTGTGTATCGGTGCTTTTCAGATATATAGAACCGGAAGATCTCAAGAATTGCTGCGAGTACTTTCAGAAATGAGTGCGTCCACTTTGTTTTATTGCAGCGGAAAGGTAGGAGATCAAATTAAAATTCACCAGCGTAAACGTTTCCAAAAAAAGGGAAAATGGTTTGAGTCACTTCTTCAATGGGTTGCCACTATTTTGGATTATTTTCTTAAACAATGTCAGAAGAGCGAACACCAATCTGCAAGTAAAGATCATGCAACACTAAATTCTGTACAACTAGTCATTACTTTCGTAACATATTTATAAAGTAAAAATCATTGTTCGAGTTTATCTCAGTAATAAGTACGGAATTTTTTGACATCCCTTGATTTTATCCGGTAAAGTATTTACGCCCTGTACTTACACCTCACTGAACCATCGAAGGCCGAAACCGCAAATAGATCGCCTTGAACAACGGGCAGACATTTTCCTTTCTTCACCATGCGGTCCGCGAGGGGAATCACCTCGGAGTACGAACCCAGAACCTTCGCAGGTTCGGCCGCCCGCGCACCAGTCGGACAAAGGAGAGACGCGTCGCGTCGCGCCGCCACCGAAAATTTCACGACCTCACGTTCCGCCTCCGCCTCCGCCGCCGCCGCCGCCGCCGCCGCCGAAAGCGCGAAGGCGGCGGAGGTTAAGAAGAAGAAGAAGAAGAAGAGGCAGAAAAGCCGCCATGACGCGAATCCGCGACCGCCGACCGTAACGTCGGCTCCGCGAAAAAAAAGCGAAGGCCGATCCCTCACTAGGCGAAATTGCGTCAACCCTGGATGGAAGCACTCGGCCGGAATCTATCTTGTCAGGCAAAATGCTCCCGACAAGGAGACATTCCCAAATCGTTTGGAGATATTCAGGTTAGTAGATACTTTAGGTCTTATTTTAAAAGTCAAAGATTTTTATTCTTATGTAAATATGGATGTTAAGTATATTTTAATTTTTCCTGTCACCAAGATATTATTAGAAGGTAATGTAGTTGAGAAAATGTATTTTCGGTAACAAGAGAAAGTTATGTAAATTCACATTTACATGATAATAATTATGATTTAGGAAAAAATGTAAACCTTAATGTAAAAATATCCATCGTATTTATTATGAGATGACCAAATAATTTAAATAATTAAAAGATAAATTTAATGATGGATTTGAAATGTCGAATCAGTTTTCGAATAAGAAGTTATTTTATCGTTGATATTTCAAAATAAAGTCCCTGAATGCTACATTTAGATTCCATTAACCTTTAAAATTAATGAATAACCTAATAAATCGCCTTTAATAATCGTGATGCGTGTTGTGATTGAGCAGTTCAAAGAAACGAAGAGTGAAAGAAGAGAAGGTGGGCGTTTCTTTTGAATTTTTGTATTCCTCTTTCAATATGAAATAAAATAAAATGAATAATATAACCATCTGGAATACCATTCATTTTCATTAAAAACTCATAGATGGAAATATCTAAATCGCAAGAATCTGGACATAGAACTGTCGACTAAAGATCCGAATAATGAGATGAAAGAGTAATTGTCTTATACAATGACATCTATATTTTATCATCATCTCAATACACCATTCGTATAGTTTCCAATTAACACGCCAATATTGTATTTAATACCTGTGAAATGTAACAAAGGGAGATTGATGTGGATAATGGCCCTCTGTAAAAAAAAGAAACTTCAAACAATAAGGAACACACAAACAGAACAGATGATTATTCAAGTTGCCTTTCCATACGAAACGACAGGTCGACATCATAATGAGTACTCGTGTTCGTTTGCCAGCCCCTAGCTTCAGGCGACAAATACTCATTTCCGCTTTCAAACGAAGCGCGGGCAACGAGGGGTTTTCTTGGAGAGAACCAAGTCAGGCGTCTCCACTTTTGAGTCCGCCGTCTCTCCAGATGGCCGGGTACGGCCGGCCGGCAAGGTTCATCGCTAGAAATGCAATGCGACAAAAACAAGCCGTCATTTAGTTAAATTTAAGCCAGTCAACGACCGGCGACAAAACGACTTGTGGGAAAACTTACAGACTCAACCCACACACCCGCTGCCGGGTGACGCAATGAGGCCGTCATGTCTGGTGATGCTGCCCTCAAGAGGTCGCTGGTTCATAATGGAGATTTCAATGAATGCTAAAGCCTCACGGATCTTGACATTGACGCGAATTAAGGAATTGTGTGCAGTAAATCCTTGTTAATACGAACTCTCTTAAAACGACGTTGTTTACGAGATAAAATATTCATCTTATTTAAAAGAGGAATACCCGAAAGTCATTTGTAATTAATTCCAATTGTCCTTGTTTATTGGATCTTACTTCATGCAAATTCCTACTGATATTTTATGCCATGTATTTTAGTCGTTTTGTAAAGATTGTAAAATGCGAGGTATTTTAGTCGTTTAAAAAATACAATCAGACGCAATACGCATCTGACATATAGATATTTTCGTATGTCGTATACTATTGGATTGACCTATAGCTGTCCGTTTTACTCGAACGTTTCCTTTAACTGGAATTTCAGACTCTTGATAAATGGGGCCTTAGCAATTCATGTTACCTTTTGTTTGACAATTAAAATATATGAATAGCAAAATAATCGTAGTGAACCCAGATAGCTAAAACTGATAGAGGACGTAATATGAGCGAAGATCGTACAATCAGGGCGGGATTAATATTTTGACGGCCTTAAGCAAGACCAAACTATGTACGCCTCAATGACATCAAAATGTTGAACTTTTTTAATAAAATTAATGACAATAAACTGTAACATTTGCGCTTTAAAATCTAACAATTATATTTTTAAGTATTAATGAACTAATATAAAATTTTGTTTGTAATTGATAAACACACGTTCACAGGTGTTTCTAAGGACATGTTTAGTCTGATTTATTCATTAACCACTGCATGCGATAGAAATTGATGGATTATAAACTTGAAAATTGTGAAGAATGTTTCTAATAATGGAATAAAAAGATACATTCTAGAATTGATATTTACTCTTAGATATTGAGTTATTTAATTATTAAAAATGGGAATCACAAGGCACAGAAAGAGTTCGATGAAACATGAGGGAGTGCATCAATGAAGACTGAAAGAAAATTCACACTAAGAACGAAGCGCGAAGGAGAAAAATTGTGACACATAGGCAAGCAAGAGTATTGATAGAACTGTTGAATGATCGTAAGGAGAAACTAACACAGAAAATTAAATAAACAGAAAAGGGAAAAGAAGGAAAGAGAGGGAAAGGTGTACAGAAAGGAGAGTATTCGATAAAGAATTTAATAACTGAGAAAGGGAAGAAGAACCGACGGATTGAGAGAAATGAAAGAGAACAAAAGAAAACGAGATTATTACAAGTTTCAAGAGTAATTTTCAGAGGTACACAAGTCTAATGAGCGACGGCGTAGAATAACTCGAAGACAACAGGAAAAACTGTCAATCCACAACTGAAAATGCATCTGAACTTTCGAATTATTTCAAACTTTTGGGATTTTCGAAATTGAGAAATTTTCTACACAAACGTTCTTTACACTATCCGAGGGCAAAGTTTAATCAAAACGTTCGAAACCACTTTCGAGGAAAGTTTGAAAAATGGGGATGGAACTTTTATGCAAAATATCTCTCAAATTTAAAATATCGGTTTCAAACTCACAGAATCTCGAATTCGTTCAGATAGATAAGAAAATATATAATTTTAAAAAATCGTCAGAACAGCAGAACAGCGTGCTAGCATTGACCACAGACGGACAGACAGGCGGACAGGTAGATATTTTGCTGTCAATCGATTTTTCGGTATCAATGGTCCACAAATCATGCATTTTGGCTACATAACGTGTTAGAAAAAGTAATTTTCTACATATAGGGACAAGATTTATCCACCTTCTCGTTATCGACAATTCGAGTTTTTCTGCCAAAAATCACATTACTGGCTCTTTATTATGTAAGTACGTAGTAAGGCGCGGAAATAACACGACGGCATGAGTCACGTACTCGCAAATACGTTCGCGACGGCAAAGTAATACACTCGATTTTACGACTTGCGAGAGCGGAAGGGTGCTAGAGCCCGACACCGAGAGCGAGGGGGCGTGAGCCGCGCCATCAGGCAAAGGCGGAGGCGGGGCGACGGCGGAAGCGGGGGTGGGGAGCGCGGTGAAGGGCGGACAGCTGCAAGCGAGCGGCGCACGCGGGCTAATTTGCCTCTTGAGCGACCCCTGCTTCTGCCCTAGGCTGCGCTGCCGTCTCCGCCTCCACCCCCGCCTCCGCCCTCGGCCCCGCCCCTCCGTTGCCACCGCCACCTTCGTCTCCGCCACCTCCCCTTCTGCCAGCCTCACCACCGCCGCGCTGCGCCTTCTGCTTCTGCCACTCCACCGTCCCTGCCGCCCCCGTATCGTCTTTACCCGCTATTTCCCGACTAAATTTCCTCCGCCACAGCGTCCCTTACCACTTCCATCTCCGCCTCACCTTCGCCTCCATCTCCACCTCCGCCTCCTCGTCCATCTCCGCCACTACCTCCACCTCTGCCTCCACCTCCGCCTCCACCTCCGCCTCCACCTCCGCCTCCACCTCCGCCACCACCTCCGCCTCCACCTCCGCCTCCACCTCCGCCTCCACCTCCGCCTCCACCTCCGCCTCCACCTTCGCCTCCACCTACGCCTCCACCTACGCCTCCACCTACGCCTCCACCTACGCCTCCACCTACGCCTCCACCTACGCCTCCGCCTCCATCTCCGCCTCCACCTACGCCTCCACCTCCACCTCCACCTCCGCCTCCACCTCCGCCTCCACCTCCGCCTCGACCTCCGCCTCCACCTCCGCCTGCACCTCCGCCTTTGCTTCCGCGTCCATCTCCGCCTCCAACTCCGCTTCCGTCTCCATCTCTGCCTCAGCCTCTGCCTCCGCCTCCGTCTCCGCCTCCACCTCCGCCACTGTCACGATCATTATCACTGCCACCACCATCAGCCCCCGATGCCACTGCCGTCTCGCCAGCGCAGCGCCTCCGCTCCCGCTCCCCGTCCCGCCCCCGCCTCCGCGGCCGCCGAACGCGTCGTAAATTGCGGCGCGCAGGGCGACGCTCCAGTTGACCCGCCTTTCCCGCACTGAGTAATACAAATGAAATGCTGGCTGGCTGCGCCGCTTTCGCCGGGACAAAGACGCCTGCGACACGTGGCGCCTCTTCGTCTCCGGAGGCGGCGGCGGCGGCGGCGGGGGCGGCGGCGGCGGCGGCGGAGGCGGCGGCGGAGGCGGCGGCGGAGGCGGCGGTGGAGGCGGCGGCGGAGGCGGTGGCGGCGGAGGCGGCGGCGGTGGCGGCAGCGGAGGCCAGCTCGCGGCGGCTGAGTGGCGTTGCAGGGTCAAGTCCACGGAGCTGTCTACGCTGCGATGATACAAGAGTTTTACCCAATCGGGTACAAGGTGTGTACTTTACCCTGATTTTTTTCTTCCACAACTTCAGAGAAGTTTAGATACTACACTCTACGGGAGTAAGTCAGATATAAAACACACTCACACTTAGAAATGTGATTGCAAAGAAGATATGTCAAAACCATATGTAATAGTTCTTTCGTATTTTTATGTATGCCTAATAAGGAACACATTAGTTTAGTTGAAGGAACACATAAAGACCTCAAATATTTCCACGCCTCTGAATTTTCTGATCACACCCTGGTTTAAGATTTCTTCATAAAACACAGAGTAGAGCCCAGGTGGGTGGCAAAAATTTTCGTACAGCATCGCCCAAAGTGGAAGAAAAATACAGCAAAAATCAGGAGAACATTGCCGACAACTCTGATTCAGAATGCTGAATTTGTATACCGTTATGCACTAGGTCAATTAATAGGCAGAGAATCAGTGCAAAACTGATGACAGGGAAGCCGATCTGGGTTGTTGTGTTCGCCGACGCGAGGGTCGTCTTGTAATACTGGTATAAGGTGGTTCCAAAGGACGTGTATTCGAGAACTACATTTCTCATGATAATTGTGATGATATAATATTAAAAATTTGCACAGCATTATCTTGTATCAACGAACATTACTGCAGCAGTAACCTGGATATAACTGTAAGTTAGTATAATTTATATTTTCAATTGTGGAACTCCGTACTGATATTACTCAGGTATTAATTTCATCATTTCCTTTCACATTTTATTAATTGTATTTTTGCAGTGAAATATATAAATTTTCGAATGTAAACATGTTATTACATTAGAAATTAATTGTATATACATTATATTTTATATATTTTAATTGCATATGTATTTTGTAGCTTACCCCTTTAAGAACAATAGGTAGATTAAAAATAGTACATCTAATTAAACATCATATTGTAATATTTTAATATTGTAGATCCACTAAAACTTCGAAAATGAAGTATGGATTTTCTGTTTTCGAAGACTCGCTATCATGTTTTCAGATTAACATTTTTTTCTGAAAAATCGCAAGAACGTTGTACAAAATTTAAATGATTTTGTATAAAACCAAATAAGTATTGTTTAAATAAAACTCGTAACAAACAAGAAATAAATATCTGAAACATCCAGTTTTGTTTGCCTCATATTTCCGAGTTCTCTCGAGTGCGGGGGAGGAGTTGGAGAGCTTGCGCACACAGGTGACCTTCGAAGCAACAAATTTCGACTCACGATTCCGCAGTGACGGTGGATCTCTCCGGTAAAAGGCGTTCTGTCACGCGGCGTTCGGAAGCCTTTGACGTCGTTTCGAGCATTTAGTAGTTGCCTTTCGCTCAACCACCAACCAATATCGTTAAATACAAGACACCGTTATTTATCCGTCAAGCTCTTGTTAGAATGATGAGGGTACAATCTCGTATTTGAAGTTTAGACTCTCCATTCAAGCTACAATATTTTGAAATCTAAAAATATTAATTACTTTTATTAGTTTCTGTTCCCTACCAAATACACCAAAACGAAAACTTCGTTTTCAGGGGAGAAAAAGAGAATCCTGTATGAGACCTGTGACTTACCTAGAGAAGAGATAGAATAAACGTTGATGACACGTATGGAGAGAAATACACTTATTTTTCGGCAGATGTATTAAATGTGTCAAATTAAAGAAAATATTAAAATTTAGTGATTTATTACCAAACGGATTAATAATAGTGACAACACAACTACAGCCCACTACTTTTCATTTAAAGTACGAAATTTTAATTGATTACAATGCTCAAATTTCGTTTCTAACGAATATCCTTGGTGTTTTAAATGTTCATTTTCTAAATTGTGTTCCCTGTCGTCGAAATAAATTGAAGAAAACTCTGAAGTATTGAATTATTAAAATGTTTCTCACGTTTGTCTTTAGAAACACTTCATATTGCACTACTGTTTGAATGAGTTAATAGAATGAACGCTAATCTGCGAGTGCTCTTCTGCGAGTTGCAATAGATCTATCGAAAGCTACCAAAGTTTTATAGCGACATCTTTAAGATCAAAGATTATAGAGAGTATTTAAATGCTAAGATTGGAGAGTGTGTATAAAAGCAATGTCCAGCAATCATCTGGCATAGTATTTACAAAAACGTTTCAGCGTTTATAATTATACGTGATGCATTACGTTTTTAATTTAGTAGTTAAGAGAATTTTCTGAAATAATCGACAAAATACTATCTACAGTACAGATCTTGGGAAATATAAATCATTTCAAAGCATTTTCACAAACATGTTTATGTAACTCTGAGTCGTCAAGGAGTAGTGCTTACATTGTTCCAGAATTTATAAACCCCTCAATTCAAAGAGTTCCAAAATAACTATTGAACGACATGAAAACAATTTTCGTGGTTTTCGTATATATATATTTGTAAGTTTCCTGTAGGTCTTTCTTTTGTGAGATGTAATCGCACGGGTTCCGCTAGTAGCGTATAAAAAAACAGTTGCGCATGTAATGCTATTTCATAAGCCCTATTCAAAAACAATCATCTGCATCTCTTAGAGTGTAAATTTAATCATTATTGCCGGCAAAGAAGTACACCCAAGGCCGACATCTCGCGTGGCCGGATGACACAGCTACTGCGGTGCGTCCGCTTGGAAAATGTGTCACCCTTCTTCAGGCAACGGAAACGGGAACCTAAACACACTCCACTCATCCGCGCTCGGCCTCTTCCAGTTTTAGAAGTGCACAAAAACGGCTGTTACTTTGCACTAAATACACAACGTCTCTCAAACCGAGGGTGAGCGGGCGTGCTGTTGCCTGCAGGTCTCGCTCCTTTGGACAAATGTGGTCTGCAAAAAATCCGACGACACCGCATCTCTTTGCCTGGCATTTGTGAATAAATAAACAGTATAAAACTCGCTGTGAGATAGCCAGTAGATTAATACATGTTATGAGAGCAAATATTATAAAAACATCGTAGTATCTGAGACTTCGCATAACTTACATCATGTTTTACTGCTTCCGGGCTACTTTAGGACAACTGTATACACTTCGTGTATACATTGTTGTCATAAAATGTGAATCTACTAGTGAAAAGATGTTCGTTTACCGAAACATTCTTCAGTAAAAAAGTGTTAGCCCAGGGTCCATGTGTGGACGATGCGAACATATATACAAGAGGATTCGCTAGAAATCGATCTTCGAGATTAAATGAAAACACCTACATTAAAAGGAAAGTTATTGAAGTAAATTACTTATTAAATAAAATAATAATATTTTTATAACGGGATGTTGGCCACGTATTAAATAAAACTTATGTAGATTCACCAACGTTTCGGAATATAACATTCCAGTTTGAGAACGATAACATTGATACATTTTATCTCGCAACACACCCGGGGTAGGCAACCAGAGACACACGCCCAAATTACAATAGGGAGGGTATGGGAAAATCGCAACTGATCACTCGCTGATGGCGGCGCGAGCTACTTTATCAATTTTTCTGTGTCTGTCTTGATCTATCTATCCATCCATCCATCTATCTATCCATCTATCTATCCATCCATCAATTTTCTGTCAATTTATATATCTCTCAATTTATCTATCTGTCAATTTATCTATCTTTCTGTCTATTTATCTGTATATTTATCTATTTATCTATCTATATGTCTATTTATCTATCTATATGCCTATTTATCTATCTATATGTCTATTTGTCTATCTGTGTGTCTATTTATATATCTGTCCGTCTATCCATTTGTCCGTCCATCCATCTGTCCGTCTATCCATCTGTTCGTTTATCCATCTATCCGTCTATCCATCTGTCCGTCTATCCATCTGTCCGTCTATCCATCTGTCTGTCTATCCATCTGTCTGTCTATCCATCTGTCCGTCTATTCATCTGTCCGTCTATTCATCTGTCTGTCTATCCATCTGTCTGCCTATCCATCTGTCCGTCTATCTCAACACAAGCGTCTAAGCTTTCCACGGATTCATAAGGATTTTGAATGAACGAGAGTTTGAAGATGAAAGTTTCTCGATCGATTTGGCAGAACTATTGTCCAACAAATTAGAAAAGATCTTTTGAAGAGACCTTCAAGTAAAGCTCGTAGGTGAAGGACCATTTAAAAAATGTTGTAAAAAGATAATCCACCTTTCTTTAATATATTTTTTGCTGTATTATAATGCCTTATAAATATGACTAAAGTTCTATTTCGATTAAAACTTCAAAAATTTCGAAAATTGAAAACTTCAACGTTTCTTCGAACCCGTTCTACACAGTAATTATTTGAATGTAGAGATATGCTTTTAAATGCAATCTATTTTTATATACTACCACTTTTATTTATTTCAGGAAAATCTTTAAAAATAATAGAAGTTATCGCATAATTTTCTCCCGTGTATAATCATTCACAAATAAAAGATGTATTTTTTTTAATTTCCCGCAGTTTCGATTTTGATGTTAATTTTTCAAGCTTTTGATGACGTATTAGTAGAATGCAAGTTGCATTATCATAATAGTACATAACCTTTACAAATTACACGAGAAATTTCATGCTTTAATAGCTATACAAAATGCCTTAATAGCTAAAAATTCTTTATTTCGTGACTTAAAATGAATAACTACAAATGGTGATAAAATAACGAGAAATGTTCCTCAGTCCTAAGGAAAATATATGCATCAGTAGAGAGATTTTTTGGAGACTCTAATAAATCTTTAAGAAAGTCATGTTGGTACTGGCCTCGACTAACGAAAAGTCATGAAGGTACTGGTTCCAACAAAGGATTTTTCTCGTTAAGAAATATTTTGGGTAGTGGGGGTCACTCCCCAACGCCCCCTAGATCCGTCACGGCTTCTGTGTTTCAGGTCTCGATAATTCCTTTTATTTTACCTCAAACCACAAACGACGATTCTTATGTTTATTTGTAGGCTACTCCAGAAACAAATGGAATAACACGTTTAAAAAAATAGCAATTTGGTGGAAGTATTTAGGCAGAATTGGCACACAAATTTTGAAACAGCCCATACATAGTTTTTTATTTGTTTTAATTTTGGATGTCCTAAAGTTTAATTTTTAAAATTTCGCATATACTCTAGTAGATATTGAAGATAGGAAGAAAGTTGTTTTGCTGTGTAGGTTTTCTATTTCAAAAAAGCAATGCATGACGCTCAAATATTCGTTTTATCAATGCAATATTTTTTCATGTACGAATTAATGAAGGTTAACCTTGCTGAGAGTCAATTTATAGTAGAATTAGTCAATGGAAGATAGGTGATACTCCACTAACCAGGACACATGCATCCTCAAGGCTGGAGATTTTTGTTTTATGGAACCCAACCTTCTCTCTTCCCAAAGGTGCTCAATCGTTTGGACGTAAGTTCCAAAAAACCTCGTTCGGCGTTCAACGTTGCACACGCAACCGCAGCAGCTTGTTGGGGTAGCATGGCGTCCCGAGCAACACGAGTCGCGGGGACGTGACTCGGTTCACGCAAGTGTTACGAGAACCGATCGATGTGCAGCGAGCCTCAATTACTCACGAAACCTCCTTTACTGTCATCGTCCCAGCACCGCCACATTCACTGGCACTATCACCGACAACTTCATCGTCGTTACTGTCCTCGATTTCGACTCGCACCGACCTCGTCATGAACATCGTCACTGTTATCGTCTTCAACTCGATGAACGTCTTCAACACCGTGAACGTCTTCAGAGCCGTAAAAGTCTTTGACACCGTCAATGTTACCGTCAACCCACGTTACTTTCCTACGAAAAGGAACAAAAAAGAATGGAGAAGAGTAAATCATTTTTTTTATTCACATTGTCATCGTCAGTTGATAGTATTCAGGAGAAATACATTTAGTTTTTAATCGTCTGGATACGAACTACTTTTTTTCTGTGTAAATTTTGTGCGTTCTCAGGGTCTTCTGTCCTAGCATAGTGAAATAATTGTGTCTTAACAAGCCATTATCATGGCTCATCCTTGTCGACGCTTGGAAAACTAAACTTGTATCTGCCCTTCCACCCTACCAGCTGCCCCGTTATGCCCCAAATAGCAACGCTTTAGACAACCACGCCTTGCTTCTCCCCGCGCCGCATAACCCCTCTCCTCTCCGCTCTAATCCGCTCTGCCACGCCCTTTCCCCGCCCCGCCGCCACATCCACGCCCCGCACAACCCCGCCTCGCCACGTCATGCCCCTCCCCGCCTCTCCCCGCACCTCACCGCCCCCCCCACTCACGCTACGCCCCCGTCTTGCCCCTCCTCGCCCTGCCCCGCCCCTCTCCGCCCCGCCCCGCCCCGCACAACCCCGCCTCTCCTCGCCCCGCCCCGCCCCTCCTCACCTCCCACGCTCCGCCACACCCTCTCCCCGCTCCGTCTCGCAAAACCCCGCCTCACCTCGCCTCGCCTCACCTCACCTCGCCCCGCCACGCCCCGCTCCTTCCCGCCCCCGCCACGCTACGCCCCCGTCTTGCCCCTCCTCGCCCTGCCCCGCCCCTCTCCGCCCCGCCACGCCCCGCACAACCCCGCCTCTCCTCGCCCCGCCCCTTCCACCTCCCACGCTCCGCCACACCCCCTCCTCGCTCCGTCTCGCAAAACCCCGCCTCACCTCGCCTCGCCTCACCTCGCCCCGCCACGCCTCGCTCCTTCCCGCCCCCGCCACGCTACGCCCCCGTCTTGCTCCTCTTCGCCCCGCCCCGCCCCTCTCCGCCCCGCTACGCTCCGCTCAACCCCGCCTCTCCTCGCCCCGCCCCTCCCCACCTCCCACGCTCCGCCACACCCCCTCATCGCTCCGCGTCGCAAAACCTCGCCTCGCCTCACCTCGCCCCGCCACGCCCCGCTCCTTCCCGCCCCCGTCTTGCTCCTCCTCGCCGCTCCCCGCCCCTCTCCGCCTCCCCACCCCGCCACACCCCGCCCCGCCCCGCACAACCCTGCCTCGCATCGCCTCGCCCAGTCCCGCTCCGCCCCTCCCCGCCTCTCCCCGCACCTCACCGCCCCACACCTCGCTACGCCCCCCCGCCTTGCCCGTCCTCACCCCGCCCCTCTCTTTCTCCCCCTCCTCGCCCCTCCCCGCTCCGCCCCACCCACTGCATGCCATTCCGCGTCTCCCCGCCGCGTTCTTCTCCGTTTCGTGTCTCTCTCCCCTGCTCTACCTCATTGTTATCCTCCCCACCTGCCTCACTCCACCCGCTCGGACCTGCCCCGTTCATTTCTCGTTCTGCTCTGACCAGCCACTCTCCTCCTTGCCTTTCCGCCACTTCAAAATACCACAGCCCTCTACCACTCGGCAACACAACTACCCATCCGTCACCATCCCCGCTCCTTACTGTCCCACACCCTCTACTCTGCCGTACCACTAACAACTTTCCCATCACTTCTGCTCTCCCTCATCCCCATCCACCCCACCTGTTCCACTTCATCCGTTCGGCCCGCTCTGTTCCTTTCCCGTTCTACTCTGACCAGCCCCGCTCCGCCTTATCTTTCCAGCACTTCCACAACTATCTACCTCATCCTCCCGAACCTACAACCACCATCTACCTCTCTGCTCTACCACTACCCACCACTATCTCCGTCGTGTCCTGTGCACTCCGTATTGTCCCCCACCAACCCTACCACTAACAACCTACATAACCCGCCCACCACCTCCGCCTCGTCCCGTCCATACCGTCCCGTGCCTCTCTCTGCCTCGCACAGACCTCGATCCACCCCGCCCATTGCGGCGCGTCCACCCCCCCCCCCCGCCCGCGCCCCGCCCCCCGGAGGCCGAGAACCATGGCGCCCAGTTGCGCGTTTTTTTCTCGCCCGCGCGGCAACCCTCAATTTCGTTTAGAACCTGTTTCCACAATTACCTCCCCTCGGAAAAATGTATACGTCGGAAGGCGGGTGCAGCGCGGGCAGGCCGGCCGGGCGGCGCGCTGGCGCTGACGCGGGCTGTTCCCCGCCGGAGAGGCCCAGGAACGCGGAACGCCATGTGGAACCAATGCCCGGGCGGAGGCGCAGACGCCCGAACGCCAGAACGCCCGCCCGCCCACCCGCGACAGACGGCGCCCCGCGGAGATTTTGGCGAGATCCGCCACCGATCGGAAAGGCCTTCGTTGGATCGTTCATTTCAGAAAACATTTAGGAGGGACCAAATTTGCCAATTTCCGGGAATAGAATTATTTAACATCAGACAATGTTTTGGTTGGGGTTTTAATTTTTTGTTGAAAGTAGTAAATACTTCAAAAATAGAAGGAAAAAAATACGTATTTCCTTTTTAGAACAATATTCCATTAACCAATTTTAGGCCCTTGACTGGTTTCTGAAATAAACGCTCTAATTCTCTATGACTGAAAAATGATAATTATGATATTATTGGGAACGGGTTGCTGGAAGTAAATTAATTTTATTTACGGTTCTTACTTGATTCTTTTTTTCATAAGATGAATGATATTATGAATATGTGGTGATAAGTAATCATGTAAGAAATATAATGCACGGGAAGCTTGAAATCCCGGGAAAAGCTGTTGAGTTTCTCTTTATGTATTGCAAATTCATCAATATCGCGAAATGAACACCAGTATTCAAAAGTGGAGGAAAAGAACGGTATCTTCGCCGATAAAAATAAAAAAGTCGTTAAAAAAGCTGATAAAAAAGGTCGCCGATAAATCAGAAAAAATTCGTTCCTCATAAACGGGAGAAAAAAATACGCGATGACATAAAATAAATTAATATAACCGATAAAAATAAATAAATAAACATTTTCAATTATTTAAATTATCTTAATATTGCATTAAGTATTTAAGAGTCATGTACAGTAATAGAAAAAAATATTAAAAAATTGAATGGTCGATAAAAATGCAGTTGCTATTGGAATGAGACAACAATGGGAATATTAGTAAAGAACTCAATGCACAGTTTAGGGATTAAAGAGAGAAAGAATGCACGAAAATCCTACCACTTCGACTGTCGGATTAACAATGTTTGCAGGAAAGCAGAAATTCGCATTGTGTACATGTAAATTTGAAAGTTAATTCCGCCCGAAATACAATGTTCTTGATATTCGGGGTAAGAAAAGCAGATTTGAAGTTTCAGATAATTTTATGGATGGGCTATAACAGGATCGCATTAATATTTTCAAATTTCATCTTCCCTCATTGTTGGAAGAGGGTATCATTAACTCACGCATTCTTTTGTAGACGGTAAATTACCAACGAGCACTTTCCAAACGCGGAAGTTAAAGCACAAGAGGCTCTTTTGTGAATGAAGCTCTCGTCGTACGCCATGAATGAATAGCCGGCGAAACGTCTCAGAAAAAGTGCCCGACACTGAAGAGTGAAAGAACCAGCAAGTGAGCTGTTACGTTCCAGTGGTACGAGAAGACAAGTAATGTGCTTGCTGGGCACAATCAAGATATTTGCAGAGCAATTTTCACATTAAGCAATTACCAGATATTACATTGATAATAGTGCATTAATCATCATACAGTTGTATTTCAATACAAGGCGATAACTGAAGAAGAAATAACCCAGATAAAAATTACTTACTCTTCGTCCAGTTCAAAATCTGAACATCACTAAGCACGGCAAGTTGTTTACTTCTGACAACAATCATTAACTTCACGAAGAAAATTGTAAAAATCTTCTTTGCAAAAATCTGCTATTCAGAAATTATTTTAAAAATTCATGATATGACAACAGTGTTGAGTAGTTGTTCAATAAAATATACCAATTTTAATATCAATTGCAAATGTATATATTACAATCGAAACGAGTAAACCATATACGAACTCTCGAATCTCTTGACGTAATATTAATGTTTCGTACTGAAGACTAAAGAAGGAGGACGAAGCAAATTGTTTAATATTTCAAAATTTCAAATTTCAAATTTCATCTCATAACATGATGTAATTTGTATAAATTTAACAATATCAATTAAATGCGATTAAAATAATTAAACAAACATATTTTTAATGTTTAATAAATTGAAAGGAGACGTACGATGTGAAGAAACCTCTCATTTTAACGAAACTATGAGATCTTCGATATTTCTAGTTTCGTCCTTTAAAGTACACACAACGTCCTTTAAAGTAAGCACTTAGTAGTAAATCACAATGGTTTTTACGTGAGAGATATTTTAAAAGATTTTGTGAGAGTATATAAAATATTTATAGAATATGAATTACTTCATTATATCTGTTAATCATTAACACATTACGGTACAGAACATAAATGACCAAATTGTCGTTTGCCTATTTCTTAATTTGCTGATTGTTGCTAAATGAAATCCTTTAAATTAACGAACAGACTTCTGGAAGGAATATACTGCGAATACTATGAACATACAATACATGCGGATATAATTTGCAAACTTTTGGAAATTTTGCGCGAAGCGATTCTTTTAATGGTTTGTAAGTCTGATCCTCAGAGTTTTACCGTCTATTTTACGCTAAGACATGGTCTGGAAACGAAAATAAATCAATAATAAAGTCATTTGAAAGCTATGTGCAATATACTTTCTTTCAACCAACGCAATATGCTGCGTCAAACAAGACGGTCACCGCGGCGCCTCGAACCTGGCCTCTTGCCGTCAATTTCATGCTAAGACATGGTCTGTGAACTCACGTAAATAAACCATAATTGACCGACGAAAGCAACGCGCCATGCTTTCTGTGAGACAACGAAACAGGCAGCGCTAAACGAAGACGGCCACCGCGGCATCTCGAACGTGGCCCTTTGCTGTCAATTTTACGTAAAGACATGGTCTGTAATCGCAAATAAAAAAAAACAGAATTGTCCGACGAAAGCAACACACCATGCTTTATGTGAGAGAACGCCAAGCGAAAACGGCCAGCGCGGCATCTCGAACTTGACCTTTTGCTGTCAATTTTACGTAAAGACATGGTCTGTAATCGCAAATAAAAAAAAAAACAGAATTGTCCGACGAAAGCAACACACCATGCTTTATGTGAGAGAACGCCAAGCGAAGACGGCCACCGCGGCATCTCGAACTTGACCTTTTGCTGTCAATTTTACGTAAAGACATGGTCTAGAAACGCAAATTAAAAAAAAAAAACATAATTGTCCGTCGAAAGCAACGCGCCATGCTTTCCGTGAGAGAACGCCAAGTGAAGACGGCCACCGCGGCGCCTCAAACTTGGCCTTTTGCCGACAATTTTACGTAAAGCCATGTTCTGTAATCGCAAATTTAAAAACAACAACATAATTTTCCGACGAAAGCAACGCGCCATGCTTCTGTGAGACAACGCGAAGCGAAGACGGCCACCGCGTCGTCTCGAACTTGGCGCGCGCGTCTTTCCCGCCCCGCGGGTCTCCGGCGTGGTGACCGCGTGGCGCGCGCGCGCGCGGCGCCTCTAGACGCCACCGGCGACGGCGCCGTGCTGCACTCACCGAAGCAGACGGTGGAGGTCCATGGCGCTGGCGGGACGCAGCGCGCCGGCCGCTCGCACGGGGCGCTGGAGGGCGCGGGCGAGGACAGCGAGGACGCACGAGGACAGCGGGCGGCGGCGGCGGCGGCGGCTGCGGTGGCTGCGCGGCGCGGAGAGCGACTGCGAGCGACGTCGCCGGCGGCGGCCCAACTGCGCTAGCGCGCGCTCCCGGCGGGCACCACTCTCGTCCCTCCTCCTCCTCCTCCTACTCTTCCTCCGCAGCGCGGCGAGGGCTCACGGCGGCGGCGGCGGCGGCGGCGGGACGCAGCGGGAGAGGCGCGGCCACTGGAGAAGCGTTCACCCCGGCGTCTCCCATGTAACTGAACTCGCGGCCGCCCGAAAGGGTCTCTCTGGCTGTGCCCAGGCGTGGCCTCGCCGCCGCGGCCTCCCCTCCTCCGCCGCCCTGCCTCCAGACGGACCTACGAGCGGCCGGCCGGCCGGCCGACGCGACCGCCGCCGCCGCCGACGCCGAGGAGGAGGAGGAGGAGGAAGGAGCGGTGGAAGGGCTCTCCCTTGGGTGGCGGCCTCCGCATCCCCGCGTGTGAGGACGGACGCAGCCGCGGCCGTGACCGCGCGCTCTTTCACACGCGGGCGTTGAGGGTGGGGGTGGGGGTGGGGGGACGGGCGAACTCCTATGGGGATTCTACCAATAAAATGGGGAAAATATATTTTTCCGTCATATAAGTGTGTCATTCATACTATATTATACGTGACGTTGCTACGAAATCAAATTCCACTGTTTGTCGTGCCCTTACCATTCGTGTAAATTTGTAACAAATGCCCCTTTAGCGTCTGATAAAATTGCGGATTGAAGTAACGGTTGTGGGAATTCTGCCAATGAAATGGGGAAAATATATTTTTTCATCAAATTATAAGTACGATTTTAAAAAGTAGTTCAAGGATGGAAGGAGGATTGTAATGGTGCTCAAATGTCTGACAAGCTGACTAATATGTCTTTGGACTAACATTTCACTATAGAAGGCAATATTTCTTATGCAGCCCAGCAGGGACCGCCTGGCCTTACAATGTCCCACCAGGAACATGACAGGTACAGGAACATGTAAGGGAACAGGAAGGGTGGTGATGGCGGTGGAGGCGAAGAAGACGGAAGCGGGGGCGGCGACCGTAGCAGGGGAGAAGGTTGAGGCCGACGTGAGGTCTACTGTGGGGGTCGACCGAGCCCCTGGGGAAGGCACATTCGTGAAGGCGGGGGCAGGGCCAGTGATGAGGACAGATGAGAAAGGGGAAGGGGAGGCAGTGTGCCGCTATGGCAATGACAGAGTGGGCGGTGGGTGTCAGGAGCAGCGGCGACGGCAGCGGGGGTGCCGGAGGCGGAGGAGGCTGCGAGGACCTCCGCCTTAGAGGACGCGCCTGGGAACCCGCGTGGTGACGCATTTTTGCCGCCGTTTCCCAGTCGCGAGGTTGCTCTTTTGCTCAAGTCAAGGTTCCTGGTGGGGCATTGTAAGGCCATGCGGTCCCTGCTGGGCTGCATAAGAAATGTTGCCTTCTGTAGTGAAATGTTAGTCCAAAGACATATTAGTCAGCTCATACGACATTTGAGCACCATTACAATCCTCCTTCCGACCTTTAACTACCTTTTAAAAGTGTACTAATAATTTGACGAAAAAATATATTTTCCCCATTTCATTGGCAGAATTGTCACAACAGTTACTTCAATCCGCAATTTTATCAGACACTAAAGGGGCATTTGTTACAAATTTACATGAATGGTAAGGGCACGACAAATAGTGGAATTTGATTTCGTACCAATGTCACGTATAATATAGTATGAATGACACGCAAATCACTGAAAGTGCAATTTACTAATTCGAGTTCATGACACGTGGCTTTTAATTATTGTTAATACAGTTACATTCGCATTTTTAAGAGAGGATTCACGAATTTGAGATAAGATCTAACCACCATTAAAGTTTTTCTGTCCAGGAGATAATACGTTCAAAATAACTTTTTCGGTGTTATCAAGGGAACACTCAAGAGAACATTCTAGGAACAGCACGGTTCTAAAGAAGTATATGACAGATCAAACATAGGATATTCTTACTCAACACATCGTTGTACGTTAATGTGATATGTTTTACTGTATGATTTTTGTTTTTCATTTTTGGGTGAGATCGAATATTCTATCTTAAAATATCATGGATTGAATGTCAAAGTAATATATAAATCGAATTGGTTTATAGTCCTTGAATAACAATTCTTCTACATTATTATTATTATTATTATTAATATTATTATTATATAACTAAACACTAAAATGGTAAGATATTTCTTTACGATATTTAGTTCTGCAGAACTGTCTTTTCGGCCTGGAAGCTGCAAGCTCTGAGGATGATCGCTACGCGATAGAAACGATCACTAGCAAAATAATTTTTGATACCAGACAACACCTTTAATTTACCATATTTAATTATTAAAAAGTTTCTACCTCACCATCTGTCTAATTAATTGTACTCTATTCTTAAAAAAGATTAAATAAAACATTAGAGCCACTTTTGAGAAAATTCTGTTATGCGTACATACGATATGATTAAACACAAATAGCTAACATTTTGAAAAAACTGTACTTGAAATGTTTTAAACACCTCACATCGAAGAATATCCTACGTTTTAGAACAACATATTGCAATCTAATTTCAATATTGAGAATAAAAGACAGGTTCGAAAAAGTATTTTTTTGTAATTATCGAAATTAATGAAAATCGATTGTCTACTTCAACTATTCAAAAAAAACTGAGACATTTTGGGAAAAAATTAAAATGTCATTCAACCGTTGATTATGAAGTGGTCCCCCACCCCAAACAAAATTCGTTTTAAATTCGCGTGGCCTTCAGTTATGTCAGATGGATTGCAGAAAATCCATTTTGGAAAAAAAAGTAGTATTGTTCATGAGTGGACACGCATGCAGGGAAACGTAAGGACAGAAAACAAATAGTTATTTTCATTTTTTAAGTACGCGAAGTGGGGGTGTTTTTCGTTGTCGAGATTGAACACTTTTGCCGAGACCGTAGATCGAGGAAACAAACCAAGTGATAGTCTGCTTACTGCATTATATTTCCATGCGTGAAATACTTTTTTTCATGTCAACAAGACAGTTGTTCCGGCAACTGTCTTTTTTAATAGATATTAAAAATTATTAAATGTATAAAAAATATCAAACAGGATGTTGTAACTTTAAGTGAAATCTTTTATTTAAATATTTAATTCTTTATATCAGATTTTATTTTCTAAAAAAATAGCTATCATTATATTTTTACTTTGGCAAAGTTAATTTTTTGCAATGTTCGAAAATTGCTCGGGGATTGAACCCAGGCCTACCGAAAGAGATGTCAGCGCGTTACGCCTTAAGCCACTTCGCTCGGTATTACTCCATATATACGTACATAAACAGAATGTAAAAACAACCGAATGTCATGAAAGTCTCGCTGCCCAATAATGCCGTCTAGACTGAATAAAAATATTATGGTTTAAATTGCGACGTACGATACATTAATGGATGACGGCCGACGGCTGACGACTGACATGGACCCATGCTGCAAGATCGAGTATGCTCTTTAATGAGTTAAGCAAATGAAAGTTTATTTAGAGCTGCAGGTCATATCCAAAGTTACCCAGAGCGCAACACCATTGGCTTGCACGAACTGCAACCTTGAAGCGTTAGCTCTGCAGAAGATTCGTGGAAGAATCGTGACAGACGTTTCTAAGTGTAGCGTGATGTTTAAGCAACACGTGCTTCTCTTGGAGTTTGAGAGTGATGATTTCGATATTTTAATACATATTTTTTTACTAAAATTGTTTACTGGATACATCTTTTTAACATATTCGTAAATATCATTAAACGAATTTATTGATGGTATGATTCTTCGCATCTTTACACAAAATTACGAGAAACGTAGTACAATAATTTGATTTATTGTATTAATTTATAATTCAATACATAATTCATACATTTGGATTTTACATTTTTCTTCTTTCCTTTCTATCACAAGGCTAACATCTATGTAATAAAATATTTAATTATAAATATTTAATATATACGAGATCTATTATATATCAAAATCTTAGATTAAAACTTCTTGTAACATCAGATATTTTTAAAAAAACGGTAAACACCTTTTTATGATCACATAGTGATAGAAGTTCTAATCTAAGATTTTGGTACACACTATACCTCTTGTATATTCAATATTTCGAAATAAAAGTTCACCACGGAAATAATCAATAGTACGACAATCATCGCTTTCTACTAATTTCTCAGACTACTGAAGAAGAAGAAGAAGAAGAAGAAGAAGAAGAAGAAGAAGCAGAAGAAGAAGAAGAAGAACAAGAAGGAGAAGAAGAAGAACAACAACAACAACAAGAAGAAGGAGAAGAAGAAGAAGAAGAAGAAGAAGAACAAGAACAAGGAGAAGGAGGAGGAGGAGAAGAAGAAGAAGAAGAAGAAGAAGAAGAAGAAGAAGAAGAAGAAGAAGAAGAAGAAGAAGACGATGAAGACGATGAAAAATAAGATTGTAGTGTTTAGAGAAATGCTAGATTCTTCCAGAGAGACGGGTAATATAAGAGCATATTCTTTTTAGGCATGAGCTGAAGCTTAGAGCTCGTCAATTAGCAGCCTCCGGGTTACATTTAGCGTCACTCCGCAAATAAATAAAAAGCTTCATTTGCTTTTACCACTTGTACTTTTCCACTAATTGGTTTATGCAGTGCTGTAACGAGAAGGTGCTGCCTCTGAAGTTGTACATTACGTATTCACATAACGCTATTATTGGGTTCAATGGTTAATTATTGGTTGTGGGGTCTTAAAATGATTTATCGAAACATTTACTCATACCGTGAACGTTTTACAATATCTTGGGGATCGTGGATAGGGTGGGTGGATAATTTTTCTCAGTCGTAATTTTTGTAAAATAAAATTTGAATGTATATAATTGTAAATTAATTAAATGAAAGTAGTATAAGCTTTTTTATTCAAACATTTCAAAAGTTGTCAGACGTAATGGATAGACGTTCTTCTAAGACGTGAACCCAGCTTTTATTGATTGTATATGAATGGTAGCACGGAGAAGGCAAATTCCCGTATATGTTGGATGTGAAGACCTGGGGAGTGTGATAGAGGATTTTTCATGTTTCCTATCCAAAAATATTTATTATATTTTCAATTTTTTACTACAACTATTGGCGTTATTGGATTAAGAAATTTCTTAAAGTGATTTCTTCAAGACTATAGATGTAACATGATTGTAACTACAATATTCCAAGTGAGCATTTCCAATAAAACACCTCGCATTCAGGACGAGACACCAATTTAACTCTCCTTCTTAAGAATAATTTGCAATGAATATTTTCAACCTCTCTGTCTTACTGTCGTCAACCTGTATACCGTACCTAGAAGGCCACGTAACGATTCGGACTACGAATATTTTGTCATTGCGTCGTCTCGTCACAATTCCTACAAACAATATTAACACACAACTTCTCAAGTGTATTACAGAACAATAACCATGAACGAAAGGGAATAAACAGAACTGCACGCAAGGATGTCATTTGCTTCTACAATTGTTTTGAATTATCTAGCAAACTTTGGAAAATGATTCTTTACCCATTTCTTTCCGACTCTTTTTCTATCATATACACATGCTACCCAAAAGTCTAGAAATAACTAATCAAGCACATCAGAATATAAGTCCATTTTTTAACATTTTCTGAAATACATTCCTTCTTGTCAATGCACCTCTTGTCTGTTCCTTAACTTATCCCCTGTAGAAAACCAGTTTTGGGATATTACGAAGTACATTTGTTTCACTTATTAAAAATGGCGATTTTAAGGCAAAATTCGATTTGGGGAAGAGAAAGAAAGTTGCAATTTCTGACAAGGACTTTGGAGAATAGAAACGTTCTTCTTCACCAGAAAGCTCTTTACGATAGCGACGTTTCAGTACTGCAGTAAACGCGAGAGGAACAAATCAAACATTTTTTCCCCTAAATCTCCCGTGGATCTGTTGAGCTGAATCCTCAACAATGTTCAAACTATCAAGAACAGTTTGGAGAATGGTACAACAAACTTATTATGTCAGCAGAAAGCAAACAAATTCTGCCTCAGAGTTTGGCTGCGTTGTGTCATTGGCAGCACTGTCGTTGCCTCTGTTGCGCCGTTAATCCGGACGTCCTAGAGATCAAATCCCGATGGAAACGGATTTCCAACATTAGGTACGTAGATTGGTCCATTGATTGATTGTTTAGTGATTCGAGGCACGTCAACTACCAGGGTCATTAGTCCCATAAGTGTAATGCATGTTTTTGCTCGGGAGGTGACGGTGATCTTTCCCTCGCTATATGGTGAGATCCGTCGCCGACCTACCGTCGGCTAGCGGGGTTTTCGCCAACCAGGTATCAGTGGGGCACCGCCCCAGCCGGGACAAGCTCTAAGTTCCCGACCAGTCTCCCAGCATGGGTGCTTGTTTAGTGCGTGTTAGTGTAAGTGTGTGTGTGTGTGTGTGTGTGTAAGGGGAGAGGATAGGACAAGGAAGAGGTAGGAAAGATCGCGCGCGGTCCGTGACTCATTTGTTAGGGCACTGCTCCGGCATTCGCCTTGTGTTGATCGGAGTAACTACGGAAAACTATCGATCAGGGCAGAATTCTCATCCAGACAGTGTCTGAATTTGGCCTCGCTAACAACCTAGTGTCGCAAATCCTGCTATCGTCGGGACTCGAACCTCGGACCTTCCGGTCAGAGGGACTGCTGTGCCATCAGTTGATACCCTGAGCCATCTCTCTTGATAGCTTGATCGAATCCCTCATCGGAGGAGAATTCTACCGGCTGGTTCCTCCCATCGGAGGTGTTCACTGTTTTTTCCGATCAATAACAGCTCAATGCCGGCGTAATTCCTTAACAAATGGGCTATTGACAGCGGGCGATCTTTTCTTCCTCCTCTTTGTCACCCTTTGCACAAACACCTTCACACACTCTATTCCACCGCACATGTCGGGAGACCAGATTGAAGTTTAGGCCTTTCCCTCCTGGGGCGGTGCCCAGCTGGGGAGATACTTGGTGGAGGAAACCTCACAAGCTGATGTGTAGCTGATGTGACCAATTACCACAGCAATTTCCACGCCCAAAAGAAGTAAATAATTAATCAATCAACCGATGCGCATTACAGTCTTCACTGGGAGTCGAATGACAACTGCTTAGAACACTGTCCTTAGCGTCCTCCCGTCCGTCTCAAAACTCCACCGATATTTATTTGCATATCTTACTTCCGCTCTACTGAACGCCGTCTGAATGAGATCGATAATTTTCACTGCTCTTCGACAAACACTTTTGACAATAAATGTAATTGCCACTTCGCCGTGTAGACGGCAACAAAGCCAAAAATCGCTGGAACGCCACCGTAATCATAGGATTACGAACGAAAACCTCCTTAAGTGTCATGTGTTACAAGAAGCAGTGCGCTACATAGTTCTGCTGCCATTCATTTGCCATTCATTGTAAATTTTAACACCAGTCGTCTTAAGATTTTATAAAAAATGTTACCTTGTATTTGTGTTATGAATAAAATTCATTTAAGGACTGTCAGTGAATAAAATGTTCAAGCATTGCTAATTGTGTATTCCAAAATACCCTTTTATTCATGGCATTTCTATATTCCTTATTTGTGATGGCGAAAGAGTCTTGACATTTTCTTAGGTATGTATTAATAGATAAAGACCAAGTAATTTAGTGGATTACGCGTGTTTTGTCTTACCGTTCACATCAAAACAAGAGATATTAATCTCCATGTCAGTGAATCCAGAATTCTAGACTCCAATCAGTTAAACAATGCTCTCATATTTTGCTCTGTATTGTGCTCTATATTATTGATTCAGATTATATTAACTCACCAAATAAGTACACTTGAAATATTAGGAAAGAAATGGATCACGTGGATTGGTTACACTGTCCAGAATATCTGCACTATCTTAAGTGGAAGCAATGACGAATGAAACATAGTAAGGATATACGTAGACATGCCTTATAATAGTATACACACTGAACGTATCTTATAGACATGAGGTAATTGGTTGACAACAGAAGTGATGAAAATATGCGGAGAGCAACCCCTAACCACTTGTTACGCATCTCGTCTCAACGAATGCTAAAACTCATTCGCGCTGTATTTAAATGCTCCTCTATCATTAAATAGAATGTTAGGATTTTGCAAATAATTAAGAAAATATTACGAATGTGGGAATATTTAAAAAATTTAATTCTAATTTAAAAAGTGGAGCAAGTTATATATATTTTTTACGTTGCGAGCGAGCCACAAAAAAAATTGAGGAGAAACAGCACCTGCGCCCTCTCAGCTCTGCCGCTAGAACCAACAGCATTCGCGACCAAGCATTCCGTTGAAGTAACGAACCTGTTAGGCCATCGAGGTCGTCGATCACGAGCGATAAGGAGAAACAAATTTCCCGCATTGCCAAGAACACACTCTGGGATGGGCGGCGCTGCTTGTAGACGTCGGCTGTAAGGACTTCCGCTGCCGGCGGCGGCGCGGCGGTGGGCGACGCCTGAGGGGACGTCGGCGACGGTGGCACGGTTGATACCTGAGGCGACGCCTGAAGGGGCGACTGTGGTGGAGGTGGTGGTGATGGCAAGAGGAGGGAAAGGCGAGCGCGGTCGGTGGTCGTGGTGACGCCTGAGGAGGCGGCGGCCGCGCTGGAGTTGGTGGTGATGGCGGTGGAGGTGGTGAATTGAATTAATGCCTTATTTTACGTGGCGAGACTCAGGCCATGAGGCCTGCTCTTCCGTCTGGCCACGCAAATTTTGCTACGCTCCTTTCACTAACTAGCAGAGGTATTTCTTGGGCGAGAAATAGGCGATTTGAATTTAGCTCAGAGGCGTCACTTAGGCTTGAGGATCTTTTACATGCAAGTAAATCTACTAACATGGTACAGCCGGCTTTACTTCCCCTCCGAAGGAAGGCGTACGAAGTATTTTTTCGCCCTTAAAAATCCACGGCTGCGATCGGCTTTGAACCCGCTAACTTGGGTACTAGTGGTACAACAGTCCGGTACGCTAACCGTTACACCATCGCCGCGTGATGGTGATTGCAAAGGCGGTGGCGGCAAAGGCGAGCACGGTCGGTGGCTGTGGTGATGCCTGAAGGGGCGGCGGTTGCAATGGTGACAGAGTCGGTAACTCAGTTGGTGGCTGTGGCGACGCCTGAGAAGGCGGCGGCGAAGGCGATGGAAGTGGTAGTGGCCAGAGTGACGGTTATGGTGATGGCATCGGCGGTGGTTGTGACGACGACTAGCGGGGCGGCGGCGGTAGCGACAGTAATGGCGGTAGTGGCAGATACTGGAAGATAACGCCCCGAGGCGTTGCGATGGCTGGGTGAAACCCAATAGGAACGCTTGGCAGCATTTCCTTTCGAACTATCCCTCTGAGGTTGTCTAATTGTTCACCTTTTTTTCTTGGCTGCCATTCTTTTTCTTAATCCTTCTTGAAAGTCGTATGTAGTATATTCGTGATACATCTCTACGAGAACGTTTAAAATATTTAATAACTTCATAATGTTTTTATTCTATCAACCCCTTTAACCTCCTAATAAGAATAACGATGAGTTCATAAAATTAAATTGAAAAACTGTAATGTGTATAAAGTGAAATTGAAAGTTAAGCAGAAAAGAAGGCTTTTAAAATTTTTCTTCTAAATCATCTACTCCTCTTCCTTATTCTCTCTTTGTTAACGATTGGTTATGAATTTATTTTGATTGATTTTGACTTGAAGTTCCTTCCAGGCATTTGTTTCAGTAAATGAAGTAGTATTGAGGTCCAAATAGTATGTGTCTCCTGCAATATTTCTTAATTTGCGGTCTGGAAACAATAAACGCACCTGGGCTATTCCCAGGAACTTCTCTTGTGCACGTCATTTTTTTAATAGTGATTCATTGTAGCTATTATTTTTGCTAACCTAATAGGTACTCAACATATAATTAAAATTATAAAATGAAAGAGAAGATAATTCCCATTGCTTTTAAAATTCATAGTAAGCATAATTTAAATCTTAAGTCTTATATAATTATATTTTTTTGATTTTATTTGCAAGTTTTTTTCTAAAGTAACCGCAATCCACAAAGTATTGTGTTTCAATAATATAAATTTTCTAAAAAGTTCAACATGTGTTAACAGTTATCACAATATTTATGCCATAATTTGGCTTCCAAAAATTATCTGGAAGAGGAACTATGCGAGGTGCACATAATCATTCCGAATAAAAAGTCATAGAAAATAAACTTCATTATATTTCATCACAAAAGGGAAATAGTTAATTATCTAAATCCACCCGAGTAAACCATTAAGATCACACTATTTCAAGGGACATTCAGCTGCAATAGGAGACTACTCACATTGAACTCAACAAAACTTGCAACTCTATTTTGATGATATTCATCGAAGCGCATACATTTATAATACTGTTCCATAATATTTGATTAATGAATCTTTAATGTTCTCAGTACAAAACGAGGCGCTTCGAAGAATACACGTGAACACATTAAGCAAATATAAAAAGAGAGGAAAGAAGGGCGGAGTAGGATAAAACAAAGAAATGGTCGTACAGGGAGGGAGAAGTAAAGAGAAAGCTATAATAGTAAGCACGACTTGCGCGTCAGCGCTTTTCGAGAATTAATATGTTTCGTGATCCAAAAACACGTTATAATACTTGAACCGTTAAACTGTAACAACTGTGTTAGTCAGAGCTTAACAACCCAGGAACCTGAAACCGACCATGAGAAATGGTCGAAGCACTCTCACTTAAATCTTTTTGTATCGCATTTAATGTCTCTAAATTCTCGCCATTATCTTGTATTTAACTTTCAAGTCTTGTAGCATAGACATCTTTAAACGTTTCGTAGAGCTTTATACAATAATTGAATATAGTAAAAATTATTATATCATGATCTCATTTGTTTTTTTACATGTAGTTCACGGTCATTACGCTAGCAAATTTTTTTTGAAGGAAATATGTCCACATTGCATTGAAGAAAATATAAGTACAATGTATGCATTGTAATACAAAGAGCACAATGTATGCAAAATCTAATCTCTACAATATAATAAAATCTCTTAAAAATCATTTAATTAAATTCTCACATTTAAAAACATTAGTAATTTAAAACATCAGTAATTTAGTCAAGTAATTTAGCCAGAAGTAATATAAGTTTGGTGTTAACATCACAGCGTATGTTTTGTTATCATCTACGCTAAATTTATTAATATTTCATTATAATTTATTCTATATATTAAGTTAAGAAAGCTTTCGTAAAAATAATCATAAATATAATTTAATAAACTTTCCTCATATAAATATGACAAAGACAACAAGTGGGTCTTTCACCATCCGTGCATTATGTGACGCAACATTCATTGCTATCTCGTCCCCCAACATTTTCCAGGCCACTAGTTTGCGAGATAAACAGCAAAAGGATATGCGACATATTTTTTCATCCGGAGCTGAATTTGGCTGACCCGATCTCTCATTCATGAATATCTGTCCTCATGGTTTGCATATAGTACTTCATTAAGCGAAAGAGGTTGCCTTCATGAAGCAACATTAAAAGTCGAACCTAGTGATGCTACAGAATGACAAAGACTTTCCTATATTAGTTTTCTATTTCCATTGGTCTAGGCTAGCTACTTGGAATTGCCTCATAGCCTTGCCAGCTGCCATTTATCGCCGCTTAAAGTACATTTTTTTGACATTTTCTTAATATTTCGGTTTCCTAATTGTAGATTAGAAAACTTATTTTAAGGTTATCAAATAACAGTGAAACCTCGTCCTAAATGGCAATTTATTTGAAAAATTTTGTGCCGTTTTTATAGAAATGGCGTTTAATCGCTACTGTAAACTCGAAATTTGAAGCTTTTTTTTCACAGAAAATTTTTGAGTTTTCGAAAAACTTCATTTGAAGTCATTTTAAGTACTTTAACTCACAAACACAATTAGTGAGTACACAGGACCTTAAACTCAGTATCGAGAACAAATCTTATTTGAAGGCACCGAAATACTCACACTAAAATTTGGAGCCGCTTTTGAAAAAATTTGAATATGTCCGGAGAGCTTCAAGTGAAGTTCCCTCCAATTTTGAAGAATGTTTTTCAAAATTTGAAAGTTTTGACTGGAGCCAGATGGACAGGCCTTTCTTCAATTTGGAAAAAATCCTACGCATGGTTGAGACGCTAGTAGGGTTCACAGACACCAGACGGACGGACGGACAGACGACGGACAGACAGCAGGACGGATAGACGTTTTGAAGAAAACACTTTATCAGTGTCAGGGGACCCCAAAATGTTTATTTCCGTTGAAATCTCGAAATCGATTTTCCGCAGCATTACATACCTTTCCCTATACTACGTGTATATTACTCCGTATATACGTACGTATACGGGGAAGTAAAAATTAACAATCAGGGTCAACGGACACGCGAAAGTTTACGCACATCAATATTTTGCCAAATGGTTTTCAAATTTATATAGTGTATTTACTGTTTTTGGATTACATTTAGTCAAAACACAAAGCAAATATATTCGTGAATTCCAGAATTCATTTAACCAGAACCAATCGACAAATGTTATCTTCTCCACTTCTGCGGATATGTTGTTCCTTACTTGAGAACCATCGATTAATTTGATGATGTACCTTTCCCAAGGTTTCACCAAGCTTTAAATATCTTGAAGTAGCTAGTAACTGGGCTCGTGATTAGCTGTTGGTCAGCATGGTATACGATGTGTTACAGGAAGAAATTTATTATGCATTGGAACAAGAATTGTCCATTTCTTAGGTGTCAGGGACCTACAGTACGAATTTTCCTGTCAAAAAATGACCGTTTTCGCTTCAGCATTACATAATGTTCTCTATACTACGTACGTAGTATAGTACGTACGTAGTATACGAGAATGTAAATATATTGGCAATGAATTTACGTCGATCATATCGCTAAATTTCCTGTACTAAAAACAAATGTTGAAGATCAATTGAGGTTCTTTCGTTCAGGACTGCGATCTTTTCAAAATACTCATCCGTCAAAATTCTCGTCGGTATACAAGCTTCACCTGTCTCTTCATCTAGTTCACATCTATTGAAATATTTACCAACAATAAATTGTATAAGATCTCAACTAGAGAATTTTGAATCCATTAAGATGTACTGATAAGAAAATGATAAATATTCTCATTTCTGTAAACGAAAAACTAGACTTTGAGTTAGCGCTAAAAAAGGAGGATAATTTATTATCGGAATAAATGAAATGTGAAACATTTTTTTACAACTAGATTTGTAAGCGACCTTACTCATACACGGTCTTTTTCTTGAAAAAAGGTTACCAATCTTATTGTGTCATTTTCAGAGACCGCTCTCTTAACAACTTCTTTTGGAATTGATTGATAAAAAATTCACAAACTTGAAAGTAATTTCTTTCTCTTTGCTTCATTTTAGTCAAGATTTTTTAAATAACTTAAATGTAAACTTTCAACAATCATTTATAATTGAAAGAGAGAACTCATTATCCTCACAGCAAGAATCTTTGTAAATCAATACATTTCAGTGAATACGATCGTTTATAAAATATCATATAATGTTGTCCGCTTTACATTAAAATTTACACATTTCATTACATTACATATCATTGTCATTGAACAATTTATAACATTCAAAAAAGCAATAAATAAATTTAATTATACATGAATTGTGAATTTTTATAACAAGCAAAGAAATACTATTGATATTTTTCTAATTCTATAACAGATAAATTTAATAATTTTGTGACACTGTAAAGTACAGTTTAATAGTAAATTGATGTCAGTATCAAATTTTAAGTTTTCTCTATGATGACTTGAGAAAGGACATTTAATTAATAAGTGAGATGAAGAAATAATTCACCACAATTTGGACATGGATGTGGATTTGTCTTTTTAAATAAATAAGCTGAGTAGTCAGCATCTTCATTTCAATTTTTTCCTCGTTGGAAAGATATTCATGAAAAGTGGCATTACAATTATTTTGGAACAAGAATAGAAAACTTTATTGGATTCCTTGAATAAAATGATTTTTTTAAATTATTTTGAATAGCAGATATGACTGATTATGAACCTTGCTGACCAAATCTGAATTGAATTTTCCTTCACAGGAGAAAATAAATAGAAGTCTGGTAAACGAGTAAAATAAGTTGAAGGTAATATGAAATTATAGAACTTCCGAAGCCCCCTTTTTGTTTTGAACCATCTTTGAAAAATATTTGATAATTAATGAATTTGCCTTGAATTGAAGAAAAGTACGAGAAAAGTACGAGAAAATTGCAGGTGAGGTTAAATCTGAGTGGAGGATATTTGTAAAATCTAGATTTATTGAAATAGTGGACAGAAATCAGAGAGGAACAACATTTAATATTTTCTGATAAAGTAATGGAGGATCAATAGAGAAATCAGAAGGATATTTGGAAATTATTATACATCGTAATTTTGAAAGAGAAGGAAATTTATTATAACCTTGCTGACTCAAGGATTCAAAGATATATTTTTAGTAAAATTAGGAGATATAATTGTTGATTAATAAAATTTAAAAAATTAATCTCCTTAATTCTAGAGGGAGTAAACCAGCAACTTCAAAAAGACTAGTAACAGGACTGGATCTAAATACTCCTAAACTTAAATGCCATGTTGAATTGGTGATTGGGTTGCAAAATATTAGTATTTGCAGAACTAAAAACTATTGAACCGTAATTTAGGAACATGATAAAAAGACACATTATAAAAAGACAATTTTCTCGAACATATATTTTCTCAAACTACATATGTATTTGTGTCTTCTCCCCCTAACCTATTCACAAGAAGACTCAAGGTCTTATTTTGGCGAAAAGATTAGGATTTGCAGAACTAAAAACTATTGAACAGTAATTAGAACAGGAACATTATAAAAAGACAATTTTCTCGAACATATAGTTCTTCAAACTACATATGTATTTGTATCTTCTGCCCCTACCCTATTCACAACAAGACACAAGGTCCTATTTTGGCGAAAAGATTAGTATTTGCAGAACTAAAAACTATTGAACCGTAATTTAGGAACATTATAAAAAGACAATTTTCTCGAACATATATTTTCTCAAACTACATATGTATTTGTGTCTTCTCCCCATACCCCATTCACAACAAGACACAAGCCCATTGGCCCATTTATGGAAAAACGTTGTTTGTCCTTGTAGTGCTTTATAAAAACGGGAGGCGTCTCGCGTTGGCGGCGACACTGCTCGCCTCGCGCTGTCAGAAGTGTTGCCTACATTAAGGAGCAACGGTCCATGGAACGAACGTTTCGGAAATCATGAATATCTTACTTACGAAGAAGATATATATCTACTTCAAATTTACTGTGCAGGATCCAGCTTATGTGGCTCAGGGCATCAACTGATGTCCCTTCAGTGCCTGTGACCCGGAGGTCCTAGTGTTCGAGTTCCGACTGTGGCAGGAATTTAGACACAATCTAGATAGCTAAGTCAGATTCAGGTGATTTCTCGAGGAAAATTCTAGCTGCCGACCATTCTGTCGGTAGTTTTCTGTAGTATCTAGTGGCTTCGCTGAGTGTGATTTTAATCTTGGCGTTCTGCGAAATGTCAGAAATTGCGAATAACGAGTTATCTCCTGAACGATAAGAACAGTAAACAAACTGTGTGTGTTGTTTGTGGGGAAATACGGAAGATCAGTAAGCAATCCAAAGAGCATAGGAGTGGTTTTCTTGTAATAAAAAGATCTAAAAAATTAAACTCTTCAAGCACTGATATACGCACAGAATATTTGCTAGTGATGGATCTCACAACTGCCACATGAACTACCATCATTATGTTTAATTTGTAAATACGATTTGAAGTATTATACTTTTCTAAACAAATTCCTGGTATGCTACACACAACCACCATCTTTCAGATCACTGTGAGAGTATTTTTGGAAAACCAGATATTGAAAGCTAACCTAACTCAACAACAATTACTAAATCCAATCAATGAATCAATCCGTATCTAATTTATTTCAGATTTCTAAAACAAGAAAAAATAAAATACTTAATGCTAAAAACTTCAGTAATACATTTCATACTACCACAATCTCAGCACCGAACATTTTTTACTCCTGACCACTAACATATTGAAACACGAGCAACAACTACTATAAGAGCACAACCTGAAGGCAACATGTCTGTGGTAATTCCAATAATTCATCTGAAAATTGTTTAACAAAAGTTGTTGTCATGGTCACACTGATCCCAGCTTTATTCCCTATTTAATTTATTAACTCACACACCCATAAAAAATTTCCTGAAAATTCACTCACTTAAAAAAATGTTAACACAATAGTCAGAGAAGATCTCCATTAACACAATAGGTTTCTTGTAATTACTTTTATTTACTGTGTTCTCTCATATTTTGGATCTCACAATAGTTTAAACGAAACAAGACTTTCGAACCATCTCAGAGAATAAAAACCCTATTTCGACACTTTCGAGATAACATCAAGGCACTTTTGAGAAAATTAAGTTTGAATGTTTTTGAAAAAGTGTCATATTTTATTCCCATATATTAAAAAACATTTGAAATTTCAAAACATATCATCAAAGATCATTGGGAGCTTTTGTATCTAAAAACGCATTAAATCATGTAAAAATATTGTATATAATGTAAATACAGATTATCAACGTATTATCAACGGATTATCACCGTATTATCAACGTGAAAATATTTTAAAAAATCATAAAAGTGTTTTTTGGAAATCAAACGTTTGAACCAAAATGGCGCTAAGATCTCATTTGATACATTATCATGTGCAGCCTTTGTGTGTGTGTGTGTGTGTATATATATATATATATATATATATATATATATATATATATATATATATATATATATTCTTCCTTTAACTTTTTGTACGTATTGATCATAATGCATCAAATCAACCTCAGAGTAATTTTGATGTAATGTAATAAGACCTCAGAGTAATGATTTATAAACATAATATAAAATCTTGAACATGTATTTTCGAAAAAATATTACGATTGACTATAAATTTAAAACTAATTCTTTGAAAAACTACTTTAAATGGGTTTAAGGGCTAATTTTGAAGAAAATATTTCACAAAGTAGGAGAGAATCTTACTATTCTTAACTTTTGCAACTTTCAATATTTTCTAGCACTTTAGTGAACACTGGACCTGCATCACTATTACAAGTGTTTTTAAGAGAAAAAATAAACTTTTCACTGAAAAATTATAATTGGATAACACAAGGAATTAGAACACTGTATAAAAACCTACGTAACTCTTCACTTTATTTTTAAACATCATAACCTGCTACCCGATCAATGTCTACTTCCATAAATATAAAGCATTTTAAAGAAAGCACTAACGAGAGCAAAAATAATGAAAAATGATCAGAATATTTTGAACTCTAAAATTAAAAGTAAAGTAGTGTAGAATATCGTAAAAAATGCGACAGCATCACCCCGAAACTTTGTTGTTACATAATGTAGACAAACATTTTCTCGAGTTATATCAAGAAATTAATACTAATTCGGTTTCCTAATTTCAAATTATTCACTTGCATTTTGGGGTCTAAATATCATGTGAAATAACAAACGATTCTTCTACATTTTTATTGCCTGGTCAATTACTTCAAAACTGTTAACCAAATACGTTTACAAGTCATTTCGAGATTTTTCATTGACATTAGAATGAAGGCAATCAACCAACAAGAAGACTGAGGGGAATAACAAAATGAACATCTTATTCCATACACTTGGGGTCTCAGAAAGAAGTCGGTGTGTCTGCAACCATCACCGAACACTCGTTGAAGAGCCGCTGACGTGGCAGCTGCGATGACGTCGCCGCTAACGGGCCATTGTCTTCTCCGCGACAGAGGTGGAGCGGGCGGCGAGGTAATTGTATCCCGAACGTCGCGAATAAACGATAATGGTGCTCAAATGGCAGGTGTACCTCCTGCTGGCCCGGAATCGCCGTCGCCGGGACGGGGCGATCTCCATACTCGTTCGCGGAAGGCGTACGTCTTTGCGCCGTCTTGACGAATTGTTTCCGATGTACTCGGAGCAACGGCAAACTGATGTTCGATTGGGATGCGCTGTGTCGTTTTTTGATTGATTCATTCATTGATTGATTGACTCATTGATTGATTAATTGATTGATTGGTTCATTGATTGATTGATTCGTTGATTGATTCATTAATTGATTGATTAATCATTCCGCGCGCGTCAACTGCTGAGGTCTTTAGACCTGTGTAGTGTGTGTAGTACATGCTTTTTTCTCGAGAGGTGGCGGTGATTTTCCCCAGCTGATGGTGAGATCTGGCGCCGACCTACCACCGGTTAATGGGGTTTTCCCAACCTGGCATCTTCCACCGCCCCAGTCGGGACAAGCTCTAATCTCCTGACCGGTCTCCCGGCATGTGTGGTAGTGTAGTGCATTTAAGTGTGCGCATCGCATGCGTTCCGCACGCGATCTTTTACGCGTTGTGCTAGAGTACTTCTCCGGCATTCGCCTGGTATTAATTGAAGAAACAACGGAAAACTACCGATCAGAGCAGCCAGTCGCTAGAACTCTCCTCCAGACAGCTGTTGAATTCGATCTGACTGTTTAGTGTCGAAAATCCTGCCACGGTCGGTACTCGAACCTAGGACCTCCCGCTCAGAGGCACTGCAGTGACCTCAGATGTGCCCTGAGCCTCTCTTCTAGTGCGCTGTCGTACGACACAGCGTACAATAAGTACACAAAATGTTCACCCAAACTGATTTTCCGTGGTTGATTTATTTTAATACTTTGCATGTAGCACCAACATTTCCAAAATGTTCTAAAAATGGTTCCAAATCACGTATTTTCGTTTTCCCTCGGATATTGCAAAGTACGCTTACAAATATGGCACTGGTTTCATTTTCATTACAACCTTTAAATTAAAATTTTTAAAAATTCTCGCTCGGATCAAGTGTCTTTCTCCTTTGCGATGTTACATCTTGTAGTAGAGCCACACACGCCCTCCGGCAAAGTAGCCACAAGTCCACGCACCAAGGTCTGGTTTTTAAAAGAATGTCATCTTTATCCCTATGGCCAATCACTATATCATTATTGTCTAATTTCTAATATATATTTCTTGTTTCCATGTCATTGATTGGCTAATACTAACATAACTAATCACGGAGAAAACAAACAAATCCACGTTCTTTCAAAAGCAGCTCGTGTATAGGTGATTGGATGGAATCGGTAATGACCCGAGATTCCTCGCCGCCTTCTTGTTATGTAGTAATGCTATATTTCGTTTAACTTTAAGTTTACTTTTTGAAGCAGTATTTGTGAAATTATGGGGTTCAATATTTTTGTTTCATTCCCAAAATGTTCATTTTACGTCGTAATTTGACAGATACTGACTAAACATATTGTTGGTACAAGAAGTCTATCAAAATTTTGTATTATACAGAACGTTTTGTTTCTATTTTGTATGTTCGCGTCTTATTTTGGTTACAACAGGCTGGGTTTTACAAGTACTTCGCACGGGTAAACACGTCCCTGCTTATTTTGAGAGTATCGAAGTGTTAAACAACAATGCAAATATTTTATTCACAGTAGGTCCTAGTTGTTTTCAAGCATGATATAGTGAAACTAGAACGCTGCAGCGAGAAAGAAGGCTGAAGACAGCAATTCACCAGTTTTGCCCACAAGACCAAAATGTCACGGTTTATCAACGTACTGTGGCGCTTAAATTATTTTTCAGAAAATTAAAGTTGGTGTAAACAGTTTGTAGGAAATTTTGTCAACATTAATTTTGCAAATAGTGTTTCAGTATTTGTCACTAAAACGCATAGTTTTTAAGATATGAACGAATCTTTTTGAAGTGTGAAATGTTTTGTTTCTATGTTCGTAAAGTCTTATTTGAGGAGGCAAACAAAAAATTTGAATTCAGCTCCCCAGAAAACATACCGTTGAGAAAAAGAACTTTCGGAATATTTCCTGGATCGGATACTTCTGAGCAACAGGTAGCTAGACTATTAAGGGTGATGTTCGGAATGGACGAGGATGAGCTTCAGGACTTGTCCCCTGTGAAGCGGTAAGGTAGTTGCCGCGGGAGATTTTGGTGGGTTACTTAGGTGCCAATAGATGACAGAAGGAAAGGGGATGGAGCAAAATCGAAAATATATCAACGAATGAAGAGAGGGGAATTAACCAATCAGAGAAAATGTGGCATTTTGTAGCTTGACTGGTTTTTGCAATTTGAGTTGAAATAAGCAGACAGAACATTTTCAATTATCGTACGAACTCACTTCGATGAACACTCTTTTATTTTTAATTGTTGATATCATTTTTCGCGGGTAACTTTAGATTTTTAAGGCGATAAATAGCATCTGCAACGTTTGAACAGTCTAAAACCTTTGTTTGAGGATGGTCAATATCTTTATTATTATATTCTATCTTTATTATTAATTTAAAGTAATTAAAAGAACATTGAAGTTACGGGGCAGGATAACAATTTTTCACTGCTGTGGTCTCCGGCCTCCAGACCATGGTCTCCTTTCACAAAATCTTTAATGAAGACGAGACTTGGTTTCGATGAAACCAAGAAATCATAAAAAGTTAGTAGATATGTAGAAAATAATTCACACAAGAACCTTCATACGATGGAGAGAATTTTTTTTTTATATTTCTTGAGTGAAATTACCGGCTTTCTTCACGATCTCGAACTACGTCAATGTTGGCTGTATTTTGGCAGTGTAAAACTGAGGGAAACGAGTGTGTAAGAAAGACATTACAGCTCGGTGTTTCGCAGTGCGGTGATGTGAAGTGTGGTGAAGTGGAGTGCTATGAAATATTGCACGGTGAAATGTTCACGTTAGTTTGTACAGTTTGTAAAGTTGTTAAGTTCTGTAATGTTAAGTTCGTGTATGCTGCCACCAAGTTCTCGAAATTAATCGCAGAATTATTAATAAATCTAACTCAACTCTAATTTGTTTTACGGGTCAACTGGGAAGGGGCAAAAGAGGTTGCTGCGCGTCGCAGCGGAATCTGTGGGAGCAGCGCCAGCCAACATTTTCTATTGCGAGCAGGAAGCGGATGCAGAGCCCGCTATAGCGAGAGCTCTCTATCTCCAGGGTCTATGAGCTTCTTTCCGGCTGAGATTGCGTAGAGTGGAGCGTGGCGTAGTTGCGACACGAGCACCGGCTGCTGGCGAGCCCGCCCTCAATTCGTTCAAAAGGCTCAACACATTAGAAGCAATTTTCTTAAATTACTTCACCGTGTCCATGATTACTTTTCTGTTTCATTAATATATATTTCTTCGCAACAATATTCAAACGAGTTCACCGAACTAGCGCACTTGACAAGGGACAACTGTGATCCCCAACATTGTTCGATTCTTTAGAACTTGTGGAAATTAATGTCAGTTCAACAGTGGTTGTCATTTCATTTTACTGTGTTTCAGCTTGTATATTCGCGTTTAAATAGTATTGACAATTATTATTATTATAACTATTATTATAACTATCATTATTATTATTAATATTATTATTATTAGTTCTCAGTTTCCTTGATCAGATTATATCAAAGGTTATTGCTAAGGTAATAATGGTATATTATGCAACTAGTCTATAATGTTATACTTTATTACTTGTTTTGAAAATAAGCGACTTAGAAGCAAGTTTTCAAAATTGAACGAACGCAATTAAGCAACATTATAAACGAGTTGCTTACACTGTTTTTTGAATAACAACATTATAAATTGATTACAGAATAAAATTTAATTTTTGGAAAAAAAACATCAAAAGCAGTTTTGCACTTGGCAACATACACGTTAGTGTTAAGACGTCATGCAGGGAGGAGGAGCAGGAAAAACGGGCGGGGGAGAGAGGTTAGGACTATCACACGTCTGATGACATAATAATTATTGTGCTATAAACGGTAATGTGTAACACAAAATGCCATTTTTTGAACGATTTCTTGCAGTGGAAAAGATGGTTTATAATACTGGTAAGTGAAACCTTGCCACCTCGATTTTGTGGTCATCTCCATTTTAACGGCCATTTTTTATGATACCGAATGCTTTTAACTTTCTCGCCCTTGACAGAAGAAAAAGTAATGTAATTGTGCGCCAGAAAACTGCGAATTTTCGACAGAAATACTCTTATTGTCGCGCCCTGATAACTAAAAAGTGGATAAATCTTGCTCCTGTATATAGTAAAGTAATTCCTCTTACACATTGTGCAGTCAGAATTTGCTTTTGGTGGGTCCATGATAACGACTAATAGGTTGACTACAAAACGTGTTGGTCCATCTACCCGTCCGTCCGTCTGAGATCAACGCTGGCGCCTAAACCATTGTTTTCCAAATTTGGGAGCGCGCCCCCCAAGGGAGGCGTAGAGACAAGACGAGGGGGCGCGAGGCCCATCGATCCGTGTGCACCCGAACATTCTCAAGAACATAGCGCGCTAGAAAGATTTGAATTTTATAGTCGTAGTTGCCTCGTTGCATTGTGTGATTTGTTACAGAAGACATTGTTCATGATTATCTCAGTAAAAACTGCAAGTATAACAAACATGAAATTAAATATGTGTTTATTTGTATGCTTAAGGATGGTGCCAAACATACTCAGTGTGTTATTTGTTATAAAGTATTGAGCAAGGATCCCATGAGACCTAGTCGTCTTGAACAATATTTGTCAACGAAACATGTTTCTATTAAGGACAGACCAAAAGGATTTTTTTCTACAGAAAATTTAAAATGCATGAAGTTGGAGACTACTGGGGCTGTTGCTCAGGCATCGAAACAAAATGCTTGAAACTTCATATTGAACTATGACTTCTTATTGCAAAGCAAAAGAAAAGTCATATTATTGGAAAGACACTTAATAATCCATACCCTTTGATGGCAGCTGATATTATTTTTTGAACAAATAGTAGAAACAAATTATGACAAATATCATTTTCTGACAATACTGTGAAATTACGTATTGATGATGTAGCTGAAACGATCAAAAATCAAGCGTTTCATGGAATAAAACAATCACTTTTTTGCAATACAGCTGGACGAGAGTAAAGATATTGCACAATGTTCTCAGTTAATAGTTTAAGTTCGATATATTGAAAACGAAAGAATGAAAGACTAGGTACTGTTCTCTACAGTGTTGTAAACAACTACAAAGGATGCTGATGTGATAAAAGCAGTCTCAGATTTTTTTTGACAAATATGAACTTTCATGGGAAAAATTTATTGGTGTATGCAAGATGGGGCTCCTTAAATGATTGGAGCTCGTTCAGACTGTGCAATTGGTAAGAGCGAAAAATGCTGATGTGACTGCGATTCCTTGTTTCATACACCGACAATCTTTGACCGATAAGACTCTTCCAAAATCTGTAAATCTTAGCTGTATGTCTTAAAAATATGTATTATAATTGTTAATAATATAAAAAACAACGCTTTAAATATTCAACATTTTTAAAACTCTTTGCAGACATATAGAAACTGATCACAAGAATTCGAGCTCATCATTGATTTTTCTTTCCCCTACTTTTTAATTTAAATTATATGTTGTAATATAAATTAGGCATAAATCCGATAGATATAAAGTGTACTGCATTTTCCAGACTTTACTGCAGAAAAAAAGAAACCGAACTTTTCTACAAGAGACCAAAAGACCATAATTAACTTAATATTGTAAAGAATAAAAAAGAAAATATAGTGTTATTCAATATAACAATTATAATACAATTATACAACTTATAATATTGTAAAGAGTAAAAAAGAAAATATATTGTTATTCAATATAACAATATATTTTCTTTTTTACTCTTTACAATATTATAAGTTAATTATGATTTTTTTACTCTTCAATCTAACACTAGTTTTATTCATTACAAAATAAAAAAATTGCGAGGGGCGTGGGAAGTTTTCCTCTTGACAAATGAGGGCGAGGTAAAAAATGTTTAGGAATTCCTGGTCTAAAACGTTGAGCCAATTATCTCCAAAATTGATAATACGCGATCGATTTAAATGAACTCGAGGCCCTCAGAGTTAGAAACGGATAGTTTTATTTTAATGAGTACTATATACAAAGCTTCAAAATTTTCAAAATTTTCAAAATTTTCTCCAAAATGGCTCCAACTGTTGTCATTAAACTTTGTTCTTTAGAACGCTTAAGAGAATGGTGCAGGTCTCATTTTCGTTGAAATCCCTGATTTTTTGGAAATTTTTTTTTCGGCGTCTTCATACAACTCAATATTGAAGATATATTTTCCCTTAATAAAATCTGTTTTTTAAAGACACATCTTTAAATAAGTTTGTATACAATTTTCGAAAATATCGAGTGGCTTTGGAGTAATGGTGCGTGAAATATAGGCAATTTTTATTTCAAAAATGGCACCAAATTCTTTATTTAAATTTTCTGTTCGTATGTATTAAAGAACGGTAAAAAATGGTATTAATAATTTCTGTCAAGCTGACCGTATTTCAAAAAATTGCAAAAAATTAACATGTCAAAAGTACAAAGTTCAAGTTAACAGATATTTGCTTTCGACAAAATCTGTTCTAAAAAATCAGCTCCTTAAAAAAGGTAATGTACATTTTTAACGAGAAGTTTTCGCTTAATTTATGCTTTAAATTTATGCAATTAATTTTAAAAAAATCATTTTCTTAAATACCGCTCTAAGGTTTTTCCACGGATAGAACAAGGAACGCTTAAAAGGATGACGCAAATCTCAGTTTCGTTGAACTCTCTGAATTTCGAAAATTGCAAATTTAGAAATAATGCGAGAAAGTATGTGCTGATGAGCGTCTCCTATCCCCGCTGTAGACATCCGCTGTAGATTAACCTCTTGCGAGTTTGAACTGTAACATAATAAGACGCGGAAGAGTAATGCTTATTAAGAGGGGGGAAAAGAGAAAAAAATTAATCAAGTTCACACAGCAGCGTAAATTTAAAACCAAAAAATAAATAATTGGGCCTACGAGCGAATGGTTCGAGGGTTTGAGTTCCAACGGTAGCAGGATTTTCGTTACTAGCTGCAGGTATATTGAATTGAATTGAATGATTGCCTTATTTTACGTGGCGAGACTCAGGTCATGAGGCCTGCTCTTCCGTCTGACCACGCAAATTTCTCTACGCTCCTTTCACCAAGTAGCAGAGAAAGGAGGTATTTCTTGGGAGAGAAATAGGCGATTTCAATTTAGCTCAGAGGCGTCATTTAGGCTAGAGGATCTTTTACATGCACGTATATCTACGTCGTACGAAGGATTTTTTCGCCGTAATTCGATTTTTTCGCAGTCGCGTACCGGACTGTTGTACCCGCCAACTTGGGTACAACAGTCCGGTACGCTAACCGTTATGCCATCGCCGCGCGCCGGGTAGGTCGAATTCAGCCGTTGTCTAGAGGGAAAATCTGAAGGGGAGCTACTCTGATCAGTAGTTTTACGTGGCTTCTCGTAAGCGAATGCCGTAACAGTAGGTAGATTTCCGCATGGTTTCTCGACACCAGGCGAATGTCGGAGCAGTACCCTAAAACACGAGTCAGGAACCGCGCGCGATATTTCCTTCCCCTTTCCTATCCCCTTATTTACCCCCGCTTACACGCACTATATCACATAGCTCGAAGATCAGTCGGGAGCTCAGAGCTTATCCCGTCTGGGGCGGTGCCCCGTTAGGGGGTGATACTTGGTTGGGAAAGCTCTGGGGCGGAGCTCGCCATCCGCGAAAATCACCGCCACCTCCAACGATAAAAGAGCGAACATTTCACTAAAGGGATGAATGACCTTAGCAGTTGTCGTGCCCGGAATCACTAATCAATCAACAAATAATTAAAGGGAGTTCAGATACTAGGGGGAGGCCGTGCTGAGCGGATGGGGCATATGAAAAGAGTGAACCGGTATGTGGTGGATGGAAACGTAAGTCGTGGACCAAGTATGGTGTGACATCTGACCAAAGAGACACACACACTAAGTTTATTACTTATTTTTACTGTAGGAAGATAAATTTGTGTCATTTCATTTAAAAAGAAAAGTTAACAGGACATAAAGTCGTTTTAAAATAGGCATTTTGTATAATGAAGTGACCACACATAAAATTTTGTGTGAATGAACAGTGTAATGTGTAACCTACTTGTAAATTCTGAGTGTAAGTCCTTGATTGGTTGGTTTTATCATTACTGTTTTTGTTTATTTAACAAGACTGATAAAGAGCTTTCTCTTTTCATGTTACGTTGTAACCTGGCACGTTAAATGTCTAGTCTGCACTGAGGTGCGTTTCGGTGTTGCATGCAATTTATCTTTGAAGAAATATTTTAGTTTTCTGGCATTATTGTTATAAATGTACGATAAGATCACCGCTATCAACATTTTTTGAAAACTGAAAATTTATTGTTTATTGCGTACTCCACCGGTCGTTAACAGGTTCCCAAGAATGAAAAGAAGAGGTTAGCGAACTTCATGAGAAAGCTTCCGGTATTAGCGAATTGGAAACATTGTTATTTCATAGACATTCATTAACAGGGGCGCCCAGAGAAAAGCAAGGATCTGGGGTAGTTGATCCTTGACGACCCCTCACTTCAAACAAAAAATTTCCTCCTCCACAATTCATTTCACCATGTATCAGAAATAACTTATAGCGTTAAATTTGTATTAGAAATTAATACATTTTTTTTATTTCTTTCGAATGAAAAAAATCGGGTTCCCAATTAAGTCGGGACCTGGAGCAAGTCTGGTACCGGTTAGTCTCCCTTCTGGTCGCCCCTGTTGCCAGAAGATTTACAGATGTCAACGATCTAAATCTCAATTTAGGAAGATATTGAATCAGTTCATTGAGAGCTGTAACAAAAATCTTATCTATTTGCTTCTTATGTAAATACATTTATAGTTTGAGGATGGACGTTTTGGATATTCAGAGGCTCGAGTTTTTAAATAAATATAAATATTGGGAATTATTGTATTTACTGAAATAATTAGAGCGGTTTTCCTAAATGAAACTGATATCCCACGAAATAATAATCATCTTTTCGGCGTTCTCACGGGCAGACGGCTGGCTCTAAAGTGCAAAATGTCAGCGGGACTGGCGTGGCCTGATTGTGCCATGCCTGCCTTACACGTTCTTACACTTACATTCACAACCCTACCACACATGGCGGGAAGCCAGTCGGCCACTTACAGCTTGTCCCAACTGGGGGAGAAACCTGAAGAGGGAAATGCCGCAAACCGACCTATTCGAACCATTGGGGGTTGGAACATCGCCACGTCCCGTGATATGACTTGCACGAGTGTCGGGACTAATGACCATAGCTGTTGACGCACCCAGAAACGTCAATCATCGAGATCAAACATTTTTTTAGATTAGCCGAGAGAAGGAATATGATCCAAGAAAAGTTTCAGCTTTGAAACAGGCTAAATATTTTAGGTGCGATGGGACAAAAAAAACAAGAACACATTTTTGTGAGTTTTAAAGACCTCCACAGTTTAGATGTAGATTTAGATTTATTCAGTCACAAAAACAGTAAAAACAGTATGTGACGTAACGGGAAAAGATTATCTGCACACGTTTTCATGAGTTCCAGAATCCCTTCGAGTCATTTTAACTATAAATAGTTGAAAGATGAGTAAAAGTTAAACATAAATAAATAAAAATAAAATTTAAAAATCGCAAGATTAGCAATATTTGAAAAATAGTCATTTTCGTTTCTGAGTTATAAAAAACTTATTTGCATCGGTACACGAATTGCAAGTATGATTTTTCTGCATTGCTAACAAAGTAGCAACTCGCCCTTACCTCTACCAAACCATTTAAAGTCTGACTTTGGAACAAATTTTATTAGTTGCAACTTTCCAATAATCATAAATGTGCTCTGACATAATTCAAAATGTATGAGGAAGAAATTTATGTTTTTATCATGGAAATGTATTCTGTAATTTCGTCAATAGTTTCTCAAAGTTTACTAACTATAATACTCTTTTTCTTAAGATGTTTGTAACAAACATTTTCATTAATGCAAAAATGCACTAAAATGCATTTTTGTTCAACCTTTCAGTAATACAAATAAAGGAAATGATAAAGCTGGAGCACATAATTTAGAATGCCACTTTACATATACAGACCTGTGAAGTAATTGACATTTGAGATATCACAAACATTCAGTACGATGAGAGTAGAGAACAGGTACTGTAGATGCAAAGTTACAACCAAACAATAGGTTAAAAAATAAGTAATTTCTAACAAAATTCATGTTCACAATGTTCAAAATATTTCCATGTATTTCACCATCACACTTCCACAATAACAGAAAAATGTACAAATACTTTACTGAGTTAAGATCTAACTAGATTCTTTCTCGACTAGAATCAATATTTTGTACTTTCAATATAACCTGTATGATACAGGAAGTGAATGATACATATATATTCAAAAATAACATATCAACTGATACAAATAATTTTGACACTTTAGAATATCTGATCCTGTGTAACATTCAAATAATTACCTTTGATATAACACTACAATGGAAAAAAATCATTAAAAAAGGCACACATTAAAATTCAAACTTGCCAATATTGCAGAAGACAAAAGAAAAAACAAAGTTACAGAACAATTACAAAAACATCCTTTCTGGCAAATATCATAAAAGCTAACACACTGTCTTCTATATGCAGAATAAATATTACAGCAGGAAACGAAGCATGAATCATAAACACAGTAGACAAATTGGCAAAGGCACAGGGATGAACTCAAGGGGTTGTGCTGGTTTGATAAGAAAGTACAATTCACATTATAAAATGGCATATGTACAGAAACTATTTAGCAAAATATAACTTTATCACATGAATAACTTGACTTGAATTCAGAAATTGGTAATTTCCAATCAGTGATTAACGTAACAAGTGTGCAAGAAAAATTTCAAAAGTCTTTGTGTAGATAATCTTTTCGTAGCTCTTATAAAACTGGTAAAAAAAGAATTAATTAAAAAAATTATAGTGAAATATTATTTTAACTTTCAAAATAAAAATATACTTTATTGTTCCCTTTTCTTAAAATAGAAGTCGACTAGTTGTCTGTTGCCCCTGTAAGTACCACCAAAACAATTTTTGGAGAATAAACACTCCTGACCTGAGAGGAAGATAAATTATCTAAACAAATGTTTTAAGACAATTTGCAACAAATAGCATGAAATTGAAGTCAATAAAAATAATTCAAGAACAGTATTAATTTTAATACATTGGAAACAGCTAGGCTGTCCCATGCCTTTAATACATTTCTTCGAAACAGCTTGGCTATCCCATGCCAAAACACAGTGAAAAACTAATTATTATGAGAAAAGGAAGTTCTAATATTTTTCTTTGTCCTTAAATGTGTAAGTATCGGATTTTAAGCTACAAAAATCATTGAACATACTGAGGATATGCACAAATAAGTCTGGTATATTGGCAGATCTTTATGCAATAGCCAACCGTACATGCAATAGTGTCTAAAGATAAGTTTTAAAAAATTGTTGGTTTTGGCTTGGAGCAGCTGAGATATTTTGCGAGAACGTACAACATTACCAATGTTGAATATTGAAGTGGAAAATATGCTATTTACTCCTACATATACTTAATAGCATCACCTGTGATCATTACAAACACATAATTACATGATAAAAAAATTACAATTAAAACATACAAAAAATTAACTACCAAACCATTACATATCATCACTATCATATCAAAATATTAACAATTTTGGTTAAAATAATTTTCAAATATTATTATTTATGTTCTCTTGAGCACCTGTGACTGTGATGTATATTAGACAAGATTTAGACACTTCTTTGATCACAACTCTACATCATTATGACCTTTTTCCATTCATAAAAAATTGATATTATGCCACAACCATCATGTGATACATTTTGTGTAATAAAATAAACACATCATTGTTACTCAAATACAAAAACCCTGGAAAATTTTTATTTCACACAATTCCCCACTTTTTCCATTTCATTTCTTCTTGCTAATCATTTACTTCTTAAAAAGCAATAATTAGAGGGCGAAAAAGCAGAAGGATGTCCATTAGATGCTGGTACAGGTGATTGCAGCCTTATCATAAAAATCATTTAAAACAATTTGCAGAGCTAGCAAAGTATCACCTAAATTACTGCCATAATGATTTTTGTAGGTGAATCCCAACATGTTATCAACCAATTTGCCCAACTTACTATAACAACAACAACAATTATCAGTCCACCTAGTAGACCGTCACTGAATTAATTAATTAATTAATTTTTCATTCAAAAGTTGAAAATATTTCAACTACCATTGAATACAAATCTGTGTAAATGCAGTCCTCAATTTGAAATTACACATTTGAGAAATAAAAAAAATGCTTTACGATGTTATTTAAGAGATATATTTCGCAACACTGCATAATGAATAAAAATTATTTTACTATAATACATCTATAGAGAATAGTGAATCCTCTTTGGTTGAATGCACTGAAAATGTTGGGTATGTAATGTCTTATTTTTCACACCAATATGAAAATGCAAATATTTCTTTTAACAAACCACTCATTTAATATACAATTAAAAATATCTTAATTTATACAAAACAATGTATATATTTCATCAGTACATATTACACACTACTAAATCTTGTGTTTCTATGAGAAACACATTTACACTAATTTCTTAGAAGTCATAATGACTACATGTGATGCCTGAGGTAATTGCAAACTTTAAAATGTAGACTTGATTGTATGACCTGATTGTCTCGAAAGTAGAAATTCATTTACAACACGAATAATGCCAGTTCCACACACACATTATAAATTCACATTTAAATTCATTCTAAATATCAATGAAAAATTAAGACATTGCAGCTTTAAACATATTTTCAACACAACTTGTAAAACCACCATGAGCATATTACAAACCTCAGTAATGAAAATTAATTTGATGCAGTATCTAGAGTTCTCAACAGCTTCTTCAAATACACTTAATTAAAGTGTTTTTAACTTAAAATATGAAAAGTTCCACTAAGCATTAAATTAAAAATATTCATGCTTCACCACCTTGTCACAGTTGTATTAGTTCAATAATTATGTAGGAATATGTTTTCCATATTACAATTGCCAACCATTCTTGTGAACCCATAATTATTTAGCAAAATAATTCTTGTTGCAGTACCAAGAGCTCTCACCAGTTTCAATTACTCTTAATTACAGTGTTTTTATCTAAACACTATGAAAATAAGTATCTTGCCATGTACCTATGGGTTTACATTAATGTTTGGCAATTGTGATACAGGAAACATGCCCATGTAATGGTTCACGCTAACAATTGTGACAAGGTGGTGAAACATGGCTACAGTACTCCTAAAGGCTGTTCAGAAAATTGCTGCCTCGGTAGCACAAGTGGTGGAGGAACAGGTATACCAAGAGATCTGAGTTTGATTCCCAGCCAAGGCAGTTAATTCTTTTAACAATTCAAAGAACATTAAAAATAAATTAAAAATGCAAAATCATGAACTATAGGTTAAAAAATATCACAGTCCATAGGTAGGATAGTACCTTAAATCTTAATATATTTTATAAATTAATATTCAATAAGAAATAATGAGAAAGAACAAAAAACTATGGAGAAAGGACAGTCACAAAGTGGAAACTGCAAAATCAATGGCTCTCTTATGAGTACCGTTATTGGAGTATCAAAAGATTGTACGAGTGAAACAATTCATACCAATACATTCTGAGATATTTGACAGGTCTAAGAACATACCTCAAAACACCATTTCAAACTTGACAGTGAACATTTGGTAATGGAATTTACAAGGGACAATAAGAGTTGTGGCACAGAACTGGAAAAATGGATATCTTCCTTTCTGAAGTTGAAACATATTACAATGGGTGTGATGATCATCCCTGATAGTCTTTTGAATTAAATAATCATAAATCAACTCCTTATCTAACACACATTGTGTCCACCTGGTTGTAACCAGGACCATTACTTTCTTACAAAAGACTACCTCAATTTTATTTTTACAAGTTCAATGCTCACGAAAAATTGTGTTTCTAGTTTTACTTTTGAACAAAGAAGCTTTTCACAGTGTAATACTGTAACATGTATTAGTGTCAAATATAGAGAAGCTCTTTGTCAACACTTCCAAATGAGAGAAATATTTTAAAAAGCTGTAATGCTTAGTTTTAAAACAATGTTTTTGGATTCTATTTAAAAACTTTGAATTTAACTACTCAAATAGTATATTCTGCAACTCCTTTACTTATATTAATAAATAATGCTGCAGATAGATTCGCACAGAATTTATAATAAAAATAGAGAATAAATAGTTGACGGTACCCTTTTATAGCAAAATTACATTAAATTAAATTCTTACAGACCTATCAATTTAATTAGCACCCACCCCGAAATATAAAAAACAATGACATATCAAGAGCTATCAATACAATATTAAACAATAAATTATGGATGAAAATATTCCAATACATGTTCCAAATGTGCTGGTGAAAAGAGATCAATAAAATAATCAAAAATTGCCTCATTATATTCACCAATTCTTGTAAAACAATGAATAATTTGAAGTTTTTTACAGCTTACATGTTCCACAGGTGTGGAGAAAAAGTCAATAACTCACGATTCAATGACAAAATAATTTTCTATGGCATTGCATAATAGGCAACATGTGACAAGAATTTACAAATAAGTATTTCTCACATCTGTCACTCAGGCATGAAAATGAACACAAGTAAGATATCATAGTAGTAATTTCAGTGTAATAGTAATGTCATAGACTAAGGAGGTATATCATTACTCTATGGTAACGTTTTTAAAATCTACAGACTTGAGGCGGAAACAATAAATGTCACAAAATGTTGACATAATTCAATAAGGAAGTTTCATAGAGCAACATCTCATGAAATGTGATTGATTAATTAATAAGTAAAACATATTAATTGAACAATGGAAGGTTTTTGTTATTTTTTACATTACTTTATATTACAATTATACACTTTTCTCCTCACATCTTCATTTAAATAAAAATAAATATTTATAAAATTTTCTATTTTATGCACTTCACATTGTTACAAAGGTAATGTGTGAGCAGAATCTGACATGTTCCTTCCTCATTCCCTCAGGAATCACATCATTATGACAAATTTCTGACATACTTTAAAGAACAAATGTAAAAGTATGTACAAGAGCACCATCGTTTGCCAATTTTTTGAGAGAGGACTGGAAATGGAGGGAAGTTACAAGTATAGTACATTCAAACATATTCCTAATAGAATAATGCAAGTAGGAAGTCCATTGTGTCACTGGGTTTTATTGGGATCCTTGCCAGATACAACCAATTCTTCAGTTTTGTCATAATCAGACTTTTTCTCCTTATAATTATTATGCACTTCAACTGGTAGCTCAATGCCAGGTGTTACAACATTCTCAATTTCTGATTTCCCTTTTTTCTTTTTGGTCTTTGTTTTCTTAAGAGTTTTTTCTTTGGTAACTAATTGCTCTTTAACATTCTTATTTTCACTGATAATTTCCAACTTCAAATTTTTATCATCTTCCATATTATGAGAATTATCCATTTCAAGAGTTTGAGGAAAGGAATCACCACGGTTATCTTTATTTACATCTAACAGACTAGAATCTGATTCCTTGTTCTTCAAATCTGTTGGCTCCTCTATTGTAGTGCCTTCATGGCTGCTAACAATTGTTTCTGCTGTCTCCGTATCAAAAGATTGTTCTCTTTTGAGGTCTCTACTTTGTTCTTTCAAATACTTCTGACTCCTTTTCTTCTTTTTAGATTCTTTTTTGGGCATTTCTTTTGACATTTCAATTCCAGATGGTGGTTCTACAATGTTACTTTGAATAATTTCTGAAACTTGTAAAGGTTCTTCATTCAAAAGCTGCAAGTCCAGTTTTGACTTATCTTCAATTGGTGTAATATTTTCTTCCAACTCCTTTTTATCTTCAACTGGTGTAACATTTTCTTCCAACTCCTTTTTATCTTCAACTGGTGTAACATTTTCTTCTAACTCCTTTTTATTTTCAAATTCTTTGACATTTTCCATTTCCGCTTTTTGAATTTCATCTTCAACAGATTCCCTTTCACTTACAAGTTCTTTAATAATTTTTTTCTTTTTTAATTTCTTGCCCTTGGATTTCTTACTTTTCTCTTGAACAACTTGCTCTTCATTTGCATTATGAACTAAATTCTCAACAACAGATGGTGTTTGCTCTGCGCACTGCTCCGACCCAATTACACAGTGCTCAACATTGCCAGCATCCCTACTGAAAATTGAAGACTGTTCTTCATCAACTGATGAAATAACCTTGGAATCAACTATCTGAGCTTCTTCTTTATATTTAAATATTTCACTTTCATTAGGTTCCCCAATTTCCACTTGAATTTCAGTTTCAGTTTCTGTTTCAATTTCCACTTGAAGTTCTTCACTTTCAGTCCAATGAGTTTTCTCATCCTCTATTCCCTCAGATTTTGATTCTGAATAATGCTCATCTTCAAGCAATTCTTTATCCATAGAATCAAGAATATGAATTTTTTCATCAGCTGATTTTTTCTCTTCTTCTTTGTCGAGAGGTGTCATGCAGCTCTCAAGCATGCATGAATCCCTACTCTCTTCATTCAATGGCTTGGGAATTTCTTCTACAGTAATTACCTTCTCTTCAACACCTAATGACACAAAAGTTTCTTTAATTTTATCTTCATATTTATCCAATGTACTAACATCAAAGAAGGGTTCAGTCAGTTCCATGGTATCCAATTCCACTTTCAGTTCAGGTTCAGCTGGAGCTAGATCTTCAATGTCTGCTAATGAAGGTGCTTCTATCTCCTCTAGAATCTCTTCACTGACATCATCATATGATGGAATATAATCTTTTCTTTTAAGAATAAAAATTAAAGGTTTTGTTTTTATCCTCAAAGGTGGAAAGGAATGATAATTTAGAGCAACTTGGGAAAAACCTTCCACCGACTCCAATAAATCATGTGTTTTCAAATAAGGTTTTAAATTAGGAGAATATTTGCTTTTAGCTTCAATTAACAAATAAGAAAACTTCAGCATTTCTGGTCCACCTGGCAACAAGTTTTCTGTTTTATTGTACCTGCAAAACAAGTAATAACACTGGTTAGAAATAAAATATAATGAATAATGCACAACACATTTTAAGACATACACCCTTCTAAAAAAAAAAGATCATAAAGATAATGTCAAAAACGTGTCAATTTCAGTAACACTTTCAAATTCCAGAGCCCTTATCCAAGTACTTTACGCCACAACAAGAGAGAAAAAGAGAAAGATAGATGGAGAGAACAAGAGAAAGAAAGATATATAGAGATAAAGAGAGAGAGAGGGAGAAAGATAGAAAGATAAAGAAGGAGAAAGAGAGAGAGGGAGAAAGATAAAGAAGGAGGAAGATAGATAGGGAAAGACAGAGAAAGAGAAAGACGGAACTACACTCGTGAGAAAGTCTTTTGTTTATTGAAATTTTTGCAGAACATAGCATAAAACGTGATTAACCAGTAGCATGTTGAGTGTAATACATTGCAATAGCGAAGCACTGCTGGATCCACTAGTTTTTAATAAAATTAATGTAAAACAACAGCACAGACTTTTTTGCATTATTTCTAACTTTTGCAATTTTTGGTAAAAAAATTCTGTGTTCAATTTAAACAGTTTCATTTTTTTTGTGCCCTTTAATAATATAATTTGAAACAATATTGAAGAAAATGTTTGTTTGTTTTTTTCATAACCCCATGCAGAAATTACACAAAAACTACTTGCTTTTTTCAGAAAAGTTTTAGAGCATATTTCATTTAAGGCAAAACTTATATCTTCTATACTGTACCTTCTTATTGAATGTTAATTTTTTGGAATTTTCAAAACTAGAAAGAGATTACTAACAATGGGACCAGCATCAATTTTTCAATTTTATTTACGATTAGATTAATTAATTGAATTAAAATACTCAATTCACATTTTTTGATTCGTATTTTGTTCTGTCAGCAAATATGCTTTGCATGTTATATCTTTCAAACCACTGAGAGCTTACATGAAGAATTAACAATTGAAAATGTGTAACATTTCACCAAATATCTCTAATAGATAACTACTTGATGCACTAATTCAAACAAAATATTATCTGTTAGCAAACGAAATATCTTAGTGAATTCAGTTAACCCCAATCTACAGTACACATTCTATGATATTGCATGCACAGTACCCACTTGATTATTTGAACTACAAGGAAGAGAAACTGAACTAATGCACACGTCCACAATACAGTTATAAGGCGAAGTACAATGTAAATAAATTTGGTTGCTTGCTATCACTTAACCTACCCTTCTGCACAATCTTTTCTCCTAATGTCACAAGATCAGAAAACAAAAGCAATGAACAACAGAAGAGAACTTGCATAAATATCAAGAATGAAGGGTATCTTGTTCCGTAAATTGAATGTGTGTGGTTGAAATTCAAATTTCACCCACATACATATTTATATTTAATTTTATGAACACAGCCTCTTAATTTTGTTCATTTGTGAGATGTTTGTTTCAGTGAAGAGAGGTATTTATAATTTTTTGAAGACTAAAACGTTGCATAAAGAGAGTGAAAATACATAAGAATAAAGAGACATAAAGAATCATTTCAAAATATTTGACGAGGAATTTCTCAATATGTATCTCTATTTCACAACCCCATTGAAAGTCAGTTATCAATTCTATTGTGAGTCAATTCTGTAAATCTTTCTATTGTTTTTTCCTTTCTTCCCAACAAACAAGTCAAGACAGTATTTTGGTGTGAAATGCCTTGTAATTTGTGTAGATTCAAAGTTGTTTTATGACACTCACAGAATCAAAAGGTCAGAGCCTTGGCATCAATTTGGACACACATAACAAAGCATCAATTGGGGACTCAAAATATTAAAGGTACAAATATCAATTTCTTTACAGGTTTGCATTGATATTCCCCCATGTTCTCACAGTAGTGAAAAGACTCCTTAATGGGGGCCACCGTAAGAGATAAAAACCAACAATTTCTCTTTGTTGAGTTCTTCATAATTATCAAAATTTGGTCAGTTACCTCCAATGTGAATTTATCTGAGTAAATCTTGAAATTCCAGTTTGGGCTGACAGTACATCAATATGAACATTGACAGACTTCTCTTCATTAGCCAGTCTATGAAGTCGAGCAATGGCAACACCACCAGGATAATTTGTTCCCGCAATACATAATAGAAATAAAGTAAAGACTATATTCAATACAAGATGAGCAAAGACCCCTACAGCAAGGAAGGAGTGAAAAACAGACTTTCCTCTGTACTGCCATCTAAAACAGAAAATTATTTGCTTAAACATTATTAGCATAAATAAAATTGAAATTAGTAAATAATAGTTAAGTGTCTAGTAAATAAATAAATATATTAATTAACAAATATTGTTTTTAACAAAACTGTTGTGAATCCAACAACATGAACCATTATGAAACATAATTATTTTAATAAACATTTAAAATAAACTCACATTTTATTACAGGCACTTGCAGCAACAACATTCAGTACAGGAAATATATATATAATAAAGCGTAATTCTTTATGAGGCAAAAAAGAAAACAGGAAGACAAATATTACAACAGGTATCAACATTCTTAGCACCCGTGGCTCGTAATATACACCAAAGGGTAACAACAAAACTGACCAAGCCATTGCTCTAGGAATAGCAGAATAAAAGTACCACAGAAACGGAGAAGTCTGAGAAAATGTTAAGGTAAAAATTGAACTTTAGAATTCAATTCCCACAAAAGCATGTTCATAAAAATGCAACTTATGTAATATAGGACATTTCCATTGGCAATATTTTTAAGGCTTTATTCCATTTTTTCTCTCAATTCATTATTCTACATAGAACATATTTTCTCAAATGTTTCTCTTACTTCTACTTCCTTACAACCTAATCCCTTTTTATTTAATCAATTATCAGTAAACATCAGGGTGTCAAGGCTTGGGCAACTGATGAGGCAATGACATACGGTAATAACATGGGAAGAGCCAGAAATGAATAATGAAAAGAGCTTCTTTATTCCAATTGTGGATGAAAACTAGATCAAGAAAATGACCAACCTGAACACATTCAGATGATTTGACTATTTCACTAGATGAATTTAAATTATCCATCACGCAGACAGAACCATTCACTCCCTGTTCACTTGACGAATGTTACATTGTATGTTCCTTGTCTTATTCATCAAAATTCTGCTTCCCCTTTAAGTCCCTACATCTTCATCGTCTTCTACACAATAACTCAAACCCTAATTTGAAAGGTTGGACCATAGAATAATAAATCAAAATCCAATGACTATTCCAATCTTCCCCTACTAAAATTACTCACATCAATTGCTATAATGACAAGCATTTTTTGAAGGTTTGATGAAAATGCTATCAGCGAAAAATTACCTAAACAACACATTATTGATACAGATCTTAACTTACAATTCATTTGTTTAGGAAAACCCTAGGAAAAGAAGGGAAAGATTTTAGTAAGATACTGTATTGAGTGTTCAAGTGAGATATTGTAGTTAGAAATATTTCGAAATGAATTCATAATACGATCAGCAAATTGGTATTCTTCTTCACACTTTAATATGTTGCAAAGGATACACCCCATTCATGACTTCGATTTAATACAGTATTGAAAAATAAAACTTCTCCTTCAGGCCACACAAGTCTTTGCCAAAATAATGAGTCAACCACAATAGTTAGAGTGAGAAATATTAACCCAGCAGGTACAGCTGATTTTAGGACACTGGAAAATAAGAGAATCAATTTTTATGTAATAATTTATCAGACCCACGTACAGAACTTCAAGTTTAATAATATAACTTTTAACACTTTTACCTCATAACACTGACTTTCCTAAATAGAAGATCAGAGAGAAGCAAAAGCCCTAAGAAGAGGGCTAGTTCAGCTCGAAAGATTATTATTGCTGCAGCAGAGAAGTATATAAAATACGAATGCCACTGCTTTATCCAAAAATGAAGTGCAAGTAAAGCTGTAAAAATACAACAAAATGTGTAAGATATTACTTAGGAAACGTGAAGTTTAGATCTGTACAATTAATGAAGGATGGCCCATTATATTTTCAATAATTGTAGGTAGGATTGATTCATAAGCATTAATAAAGGGTTATTCAACATAGAAAAAAAAATTAATTGTACAGGAAATATTTCAGGACAAAACATTTTCTAGAAATTGAAATTAACAGATTGTTAACTATAAAATTATTGTTTACTTATTATTGCTCCACCACATTTAAAAGTTTGAAACTTAAAATTTTGAGTTATGATGTGGATCTAGCATGTCATCATCAGTACCAAGGCAATAAACTCACCTAAAGGAAGCACCATAATATTTGGAAGAGGACGACTCAGGTAGTACATAAAATGATACTGGGTCACAGTAATGGCAACAAACCAGAAGGAGAAAGGAGCACCAAATTCTTCTTGCAATGTTTTCCTCAATACTCTAAATGCTCCCAACACACAAAGGCCAAGAGCAGCTCTCACTAAAATAGCAGAAATGTGTGCAAAACCATGACCCAAAGCAGCATTGAAATAAGAAGAATTATAATTATAATTTATTTGTGATAAATGTCATGCACAGCCACTTTCTTTAAGTGTTTTAAAACTATAGAGTAATATTCTGAAATCTCACAAATTCAGTCTTACCTACATACTGAGCAAGAAATTTACTCAACCCCAGAGTATGAATGATTAATACTACAGGAGATGATAAAACAGAGATGAATAGGGGTCCCAAAAATGTTCGAGGAACAACACCAGGAAACTCATGATGATCATACTGAAATGAATGAAATATAATGTAAATCAACTATAAATATTATTCAATAGAATACTTACATTAATTCCCATGAGTTACCTCAGTTATATTAAATCCATGGAATAAAATATCATGTGTAGCTTGTAAATTAAAACTTTCTTCAACTTTTGTGTATGGGCAATACAGAATATGTACTAAAGCCACAAGAAACAGTATTTGATCCATCTGAAAAAGATTTTGTATGAATCATCAAAATTCAGATTTAGTTACAATGCAATATATTACATGGCACGTAAAAGCAGAAGAAAAAATACAAATTGTGGGTTGTATTTGCAATTTTACTAGATGTTTCACTAAAATTATTTACCAATCACAACTTCCAATCAAGCTATTTAAAATTAGCAATCAATTATCTTAACTCAAGGCAATAATTTCCTTTTTACTAAAATGTCTATTAGGTTTTTTCTCTGAAATATCACTTCATTTTATTAAGCAACAAGTGACATTACAATTAAGCACCAATTGCCCTAATAACAAACTTCAAATCAAAAACTTTTAATCAAATTAATTTTACACACACAACTTGGAAGAAATAATTTGGTTATGAAGTATCCTGTTAGCTCTTCCTGAGCGTTTTTTGAAAATGTATTTCAAAATACTTTTGTGATAAAATTAGGAATTATTCATACAGTGCATGTTGTGATTTTGTACTTCAACTCATTGTATTAGGTTATATCTGCTACAAAATTTAACACCACCGAACTCAAACATACGTACATTGTATATGGACGTTTCAACACACTATCAGAATTTTATTATTCGAAATGAACAAATAATAGCCATCATTTTACATAAAGTCTTTATGTAGCCCCAAATCTTATGGTCTACTCATAGTATTTAAATCCATCACCACCAAATCGACGCGAAGTTTTATTAAAAATAATGTCACCAATTCTTTGCGTCTAGCTCCACTTCGTGTATTCGAATGATGCACTTCCACTGTGCACATGCAACAAAATTTCGTCCCTCCCACTCGTTTACCACGCGTTGCTTTACAACTGGTCAGCTGGGGACCTGTGCAGCTCTGGAGGCTGGCTACGTGATCACAACAAAACTAATAACAAGTGACATACACATACCGCAACAATTTAATATTTTTAACGAGGGCTTAGCTACATGTGAAAGAATTGGCTCATTTTTATACGACTCCAAAAAATTACAAAAGAATCATATGACAAAATTCCTAGTCTATTTACCGCTGATATTTTAATTAACGAGTACAAATATCCTTATTCGTACGCAAAAGCCGGCCGGACCGGACAGGCCTGGCAAGAAGGCAGCCAGACCAGCCAGGGAGAATGACGAGACACGTTATAAAAATTCTACGAGCACCTACAAGTTCAACATACACGTTTGGGTTGCCTCACAGATTTGGATGTATTGTTGTAGTCTAGACAGCAGAGAGTATTAGCAGCTAAACAGACAGCGGACCCCATAAAAGGGATTTGTATTTTGTCCTCCAACTAAAATGCCCAATGGGCGGTACTTTGGAATGAACCGTTTTAGTCTTTGTTGAGGTTTCTTCCTACGCTAGTGGAGATAGAAAAACAGGTAAGAATGATGGATATTACCATGGCAACAAATCTGAGGATGGATCAAAAGAAACTCTTAAAAGAGAGATCTGGTGGAAAGCCCGTTCACTCTACGTCTTGATGAGAATCTAGTAAATCAGCTGCAGGAAACGACTCGCGTCGCGGGGAGTAAATTATTTCTCGGATTTCAAGAACCCAGTAGAGCTCTAGTTTAGAGCTAATGTTAGCTAATATCATGTTGAGATTACTGTTAGGCCCATGGTAGTTGGAGGTGAGGGGCGGGAGGAGCCGCCCCGCGCATCGTATATACACACATATACAGAATTTTAAAATACAAGTCCATGCAACAGCTTTCCTTTTTTACTGTCTCGTATACATACACATATATGTAGTATATGGAAAGCGGCTAATTTTCGCAAAAACAGCTGCAATTTCTTTCTTTAAACTTTGTGTAGGGATATTGCAAAACACACTATAAAATATTATTTAAACGTCTTTTTGCTTTATTACTTTATTTTTCATAAATTACATGAATGTATTTTTTTAAATACATCTCATGTCGTTGATATTTACATTACGGAGGTTTTTATAAACTATTGCATTTGTGAGTAGAAGTGCTCCAAATTATTTCCAATAAAGTTTTTCGAAAAACTCAAGTGTTCTATAAAAATGAGCTCAAAATCGCGAATTTTCAGAAAAGCTCAAATGGCAACTTCTCAAAATTGGCACCAAATTCTTCACCGAAAATGTACATAAAGAACCAGGTTGTACTCTTCTGTAATATGAATAAAGTAATTTGAATTCTACCATTAGAGGACCGGTAAATTGAGACAATGTGAAACTAGTTGAGCTAAAACGCCACATACTTTCCCACTCCTTGTAACGGCTTCTTAAAATTATTATACTGCAATTCCTGTCCACATCTCAGTCGACAGTCACTGGCAACAATAGGCGCATGCAACAATGGGCGTTAGTAACAATACGTACATATTTTCTTATCAATTCTTCCTAAAATGCTATTCTTGTCATAAATAGAACTGCTTATCTGTTTCCATTGTTGTGGCTTTATGAAAGTTCGTATAAAGGCTTCTTTATGAAACACTATTGATTGTTACGAATACATACAATTATTTTTCGCCGTGTCTACAAGAGTATTCTAAGTTCATTTTAAAATTTTTCAATTTCTTTTAAAATAAAGACTTACAACCATACAAATCAATAATTAATATCTTCATAATTATGTCTTTAAAGAGAAATTAAAGAGTTATAGATGCCCCGGAAAACAGTAAAACAGAAAGCCCGCTAAAACGTTTCGTTTTTGCTGCCAACTTCAAATCTGTTCTAACTTCGCTTATGAAAAAGTTAAAATATGAAATAGTAAATGAACAAATACCATTATAAATAAATTCGTAGATTCGGCGGTAAATTTTATTCACTTCTAGCTTAACATTCGAATAAACGTGCATATTTGTGGCAAATGTGGAAATCCCGCCTCTGCTTCGCTCTACAAGATGGTTGTACAGATGCGAAATTGCAAATAAGATCACAGTATAACAGTTATACTGTGATAAGACAAGCATTATACTCAAAACATTACTTTTTTTAAATTTTTATTTTTTTATTTTATTTTAAATCTAGAAAGTAACAATGATAGGTTCGTAACTTCAGCTTGTCACATTATACATTATACTTCAATCCGTCAGAACAATCGGCACATTCAAAAGTACCGCACACAACACAGAACATTCCTAATATAGGGGTATACAATACTTTGCGACACATATCCCTGTCTGAGATACACACGCGAGACGGGAAATTGCATAGTCCGCCGTCCGCTGCACGAGGCCAGTAGCTGGCCGTTGGCCCAGAGTTGGACTTCCTAAGGAACAAGCAGGCTGACCACTCTTCCAAATTTCATAATGGTTGGTTGTGATATTTAAATAAAATGTTAGAAAAGTTCATTCTGAAAAAGTAAATGTAGAAAGAAAGATCAGCCAGAATGAAAGAATCATTACCAACATACTGTGAAAAACTTTATAGTAAAAAAATATAGGTAACATTGTTAGTTTATGTAAAAAATATGCAATATACCAGATTAATTCCAGATCTCTCTGGTCATTGACATCAGTTGACATTACTGTGACAATACAGTACACATGTCGATGATGCAACCACGTAATTGCTCACGTGTACATAATACGCCGAATCCACACTCCCACGCAATGCCAGCGCTACGCAATGGAATGGCGGGAGATTGTCGATTTATGTTATTAAGTTTAAGAGGTGTAAGTGCCAGTAGCTTTCTTGCAGAGTTGTGACCAGTTGTGACACTATTTGTAAGAAAAGGGGAGCTGTATTGATGACAAAACGATTTGTTTACAATATAATGTAATAATGCCTGGTCGCGGAGCTCTCATCGTTTTGGAAGGATGTGACAGAGTTGGAAAAACCACTCAAGCATCCAAATTATTGGAAAAATTGCAGCATAGGGGCATACCGACACAGCTACTAAAATTTCCGGGTATTTTTCATTTCTAATGAAATTAATACATGTATCAGTGAATGTAATTAAGAGTTTAAGTAATATATTTAAATGTATATATTTCAGTTAAAACACTTTTATTATTTATTAGATCGCAGTACATCAACTGGCCAAATTATCAATTCATATTTAACCAGAAAGATGGATTTACCTGATAAAACAGTCCATCTTCTTTTCTCAGCCAACAGATGGGAATCAGAGTATGTAGAACTGTCCATGTTGCTTGTATAAACATTAGGTGTTCGTAAATGACAAAAATATTTTGTTTCAGACCTCAAATGAAGAAGCTTTTAAATAGTGGAGTGACGTTAATTGTTGACAGATATTCACATTCGGGAGTTGCTTTCTCTGCAGCCAAAAATGTAAGTGCACAAATAACTGATCCTTTATCTCGTGCTTGTGTTTACTTTTTTGATATATTTCTACAAGTAAGAGGTCCGTTCCACTACCATCTACAGCATTGCTTGGGTACGTAAAATTGATGTATTACAGTTTTAGTTAATGCTAAAATTGATTATAAAATGTAATTTTGTGTATTGAATCCTGATATTTTACATAGATAAAATTATCAGTCTTTGTAATGGTATACCTGTACACAAACACCACCCAACATTCATATTTGATGCATATAAGAATAAAATTTTGTAATATAAACTTGAATTTCAGGAAATGAGCATACATTGGTGCTATCAGCCAGAAATAGGACTTCCAAAACCAGATCTTGTCCTTTTCTTGACATTAAATGAGACAGCTATATCAAAGAGATCTGGATTTGGAGATGAGAGGTATGAAAATTCAGAATTTCTGAAGAAAGTAGCATCAAATTTTCAAAGACTGAAGGATGACGCATGGAAGGTATTTATTTTATTTTTGTTCACTTATCGCAGTGATTCCCTATCTTTAATTAATGAAAATTGATCTTCTCAACAATCTAGAGGAGCTTTCATGGTTCCTGCCTTTACTAAAATATTGTTTCAAATAGCATGCGAGGAAGGTGAATATGTTAGAGAGAAATTAAGTTTTTTAAATTTGTTTTTTATCTTGTTTATTGGGTAAAATCAGTTTAGCGCTTTTAAAATTGAAGGAAATGTACAAGAAAGATCAGTAATATCCGTTGAGGGCAACCCAGAGAGTTTTAATCAGATTGCTCATCTTTCTCTGTTGTTGACATTTAGGATTCGTTGCAATTGTTATGGGGTGAGCCTCACAGAACATGGCTTAAGCCACTCTTCTTTAGTAATTATTTGTCTTTTTTTTTTTTTCATTCAGGAAATTGTTGAAATTTTATACTTTATCATTTTTGATAATTTTGTTTGGTTATTTATTTTCAGATTATTGATGCTGACAAAGATATTGAAACACTGAATAAAGAATTGCTCCTGCATGTGGAAAAAGTGATTGAAAGTGTTAAAGATACACATTTAAGTTATTTTGATCCTATAGCAATGAATAACTTATGAGATGTGGAAGAAATGGTGCACTTTTGATAATTCAATGAGCAAAGTATGTTTTTAAGAATATAATAATCCTCAAAAATATTTTATTGTATAATTACAAGACCATTTAGGAAGATCATTTTTGGTTGTGATAAATGTTATTACAGTTCTATTCACACAACTTTATAAATTAAATACATTGAATCTGATTATATGTGTTTTATTTATTGATTTTTTTATTTAATATTATCCCTTCTATTTACATAGAAGACAGTTCTGACCTTTCATAAGACACCGTCATCAAGAAAATCTGTTATTTGGCTGCTGCTGGTTAGGGAATATCTCCCTTAAATCGTCATTAAAATTTAAGATACAAAATTTAGAATTTTGTAAATTATGATACAGGATATTGGCGGGCATACATGCAATATACAGTGTGCATTAAACTCTAATTACCATGAAACATTACTCAGAAATAATTAATCCTAGACCCTTAACTTACAGGTCTTTTGGAGAATTTGTCTTTCTTATTACATATAGTTTTGTTTGAGAGAATACTGTATGCCATTGTGATTTTCAATACCATTCCCCTAGTGTTTTATCAGCAAAATCCTTTACTCATCACATGATTCCAGGCTGCTAAGTCAGAAATTATTTCATCTTGCGAGTGTCTGGGTTTGCAAAGCTCTCACACTCCCTCTTATGTTAGATCTTTGTTGGCAAACAGAGATGACCAGGGAATTGCCTGTCGAGCCCTTGCAGTCATCTCTATTTCCTTTGGTTCCTATTCAAAGTTGGCCCAATCAACAGGAGGATAAAACATTGATACTTCAAGGAATCACCAAGAAAAAAGAAATGCAGACAGAAGTTTGCTTCATATTTGCTCTCAGTCTATTCTGAAATCAGTACTAAAAGGATTGCCATGGGAGATGATACCTAAAATAGCACAATATTAGCATCGAGAACAACGTGGAGAAAAGTTGCAAGAAAGAAAACCAACAACACAAGATGTGAAAGGAGTCCAAGATTTTTGAACCACAAAATTCCATGATTGTGAAAAGTGCATGAAAACAGAAGTATGCAAATTACATCCAATGTTGTTTTTGTAAAGATCGTCTGTTAAAATGTGTTACTGAACTTAACACTAGAAAGCCCAGAAGCGTCATTTCGACTCCTGGGGCTCTTCATGTCCTTGTAACTTATTTGGTTTTGAAGATAGGATTTTGTGATTTCATGACTTTTCATCATTTTTACTTATTTACAGTATGTTAAAAATGGAATCTCGTAAAAAATATATTTCATGAAAAATAATGAATTTACATAGAACGCCCATGAGACATCAATTTGACTCTTTGGACACTGATCCAATCTTGTAGTTTTGTTTTAAAAATTTCAACATTTAAAAAGTTTAAACGTGTCTCTTAGTATCTACCTTCTGAACAAATACACAACCATTCCTTCCAATTAGCATTGGTCTTGTTCAATACATGCGAAGTCATGAATCATGAGACGCTTCGTCACTTTACAGCAAATACTGCATTTCGAAAAGCAGATCATTATCACATGAAAGAACGGGAACAAAGTTGATACAGCAGATTGGCATAAAATTGAATGCAAGCTGCATGATGGAGATATTGGGGAAGTATTGTGAAAAACTAGAGGAAACTCCTGGAATATGTAGCCATCAACCATGCATCAGGATACAAAGCAAGTGTCTGGATAGTATTCTACAAAATGTGCTTGTGTGGTTAGCACAAGTCATTAACAGTTTGAATCTTTCAACTGTACGAATTTCATACTGCATGCACAATAAAGTAATGTAGAAAATAAATACAATGAAATTCCACACAAGAAGTAAGCGTCATTTAAAACGTGGGATTAAAATTGTCTTAGAATTCTTATGTAATACATTCCATGTTCCTAACGGTATGGAACCAACATAAATTAGTCACATATCTATTTGTTTATAATAAATGAAGTTACAAGTATGAATTAATTTGACATATTACGAGATAGTATGGGAAGTGAATTGCAAAGAAAATATGTTTTTGCAATATATTGGAAACTGGTATTGCTTACAATTGAATGTTTATAAAATGTGTCTATTGTTATTATTACAAAAATATAACTAGTATATAAAAGTTTACTTTTCAACATAATAATTTGTATATTTGCTTGTACATTCCATACAAAATATTTAACTTCCATTCCGCTGAACAATAATGACATGAAATATTTAAAATATATTTAAATTGAGATGTAATACTACTTGTCTACACTAAAAAGATATTTTTAATAATGTAGATAAATATTTTTGCAAAATTTTCTTTTAATAAGTATTGTTAAAGGCTTGGAGTCAAAATGACTTCGCTGGGCATCCTAGAGTAAAGTAATTGGCTCTTGCCTTGAATTAATTTTTATGCATTTGTTTTGCATTACACAAAAGAAAAATAATTCATAATAATAATAATAATAAAGAATAATGACGCATAAAAACATTTTTATGCCTCAGCAAGTGTTTGAAACATTTTTGAATCGATAAATAAAAGGAAGAAAAGAACTCAATGAAGTTAAGGGTTTGAGTCACATATTCATCAAATTATATAAGTGCATGACATTTATACAAAGAAATGTCCTCTGCTGTTTGTTTTCTCCCAGGCAACCAGTTAAGTTGGTATGTAAGATGTGGCTTGTGGGTACTACCACCATGTCCTAGCTGGGGTGGAGTGCAAGTTTGTATAAAAACAGTTAATTTCACTTTGAAAACAATTATTTAACTGTTCACAAAGATTAGGTTTCAAATAACTTAAAACACTAAAATTGGAAAAAAGAGACACCATACACACACACATCATTCCACAAGAAACATGGATGAGACGTGATGAAAACTTATGGGAGAATGAAGATGAGGACCCATAGAGCCATATGGAAACAGAAACACGAAATAACACACCAGACACTGAAATGGAAGAACTAGAGAAAGTGACACAAAGAATTGGGAAAGCTCTGGTAAATGTAAATATAGAAGTGGTGAAATGTGTAAGAAAAGAAACTCAAAAGAAATTATTAGAAGCCATAAATGAAATATGGACAGAACTAAAATTCCCAAGAGAATAGCAAACCAAATTAGTGATAAACATACAAGGTGAAGGGGCCAAAAAACATATGCAAAAACTATAAAGGAATTACCATGCATTACCACCATACCAATGCACTATAAAGGCCCCAAAATATATGTAGGTATACTGAAAAACAAACTAACAGAATACATGGAAAACAAGCTTGACGGAGAACAATGTGGTATTAGGAGAGGATGAAGCACAAATGATGCAAACTTCATGGTGGAACAAATAATTAAGAGAAGAAGTGAACAGAATCTACCAATCAACCTTTGTTGATTATGAAAAATCAAATGACAAGGTAGATAACAAGAAACTATGGGATATACTAAAAGAAGATGCGAGTGGACACTCCCAATATAAAAGCAATGGAAAGCCTATACTAGAAGCTAAAGTTAAAATACAAAGCATGGATGGAAGCACCTCCAAAGCAATATTCACAAGTGTAGAACTAAGACAAGGATGCACACACTCTCTCTCGAGAGAGAGATACCTCTAATTTCAATAATATTGTTGTAAAAGAGGGGGTCCAAAAAATATTTTTTTAGCAATTTTCTAAAATTTGAAGATTTATTGAAACACAGACCCACACGCATTTTCATTAGCGTAAAATCATTTATTCCACCCAAAATTGGAAAGAAAAAAATTAGAGACATTTACGAAATATAGGAAATATATTCCTGTGAGTTAAACCCACCCTTTATCCTTCCGTTTCCACATTACAGGAAAAGTTGTTAATGAAAAGTGTTTATTTGTTTAAAAAGAGTATAAATGTAACGTCTAATGTACTTTCAGAATATCAAACAAAAATAAAAACAATGCAATTGATGTTTGAAACAAATTTTTAATAAAGGCTTATTCAGTATTATAGGCAGATGTTCTTGAAATAATTCACACTTCCTTCAAAACATTTGAAGTAATCTTCCTTGACTGTTAGCTTTTTGCTTTCCTTGATAGTCACAAAAGTACTAGAAAAAGTTTTTCTCTTGAGTAAGACGTGTAAAATGTCCATGTGAAAATACAGGATCGGGAAAGTACAACCCTACTCTTTGCAAAATTATTTAACTTTATAACCGAACAGAGAAGTGCACTCATGCAATCAATCTCATAGAATATTCAGTAGTTGGTTTAATTTCACTTACAGAGGCAGATTCTGCATGTCCCTGAATAGGTGGAGTATTATCGAGAGGCGCTGAACCAGAAAAAAATTAATACAATAAAATTTCAATTTTTAAGGCTATAGAACGCTTAAGACTAAAATGCTGACTAAGTGTTGCAGGTTGCATTTGAAATGAATATTTGGATGATTTTTGTAAACAAATCCTTAATATTTTTAAAATTAAAGTCCAATTTGTTACTTTTCTGTGAAATTCTCTTTCTTTAGAGACCTCATTTGTAAAGATAGGTTGTATGTGAGAGCTGTAAAATGTTTCTATACTATTGAAATAATATAGGAGATGATGAAAATGGAGCTTCATGTAAAGTGTCCCCCAAAACATCAATGGGCTGTGCCATCAGCTAGATTGGTTGGCAATATTGCTCCACTGAACAGTTTACTCTCTAGGGTTGTTCACAGAAGGACAAAAGTTGGGGAAATAAAATATTTTTCCAGTAACATGGAATCAAGCAACAAACATTTCCATCAAAATATTAACATCAATGTTTCGTAATATTATTTATACAAGTAAGAATACACATTGACAATTTGAGCTGGGCAGGAAAAACAAAAAAGTGGTTATGTATATTATGAAAATGAGCAAATTACATTGAATTGGATAAGAAACATTTACCATGACACAAACATTACTGAAACTAAAAATATTAGGTGGAAAGTCGCTTCCTCTACCAGAATGACGTAACTAATTTTGTACTTGGTCTATACTCTTAAATGGATGAACTCTTTACTCATATTTTTAAAGCAAATATTTATTTTAATAATAATGATAGTGATGATAATAAAAACGATAATAATGACAATAACAATAATAATAATAATATTTGGTCGGCCCCGTGGCGCAGACGGTTGCGGCAGCCGTCGTCTGTGCCGAGGAGGCTGCAGGTTCGAGTCCTGCGTAGACATGGTCGTATTTGTGATTGTCCCTTCACCTATCATCATCCTTTCATCTCATAATTCACACTTCAAGGCATAACAACCTTGTTGTAATCCAAGGATACAGCTGAAAAGCTGATCCTGGAAGAATTACACACGTTAATCGTGTAGCGTGGTCAGTAATGGCCTATACGCCAATAATAATAATAATAATAATAATAATAATAATAATAATAATAATAATAATAATAATAATAGTAATAATATTTGTCACATAAATACACCATATGCCATGTATGACAAGTCAGGGTATGTAAATAATCATTCAATGTACAATACATGTCTTTCTAAACTTTAAAAACAATACAGAAATTAAAATTCTATTCTATTCTCATACTAAATACAATATAATGGAATGCTAATTAATTTTATAAATGGTAGTGAAGGAAGGCTAAAATTGAACAACAACAACAACAACAAGAAGAAAAAAAGAGGGGAAAAAATTGTCTTCATTGGAGATTCATGCCTGGGCTGGGTCAGTCCTTTATATCCAATAACCATTTTAGGGAGTTTCAGGGTTTCAAACCATTGCAACAGAATATCCAAACATTATTAGCACTAGTTTATATTGATGTAGATACGTGTTTACGAGGTATACTCTTACTACTTTGTACCATAGAATGTACGGTTTAACAGGAAAGCTTTCAGTTTATTTTTGAATGTGTGTATTGAGTTTAAGCTTTTAAATTCACTGGGAAGTTTGTTATATAGTGTGATGCCTTCTACAAGGGTACTTTTTTGAAAGAGGTAAGTTTCACTGTGTGGGACATGCAGATTTCTTTTTTGTCTAGTATCATAGTTATGAACTTCTGTGTTTAGCGCAACAGAGTCCTTGCTTCCCATAAGTGTCTTCTATGTGTAAATTAATATTTCAAATATGTACATGCGTGTAGGTGGTAAGATTTCTAATTTTTTGAACAGTGATTTGCAGGACTCGTGTTTGTCAGTGTCATTGTTCTCAATATTCATTTTTGGATTATGAAAATGTGAATACTTTCTGGGGAATTTCCCCAGAATATAATTCCGTATTTTAGGTGTGAGAGAACATTTGTAAAGTAGACCATTTACAGAGTATCCAAAATAGAATTTTTCTTAAGGATATATATGGCATAACATGACTTGTCTATGTTTTCCTGACTGAAGTTTCGGGTTTCTCTATAAAGTGTTTCCTTAATAATTTTTGTGTCCATTTTGAGTTTGAGAATGGCACTTTATGGTCACTAAAGCCTGTGTTGTATGTAACAACTGAATAGCTGCAATCATTTGCATCTATTGTAAATTGATCCATGGCAGTACTGCATTTTTTAGATATTCTAGTAGGTTGATTTTTAATAGTTTGTATGTTGAAAGATTTAGTCATTTTTTTAATAGTTTCTCTTCATTTGATTTTGACAAACTTTGTATTGAAATCACTGCATAATATAATTTTATAATTTCTGCATATTTTAAGTTTAACAAGAACTATTTCAAGATTTTTTAAGAAAACATTTGTTTTCTGTGGGGTTGTGGTACTTACATAAAATCCGTACTCGATTTTGGTATGTCTGTGATCGATATTTCTACTAAGTCTTTATCTTTTAAGAAAGAGTAGTATTCTGTAATTGACACACAATGAATATTCATTGTAACAAAGATGCAAGAGCCACCACAAGCATGATGTGATTTGACTATTTCCCTGCATGAGCCACTAGCTAGGGTGAAAACTGGAATCTGTGTTTTATCTAGTTGTTGAGTTAACCAATGTTCACTAAAGTATAAAATTGTGTAGTGTTGTAGGCCTTGTTTAAGTAATATTTCTAAATCTTTGAGCTTGTTTCTTAAAGACTGAACATTTTGATGTAGTACATACAGCTGTTTGATTTTGTGTGTTGTGAGCTTTCTTCTGAAGTGTAGGCACATTATTCATAAAAATCGAGAATGGAAAACAAAAATTATGCTGATCTTGACCTCGTATTGTGAATACATGTGGAGAATTGTGAGGGTAGGAGAATAAAAGTCTATTTTTATCAATGCCAATGTAACAACAATTAATTTGTTTTGTTATTTCTGTCTTTTAGTGCAGCAAATTGTATTTTAATACTGTAATGTTTTTGTTGTATGAATATTCTTATGTAACAGTTAATAGTGTTAACCATTTTGTATATTTATAAACATGAAGCAAGCCAAATAAATGGCTGATGTTGGCATTCTTAAGAAACAGACTTTTATTAACGTACCCCCCACAATTTCCCACAAATATGGAAAACAAAAATCCAGCAGTCATAGTAATATTAAAAAGAAATGTTCCTGTTTACTTCAATTCAAATACATAAGTACTTCAAAAAATCAGTTTTTACTAATTATTTTTCATGCAAATGTAAATAAATCATGGATTATATATTATGTATATTCTCCTTTCTGTCTCAGAAGCAATCTATCCCTTAGGAATTTGTATCTGACCACAGGGGTATGCAGAGAGTATGGGTATGAGCGAGACCTCTTTGAAGATAACTTTTGAGGTATCTAAATTTTCTGAGTACTACTTTAATGAGTCAATTTGGCCCTAGAGATGCCTAAAACATTGCGTTAGCTTTCACACTTTGCTTGCTGGTTGGATGTATTTCTGACATTACAGTTACGTTACCTCCTAACCACTTTATTTCTACAAATGTAAAATTTGTCATAGTAAAGCCAAATTATCGCAAAGAAATCTCTTACAGAACCAAGTCAACAATGATGCTCCAGCTTCCTCTCACTATGATTTACATAAAACTTCTAATCTGATCAATGCATTACACATACAGATACATTCCTACCCTCCCCACAGCACCTGCTAATGGAATGGCTATGCCAAGGTACAGTTTAATCCAGAAGCCATTTACATTTATTTCACTCTCACTAACAGTGGTCAGCCGAAATAGCAGGCTTCCAACACAGTGATCCTTCTTGACGCGAATGAATATAATACGAGGCCAGATTATGAGGATAGTAAGAGAGACAAAAACAAAGTAATGGAACGAATTAAAAAATTCAATTATGTAAAAATCGCTAACTACATATTTTTTAAACAAAATTATCATTTTTCAAATTCCTTTACCACTTAGCTTAATTAAGGTTGCATATTTTGTGGAAACATCAAGTTTGTTCTAACCAGAATATTCAGTCTCCAATAAATTCATGAAGCAGTTAATTGTTATGCTGGAAACTGGAACAGTGATCTACATAGTACCATTATTGCCTCTGTGCATTTGACATCTGTAAAACATACTACTAGGGACAGGAAAAAAAATCCAGTTTACAGGAGCAGTCTCTTTTATTTACACAATTACACTAGCGCCCAACAAGTAAATGCATATCATAGAATGTTTAGTTGCGAATTCAAATGCACTGTAAATGCAAGGCCACAGAGATTAAAGACATTACCTCACATGACTAAGATACAATATTATTCAATCCATATTATTCTTGAGATGGATAGGACAGTTTATAAAATAAATGACCTGACATCCCAAGCCCAATAGCACACAAGAAAATAGTAGCCTGATACAAAATTTTGTCCATAGCACCTCCCTTCAAATGAACTGGAACACCATCCTCAACCTAAAAAACAAGATTTATGAATGAACTTGTGAAATTATGGATGAATTTAACCCAGAGTGAATTTAAACAATACATGCCTGAAATTTTTCCATAGTTGACCTAATTTTCTTGTATCCTGGATGAACATTTTGGGGAGCAGGACATGTTGCAGGTTTAACAGGTGTCGTAGCAAGACGCCTGACGCCAACTTGGGCTAACTGGAGTGATTTCTACAGCAATTCAAATAAAGATAATAGCATAATCGTACACGCTCAGAAGAAAAATAAATACATATAATAATAATACATAAATATGTATTTAGTAAATACTATTAAATAACACTCATTCCCATACATATGCAATGGACATTTATCCATGTTATAAAAATACTGTTCATTGTATAATTTGGAGTAGCTTTAATTTCTTTTACATATTGCATGTAAAAAAGCAAAGGTGAACCATCAAAATGCAAAGGTGAACCATGAACCATCAAAATGCACGGGTTCCGTAACAACATACATTTTTATCTTCCGACATATGTTAAAATATAATTTAAAATAAAACGATATTAGTCACACATAAATAAAAAATATAACTTTACCCTAGCGATGCTCATAACGACAGCAAAAAATTTCAATTGCTATACACTATTTTCTCTCAGCACCACCTCTAGTCTCTAATCAGCCGAAGGCAAAACCGGGCAAAACAATTGACGGTTTTACTGCACTGAAAGGCGACTTCTTCAGGGTGCGTTCACGGCAAGTTTGTTCAGGGGAGGTTGACATGGTTTAGACCACAATTTATTAATAAAGTTATTATTGTCCATTATTTTGTCCCGAAAATAATTATTTATTGCATAAATGTAAGATTTTATTAAAAAATTCTTTAAACTACGAATCTTCAGATCGTGAGTGTTTATCGCTTTCCAACAAATAAGTCGTCAAAATTGATCCCAATATTAGAACTAACTGGTTTTGCAACTTAAGTAAAAATATTCTTCATTGATTTTCAGAAGAGAATTAATTTGTGAAAATATGTAATGACTGACCACAGAATCTAGCCTTCTACAATTCTACGAGGTTCTATGGAAGTAACGCATCTCTCTGCACTGAATCTGCATTTGAAGCTGAAGAGGTTTCTTTGTTTCTAAAATCGATAGTAAGACAGTTATAGTTTTAGGAAATGGTGAATTATCTTGAAATGTTCAAGATCTTCAAAGGTCGGACTTTCACGAGAAAGGAAATACACTGAAACAATTTTGTACTTTATCGCCCACCGTTGCCATTCTTGTGCTATTATTTGGGAGTTTCTCACAGGAAGTGACGTCATTCAACTATCGTCATAATGGAAGGTATGTGTTCAGGAGCTTAGATTTGGCTTATTATTTGTTTAATTGGTTCCGTAAACTTATATATGTATCTCTTTTATGGTTTTAGATTTCGAAAAGTATCACTGCACTTACTGCCAAGAAGATATAAGTGGGTTGAGGATCAAATGTGCAGAATGTACTGATTTCGACCTATGCCTACAGGTAGAGTTGGTGTCATGTGATGTAGGATTGTTGGAGGGGAGGAATTGGCGAGATAGTTGATTTTTATACAATTCCACCAGTATAACACTGACAGCCGACGGTGCTACTATGAATTGTTATTAGGTTGTCTCTACGTTTTTGCAAAGATAAATGACGCATTTTCATCGTTTCTGTGTTCGCATTTTCAGTGTTTTTCTGCTGGAGCTGAAATTGGACCACACAAAAATGATCATGCCTATCAGTTCATGGTAAGATATTTCAACAAAAATGATCATGCCTATCAGTTCAGGGTAAGATATTACAGAAGCTATTGTTTTGCAGTAAAATGGAATGGCACTTGTTGACCCTACTTTTGTATTAGATTTATTAATTTGTGAAATGAATTGAACTCATTCTGAAAAAAGACATCGCATCAGTTTTTTGAAGATTTTTGTAACTAAAATTAAATGATGAGGCAACAAAGTCTTGGGAATTCTTGTAAAACTAATGAGTGAACTACTTAAATTATAATTAAGGTCATTTAGGTTTTTAATAAGTCTAATGTCCTTTTTTGATATGATCAGGATGCTAGAGCTATTGAAGTATGCTTTGGAAAAGGAGGTTGGTCAGCAAATGAAGAAATACATTTACTTCATGCTATTGAACAATATGGGTTCGGCAATTGGGAAGACATCAGTGCGTTCATTGAAACACGTTCACCGGAAGGTGAGTTTAAATTCATGCAAGTTTTCTTTTACTTTCAAGAACTTATTGACGTACTTATTCAAATTATTTTGTAATATCGAACGTGCAAACATTATTCATGTCATATATTTTTGTTTTGGATAATCTTTGAAATGACCAAATGAAGGTAAGTTTTTGCAAAATATTTTAATGTATTTTTGATGTAAATATTTGGATGGTAGAAGCATTTTCTATATTAATTTGAATATCTTAGGAAATTTTTGAAACTTTTCATGTAGAAGGTTAATTTATTTATGATTGATGTTATACTTCTTCGTTTTACAATTGATGAAAATAATAAGTTTGATTTGGATGTACAGAATTTGGGTGTTTTCCTGAGATACACTTTTTACTCAATCTTTTCATTTATGGAATAGAAATTACAATGATTCATTGTATGCCCTTCTACGTTCACCATGTTTTCCTCAATTACATTATTTATACACCCTTTTTGTTGAATATTAATACTTATTCAAAACTTCTGAAGTACGTAAAGACAACTAATTGTGACAAAATTTTGTTCAAAACTGTTTTTGAAAGAGCATCTTGTAATTACAGAAGCCAAAGAAGAGTACATTGCTCGTTACATGGAAGGTAGCATAGGTCGCCTAACATGGCCTACAGCTGCACAATCTCGTCCAAATCTTGAAGATGACACCCCTAGTGACAATGGACCGCTATCTCCTCGTGTCACTTCTCAGCTTCCTCCTTTGGATATAACACGTGAGGAAGCAGCATCTTTGGGATATATGCCACAACGTGATGATTTTGAGAGAGTTAGTAAAATGCTTCAATTTCTATACTAGTTCTTTGATGTCAACATTTGCTTTATCTGTTTCATATTTTTTTTAGGAGTATGACAACTCTGCTGAATCCTTACTGTCACCATTATTTATCAATAATTTAGAAGACGACGACCTTGATGTTGGTAAGTTGTCTTCATAGGTTTCTTTTATTCTGTTTCTGGTAGATAGTTATTTCATCAAAATACTTGGTTATTTATTGAGAGATTTTTTGAATAAAGCATTTTGAACATTGATTGCAGCTTTGAAGCTTGCACATGTTGACATGTACACCAGACGACTGCGAGAAAGAGCTAGGCGAAAGCGAGTTGTTAGAGATTTCCAGCTTGTTTCCATGTACTTTGCACAAACACGGAAAGACAGAGGATCAAAGAAGAAACTCTCATCAAAGGAAGAAAAGTAATGCAACTTAAGGATTGCTTGTACTGTATAGCTGCCCCTGTGGTCAGAAATTCTAATAGTATTGTGCGTTTTTAATTGTTCTAGGGAATTTAACGATCGATTACGGGTTATGAGCCAGTTTCATACAGCTCAAGAACATGAACAATTTTTGCAAAACTTAAAGAAAGCGAGAGAATTAAGAATTCGGATTAGTGAACTTATCAGATATCGCCGAAATGGATTAACAAGGCATGAGGAGTGTGCTCACTTTGAACAAGAATTGCTGGATCATGAAGAATGGAGAGAGAGAAGATCTGTAAGTTTTTGTGTTTTTAGTTGAATTTACTATTTTTCATTCTCTTTAATATCTTAAGCATATTACATGTTAAAACAATATTCATTATGTTGTTCACTTCTCGAAAACCCCAACCAATTTTTTTTTAATAATTATTATTTTTTATATATTATATTTATATATGAAAAGTTTCACAAGTTTTTTTTTTCTTTTATTCGACCATCTCTCTGTGGTGTACATTGAAAAAGGAAAATAAAAGTTTTGTACTATTTATAAGGCACTACAAACCCCAAATCTGGTGTTGTGTTAATGCTAGGCAGGAAATTACCTTCCAAGGCTTCATCAAGATTAAAAAATTAGAAATAAAAAGAGCTATATCAATCTATTTAAATCATTATGATAAAGTCATGTAATTTACTAGTTTCAAGATGGATATACCAATATCACAGGTGACATAAAATGGAAAAATGTGCGTAAAATGGAATTATTTTTTGTCCTGATCTATTCCAGCTAAGACAGAATTTACTGTATTTTGAACCTTTCTATTACAATTTTTGAGGTTCACCACCTATGGGTACTCTAGTGGGATTTCGTCGAGGTGCGAGTGAAACACAAACACGGAGTTGTTATGTGTAATTTATGTGTTTTTAATACAATAATTACACTCCCTTGGAAACTACAGCTGTACTCCACAGCACAGCAAGTCCCTGAGGCAAGCCACATCTGTCTGACACAGCCCCAGCGTGCTAAATCTTAGCGTCGGCCCTGGTTTCTAGTCCTGTGGAGAAACGGCCACAGTTTGCAAGCCACCGCTTCCGATTCTCCCTTGATAGGTCTTGTACATCAAATGCCGACTGTTCCTTCGCTAGCTGCTTTTGCAAAGAATCATACGATCGACCTCCCATGAAGTCGACCCGCAGCCTGTATCACCTTGTTAACAAATTTTGCTAATTGGAGCCCGCGCCTACTGTCGGATGTGACTGTCGTCACATATTGTCCTCCCCTGCTCTGACACCCACATTCCAACAATGCCCCGGCCCGCACCCTTCGAGGACCGGCGGCCACAATGTCACGTTACACTAGTTACTCAGAATTTCCAGTTTCATTCTCAAGTAGAGCCTCTGCTGACTGCCACCGTAAGATTTAAGAAACTATTAAAGCATATTAATGAAGAAATGACTTAAAATCTGAATTAATTCTTAAACTTGTGGAGATTATGCAGGGAATGTGTAGGAATAAATGCAGGGACCCAACGTTTGATTCTTAAGCCATATTCCACAAGGTAGTGCTAAACTCATTTTATTCAAGAAAGTTAGCGAAGGAGGTTTGAAACAATTGTCTCAAAATTTGTAAAATTCAATTGACTACTTAGGCCTGTTTAATTGAACATGCAATTGAATTGCAGGGGGTTTCTTGAATTAGTTAGTTTTCTAATCTCTTTAGTCTGCTAGCTTTTTGGTTTTGCCCACCCTCTTCCTGCCATCTATTGCTTACAGGTCATTTTTTTCACATTTTCTTAATTTTGCAATATCTTAACAGTGCATTTAGCACTATCAACAGCAAACAATTTGAGAGATTCTGAGAGTTGGGAATTTTGAGCTCCTTTTCACAGAAAAGTTCGGTTTTTGAGAAAGATATTTGTAGTATGGTAAAAACCTGTCTAAGGTGGAACCTGGGTAAGGCGGAAACCTGCCTTCCTCGGAAAAAATCTCAGAATAGACTATTTTCTAATGCAAAGAACACTGGGTAAGCCAGAAATCTGCCAAACATAGAAATTGAAAAGGAAATTTTAGTACGACTGTATTAAAAATTCTGTTTAAGATTGGGGGGGAAATATTGTTTTAAAATTAAACATCGACTTCTACTTGTGGTGACATACCAAAAGACGTCCACAGCTGTGCTCGTCCATTTGCTGTCTCAGCTACCCGCAGTCAAATGTCATATTTCCCATGCTACTTGTGCAAAAGCCACTGTTTACATGGAACAGCACTGACCTTCAAAAGCCTGTGGATGTGGTGCAGTCTTCTGAATTTAGAATTTTGTTTATTGTGCAATGTTTGATATCCTATTAATATACCTATGAGCTGCAATAATTTGCCTTCTCTTACTTCAGAAATAAGTTTCCATTCATTATCTTACACATCAGCTATTACTTGACATTACATTAATTGGAATATATTTTTCAATATTGCCATTTCGTTTTTTCTTCGAAGTTGTGGCAATAGTTGCAGCTATTAGATATAGTAGAAGGGTGTGGATATATTTAAGATGTGTTACCATGTTTCTTTACTAAAGTATTACAATTTTATCAGTTTGCCTTTTACCTAGGGCAGCAGTGGGTCCATCCTCTCCTCCCCATCAATGGGCCAAAAAAAAAAGTATGTATCTCTCATTAGCAGATGTAAGAAGTAGGCTCTGATAATAGTGTGTTTCAATTCAATCAACTTACATTGTCTTTACATTCAATATTGTTTTTACAGAGAAAGAAGCGACGCCGTCCTGTCTTCCACAGACGCAAAGTGCACATTCAAAAGCAACAAAGCACCCAATCTCAATAGCAGTGGAGAAGGGGTGGAAGCTGCTGGAGAACCAAATCCTCCAACAGATATATCCACCCTTCAAGGTTATCACTTGCTCTCAGCTCACGAGATTAAGGTAAATAATCTATCAATCTGCAGAGGTTCACACATCACTCTACAGTACACCATTCTGTTTCAGTTTGCCAACATTTTGGTTAATTAAGTCTGTTGTTACCTGTGAAAGTGTCTGTTAAACTATCTCAAATGTTCTTGATTTCCATGATTAAAATACAGAGTCTAATGGGAGTTCTCTCAGAGTGTGTACTTAATTTTTACGAACATGTGCCTGAGTTTTCTTCAGAGATTTTAATTCTATAAGAGTTATTATGCTCAAATTCAAACTCGTAAAACGTCCACAGTTGTTTAAAAAATACTGTTCTATGCAAGTTCTGATATAGCACTGGTGATTACGTCACATTATCAAACAATGTCGAGCAGAATGATACTTGATACAGAGGGTAGTTAGTGAAGTAGTGGTTTGTTTTGGGGGAAGTTTAATTTTATATTATTACTTGTTTACCATTTCATAAACTTACACTTGTTACAATCCATTCCAGTTATGTTCGTCTCTGAATCTGAAGCCTTCCCAGTATATGACTCTGAAGATGGTGTTATTGCGGGTAAGTGTATGAACACATTTATTTTCCTGCACAAGATATTTCATCTTATAAATATTAGTTAAGCTGTAGGTATTAAAGTTATGCACTTTGTGACTTCATTTGCTGATTTATTATTGCATTTTCCCCTACAGGATTATGTAAACAAAGGTCCAAAGAAAGAAGATGTGGTGCTTACTCCCACTGCAGGTCCTGAGAAGTACATTCTTCATTATCTTGTGAGCAGTGGATGGATAACAGCAAGCTAGTGCAATTGGAGGATATGTGTGTACACTGTAGAACAGACAATTGTTAGTGGCAGTGTAAGGAGAATGTCAGCAGTTGTGTCTTATGGCAAGAGAGGGAGCCTACCTGACTGAAAAAATGTAAATTTTTTAAGCCTTTGATTGTGTTAAATATTGAATGTGTTCTTCATTCAGTTGGCTGAAAAACAAAGAGCACTTCATGGTGCTATATATTCCAGATTTTAATTTTAAATAGAAATTCAGTATGGAACACCCAATTCAGGACCAAGGTGGATTTGGGGAACAAAGAATGATAGAAAATCAATTATAATGGCATTTATTGAAATACTTGTATTAAATGATGTTTAAGTATACTTCAACCCTCTGCAAATTAGTAATAGAAAATATGTTTTACGTGGACCTTTTGCCTGCGTGTAATATCTAAATACCTTTGCTATTTATAACAATTCTATTCTTCCAAGGATATTGCCATTTTATTTAAATGATTATGAGGAATTACTTGGAAACAAATATTAATTATCAAAACGTGAGAGTTAAGATCTGTATGTCCTATGTTAAGGAAGGTGATTGTGTGGCAAGTCAGGTTTATTCAATTTACTAGCAATTATTTTTCTTCCCAGAAAGTAAATAAAGTACAATTCAACTGCTTAATGTCTTTTACTTTCTTAAAAAGAAAAAAGTTCTCAAAATTCATAATATAAGCTGCGTTCCTTTTGACTTGTACTGTATTAAATCAGAAAATGACCCTAAAACCACCTTGAGTAGCCTGTTATTAAATTTGGGAAGCAATATCACCACGTACCACTGTATAGTTCCTTTTTACTTTTGATTCTCCTATATTTACCAGAATCATACCAAAAGACTTTGTAGATACTACTTATTTGATTTTGTAATGTATTATTATTTTGTAGTGCACTTATAGTAAGTTTCCCCATTGTAAATATATGTGTACCTTTTTGAGATAAGAGGTAGAATGTTCAAACTATTAGAAAATACATGATATTTTTGTTATGAGTATTCAACATTCTATTTACTTTGTCGAAGTTATATGTATTCTACTGTATCTATTTGATACCTATATTGTTCTCTCCTTTTATTCCCGCACCTCTGAACTAAGTTTATTTCAACTTCTACTGTTAATGCAATACAAAATTACATTGTGATGAAATATTCAATACCCTGTAAAATCCATGGTCTTGCAAATATATTCAATAGATACAGTGAAATGAAGTTTGCGATCTCATGTTTAGTTGCCATTATTATTTGAAAATATGTCCTCTGGTTTTAGTAATTCATAGCTTTTAATTAGCTTTATTGTAATGTTAAGTTCTTATAAATGAACCAATATGTACAAAAATCTTATATTGTCTTTTTAATATACAATAAAATTTGATACTTAAATAAATGTCTCGATATTATGTTATGTTAAAAATTTACTTTAAACAGTTTTCATTTTCAGCTATTTCTCAAAGATATTAAGTGGAGACTCATGGCTTTTATTGTGGTTGATAGAATTTATTTAAATCTTGAATACTAGCATGAAATTTCCAGATGATGCATGTGCACATTGTAAAATATTTATTGAGGAACAATTGTAGTTATGGATGTGTCACAATAGATCATATCTTAAAAGTGAGAAATTCGTGGTCATTTAACAAGAATATTTTGTTTTCAATTTACAAGCAAGTAATAATAATTGTATTTAGTGGGCAAATCACTATACCAACCTTTGATGAAAGGCTCCCAAGTTGGACTATTTTTGCCCTTTCAGTGCTAGTATGCAAGATGATATTCTATGTCTTTGATTACAATGATATTCTTTCATTAATTCCCAGTTTTCAGTTAAGAATTTATACTTCAGAAATGTGTTCAGTGATATTTTTCACATTTGCTCCAAATGTGAACTTAAATTGTAATTCTTTCTAGTTCATTACAGAAATATAAATTTCTGTAAGATTCATGGTTTGTTGGGTGTAGTTCCACCATTTTTTGCATTTATGTTAATTAATAATGTTTAATCCCATGATAAAAGTGAGAACAATGTTTCTTAATCTATTTGTTTTACAAGCAATATCCATCACATTTGCTTACAGTAAGTTGTAACAAACTGCAAAAACATGAAATGAAGCTTTCATCTTTATATGAACCAATGCAAAAATAATATTAGGTTGTCTGCCAACAATGTAGACATTAGCTTTAATACATTTCTATGCAAGTGTAAATGATGTTCTCCAGCAATAACATAACTGATTTACAGAATCTGTTGAAGAATCAATATAAGCAATACTGTTTACAAAGAGGGAATATGTTTAGATGCACAGTCTTTGGTAATTATGGGTAAAAAAATTCTTCGAACATTCAGGATCATTCAGGGAAAATTAAGCATGGAGCAGTAGATCCATGGGGCCCCCCATATTTCAAATAGAAGTTTGCTCCCACACACTTTTTTTTTTTTGTAGGAATATTGGGATAATTACAACTTCATCGTTCTGCTTTTTATTACTTTTTCTTTGCAATTGGAAAAATAAGAACAAATTGTTCATGTCAAAAATTTAAAATATGCCTGAATTTTTACTACCCACAAATATTTTGAATACAATAAGAACTGAAATGGGTGAAAATTATTATCAATTTGCATTGACAGATATTTAAAGTGAGAACATAATTTACATTCTGCTTATTATTTTCTTTGTGAGCTTTTCTGAAGATTGTAATAATATGTTAAGACTTGCCTTTATGGTGCACTCTGACGAACTGAGAATAGTAAATGTATAAGCATTTTCACCTCGGTTTACAAGTTTGTGGTCTGTTTAAAATGTCAGTTCATTGGCGTCTGAACTTCTTCTGGATCAAAAACATAAATAAACTATCTATTTGACATTCTGTTGTTTTTAAATGTATAGAAATTGCTTTATTAAAATTCACAAGATATTTCATTTAAAGAAATCATTTTAGTGGGCATTCATATTTAGGGAGAGTGAAAATTCAATAAAAGTTATTGATTTCACAATTGATTATTTCTGAAGCATTCAGGTATTTAATTTTATTTCCTTTAGTTCGGAGAATAATTATGTTACTCCTAAATCTTTTCTGCAGGTATAACGCTAAGAAAATGTTCATGTTCTCAGAGATTATGTGGAATATGTTTCAAAACTTTTATCCAAACCTTTATTGCATAAAAATATTGCAAATTATGTCTCAAAAGGTAGAAAATAGCTACCTTATGAAGAACAATTTTTTATGACTTTTTTAGAATAATTCTTATATGTTCATCCCTTCGCAACAAAATACAATGTTGTAGAAAAGCATATTAACAAAAGTATAGAAATCCAATAAAAACATTTTTTTTAATTCTTCTATTGTCCAAGTGAGGTGAAATTACATTTTTAAAACATTGTTCATTTTCTGTAGTTTATGGAGTGATTTTATCTTACAAAAATGAATGAGCCTTTATATCACAAGGTGACAGCATGATCCATGAGCTTGAACATTTTCGTTGAATGGCATGAATATTAAGAAATTAGAGAAATTTAGAATTGATGGTTTCCTGAACAAATTTAATAATTCTATTGCCTTACCTTTCGTTTCATTTGCATATTAGTACTAATAAAGAAATATATCATAAAAAATGCAGTAAATTACCAATTGAATGGTTATATTTTTTCAAAAATTTGATTCTTGATTATTATCAGTAATTGAATTAAGATTAAGTAATTCATCATTGATTTTAAGATTATTAAAAACAAAAATATTGAACATGAGGTTTTTTATTCAACATTTTTAATTCAGGCTTTTATAAATGTAGAAAATAATGTGAATTTATTTTATCCAGTAAGTGAAAAGAAATCCAAAATTTGAAACATTTTTCCTTTGTTTTTGCTCTCGAAAATAGAATTGTTGTTCTGAACTGAAACATTTAGGCTGACCAATCAAGTTTGTCCATGATGAGAAAACAAGTTTTCTTTGATTCTCTATATACAGCTGAATTGTTGCACTATGTAATTGCTGTAATTGCTTGTAAATCATATTTTAATAAATATTCCATCACATTTTCTTTTGGTATAATTTACAATGTTCTATGTACCTTCACTTCAATTTCTTTTTATAAGTTTTATTTAAGCAGAACTACTAAAGTAGGTAGTAATTCACTTACGTGCCAAAAGTGGTTTGATTCTGTCTGAAATGATTACTCATTCAAATTCTATTTTTGATGTATGGTTTGTCCGATGTAATGGATCTAGTCTCAAGAAAAGTGTTATTTTATGCTGACAAATGAGTAACAACGTGTCTGTTTGTTGTCATTGTCCAATGGTTGATCCTAATGACCGTTGTGATTAAGTGTTTTGAGCCACAAAATAGAATTGAATAATTTTTATCCACCGATTAAATTACTCTAAAGGGAAAAACACTGTGAGCATGAGTATAATCTACACCACTAAATACTTTGAGCTCCCTTGTAATGGTTGAACCCCAAAGAAACAGAGAGTTAAGAAGAAACGAGTCTTAACTCTACCTTTCTTGTGAAGCTGTGATCTATGGTGGAACCTATGAGCACAACTCTGAGATTCCTACAGAAGTACATGTATTGGGATCCCTAGATACCAATTTTTTCTTTTTCTTTTTTTTCTTCAGAACGTCTGTCTGGGGTCTGTTAACACTACTAGCGCCTAAACCATGCATACGAGTTTTTCCAAATTGAAGAAACCCCTGTCCATCTGACTGGAGTCGAAACTTTGAGATTTTGAAAAACATTCTTCAAAATTTGGGGGTACTTTACATGAAGCTCTCTGAACATTTTCAAAATTTTCTCAAAATAGACTCCGATTTTTTTCATTAAATTTTTTGTAAGAATAGATTAACATACACTTGTAAACGTGGCATAGATCCGATTTTCACAGTTAACTCGAACATTTCGAAAAGTATGATTTTTTTCCGGTGTCTCCCTACAACTATAAAATTAAAGATAGAGATTTTTACTTCAAATAAAATTTGGTCTTGATAGTAAGTAAGGTTTTTCAATGAGGTCATGAACATTTTTTTATTTTAGAAGTCTTCGCGCAATATTGCGAGCAATATGTGCTATTTTAAAAAATAAAGAAACAAAATTTTCTCTAAAACGGTTCCAAATTTTTTCTTTCAACTTTTGGTAGGGATAGTGCAAAATGTACTCTTATAAGATGACATAAACGCCATATTGCTCTTTTCTTTTTTTTCAAAAATGTAATTTTTTTGACTTTCTCATATTGTTAATATTTTTTTTGGAAATTTGTTCACATTATTGTATTTATGAGTATATGTGCTTTAAATAATGTCATACAAAGTTTCTCGAAAACCCTACCGTTTTCTATAAAAGCTAGCTCAGAACTCATTTTTAGAAACACTCAAACGCTATTTTCTCAAAAACGGCTGTAAATTTTTTCTTGAAACATTTCGAACGAATAGTGGTAATTGCAATTTGTTGACGTAAAGGTAATTTCGGTGGGTTTTTTTACACACAAAGTATTTTTTTTAAATCCCATGCGTGCAAAGGAATGGGGGAATACTGTCACCCTCGAGAGAACCGAGGACGGGGGTACACAGAAGAGCTTATATCCAAAATTGAAAAGAAAGCTCGGAAGGGTCTCTTGTTTTAAAATACTGTTTAAAAAACTGAAATTAACTCGATGACTTTCCTCGTAAACTACAGCGTAGAAATTTAAGTAACGCCGTTTCAAAAGGAAAATTTAAGTAATCGAAAATATAAAGTCCATTTAAAATGCACAACTTTTGCTCAAATCTTTACTTTAACAATGAAATAAAACGCCGGAAATCTTTAAATTTTAATCCCTAGACTATAATTTTTACTGAAACGTAGATGCGATAGCAATATTCGGATAGACGAATATGTCAATCCCTTTTTTATCACTGTAAATTTCGAAATGTGTCTATATGTCATGTTTATCAGGAATTTAATATACTTCCGTAAATAAATGTTTTATTGCGTATTAATGTTTTATTGGCCCTTTCAAATTTCTAGAGGGGCCAGGGATCTCTGCCCCAGCACCTATGCGGTCGTCCATATCCACCGATTTAGAGTAATGCCAATGTATAATAACATTTAAACTGAATCGTTGAATGCATGCCACTTTTTCTTCTCATTCTTTCGGTTTGCAAAACTTCGAGTGTATCTTATGCCCTATATTTACACTAACTCTTGATTTTATTTGCTTTTTGAAGTGTAGATTGAAGCGTTCCGCATCTCTTGCAAACCCGCCGGCTGTTTCTGGGTGTCAAAAGCCCCTCCCGCGTATTGTAATCGTGGCTATGTATTTCATAGTTTTATTTCTCTAAGGAACTTTTAAAGCAAAATAGAAAAAATTATGGTGCGGTCCTAACTGATCTTGACTTAATAACTCAAAAAGTTAATCTAACAGTCTCATAGTTTGGCGGATGTTTGCGGTGCACAATTGACGATATGTTACACGCTTTAAAAAGCAAGTCTTGGAAAACGCAGCTATGATTATCTCTGTGCTATGTGGGTCGCTGAGTTCGGAATCTGAGATTAGAAAGCAAAGGTCACAGATCCCAACAGGACTCGAGGCAGCTCAAAAGACTACGAGCGATTCGTTTATAATATTTAAAGAGTGAAATGATCTTCCGAAAAATTAAACCCGATTGAAAACCATAATTGTTACAAAAAATCATCATAGGACTCTTTTCGTCTTCTACTAATGCTACTTGATTCTGAACATCTTCAAGTTCTAGTGCGGTCGAGTAAAATTGTGTAGATTCCTTCCGTTCAACATGTGGAAGAATTTGGCGTGTGTCGTGTGCTTCGTTTTGTTTCTTTCTCTCACCCATTCTCGTTTATGCGAAAGGATGACGTCTTGTGACTTGTTCAGATTTATACGGACACACAAAAAACAAATATCAACAGTGGATGAGAAAACTGTTCGGGTAGATTTCTTAACATTGAGTTTGTACAACGAGGGTGTGGATTTGCGTCAAAAAATAGACACGCTTGAAAATAACTTGAAGCAGTTAACTTTGAAAAGAAATGCGTTACTTGAACAATCTACTGATGATTATGAATTCGACCGTGTTGACCACCATGGAGCGAATCAATATCTCCATCAGCTTATTATGGTACTGCGAAAATGGTTAACTGAGGTGCGAGGTACCCTCAACGTCACCTTCCTGGAAGCTGTGGCTCAGAATGAGGAAATAGAAAGGTTGAAAGCTGAAATAAGAGAAGGACATAACAAAGTTCACTCGCTCAAAGTTTTCATGAAAAATCAACAAAACGGATCTTGGAATGACAAGAAAAATGACACTTCCGAAGATGAGAATTCTCTTCCGACTAGCTGCCTGTATTGCAACGGAGATTCCAAAAGAAAATACGCTATGCTTGGGGCTGATAAAGGAATTCGTCTAGCAAGTGCTGAATTGAAAAACATAAAAATTTCGCTGGCCAATATAAAACTTTTGATGAACCAAACAGAAGAGCAGTGTTTACAAAAATTATCGCATTTAGCCACGAGAGTAGAATATCTCAATTTGAAGTTAAATTCATTTTCAGGAACGTGATCGACAAATGAATTAATTTATGCTATGTCAGTAACCAAGGACAATCAGAACCCAATGACTTCATTTAGTACTTGTACTGTATGTGATAAAAACTGAACTACATCTAGTGCCGGAGGTAGGCAATTTTGGGCCCCAAACGTAGTCCCCACACACACACACACTCCCCGAATAAAAATTAAAAATGTTAAAGTCTATCAAGTATCTATCCGAGTTATTTTATTTATTTCAACAAATAACAAAATTTACAATAGTTAAGGTAGAAAAAGGTTTTAAAAATATATTTTAAATAATAGTTTCAAGTAAAAATTTTCAATGATCAAATTGTACAATTTCCACGGTGACTCGCTCAAAGTTTTCATGAAAAGTCAACAAAACGGATCTTGGAATGACAAGAAAAATGACACTTCCGAAGATGAGAATTCTCTTCCGACTAGCTGCCTGTATTGCAATGGAGATTTTAAAAGAAAATACCAACACAACCAACATTTCCACTAAAACTCTAAAAATATTGGTTGTGTTTAGTTAGTGTTTAATAAAAATTAGTTGTTAAATACATTAAATAATAAATATGAATTTCAGTAGAACCTATTAGCATCATTTGACTGATTTTGAAGTCCTACTTTACAAGTAATGACTATAATTAACTATTTAAGGTAAAAATTTAATTGAAAATTGTATGAAATATGAGACCACTGTACCGCAACTTATAAAATTATGTTAACCAATTTCTCGAGTTAATTTCCTTTTCAAAATTTTTACTAATTTTTTCCCATCAGCCCCATCAATGGGTCTTGACTTGCAAGGCACTGTGTGATCCCAGTCTCTCCATGCCTAGTGCCAGCACAGACTACCTCTGTGAATAATTCAGTGACTTATTGTTTTATTTGCTATTTTAGCTAGACACAAATCTAAAAAAACTGTAGGTAGTGAAAAGGGGCATGTTAAATGCTCTCCCAAAACAAGGAAAGATCTAAATATTCTACTCATTGTTGCCCTGTAGGCACACTTCTGTTTAGTGTGAGTTGAACATTTGACAATTTTGATTGTTGGTGATGTGCCCCATGCAAGGCGAGTGCATTTGTCAAAACTATGTGTAAAACAATACCCAAGAAAAGACACAGGAATTCTAATAGCAACTCTTAATGGGTCCATTAATAATATCTCAATAATAAAAAATATGGTTCAGTCTTTGGAAGGCATATCTATACATTTTGCAATGTAGTACTTTAAAAAAAGAATCTATTTCATTTCCTATTTGAAATATTTATTATTAATTAAATATTTATTAAAATTGTAATTTTGACAATAAATGTCTGTAATTACAATTTTATTTAGATTTTCAAATTCAAAAAGGTAATTTAATCCCTTTTTTCCATTTCCACTTCCATTTCCTTCAAAAGAAAGCATGATTACCATAAGTGTGCACACTGGGGGAGCCAAAGGAGCTCTCCCTCCCTTTTGAAATTTTGAAAACGGCCCCAAAGCCTTTCATAATAAAACATTTTATTTCTGTAAATATGTTAAATCCCTGATTTCTCCCTTCGTAACATAACAATTTGGGGAAGATGGTGTCCAAGACATTTGGCAATCCTGTAAATGATTCAACCAAGAGTAAAGATTGGTTCCTCTACGGTTTTACATATTATCAACTGTATTTATTAATTGTATCATTGAAGTCATAATTTCATTCTCCATGTAGCATATTTTATTTACTTACTAGAAAAATATTCAATGAAAAAATATCCTATGAAGCTCAATGAAGAGCAGGGTCGGATTTAAGTAGTGCGGGGCCCCAAGCACAAAATTGTTTTGCCCCCCCCCTCCCCCCCCCCGAAAAAATAGCTCCATCTTTATTAAATAAAAAATGTATTATAGTACAAGTACTTTCTGTACAGATGCAAATGAAAACTGATAATTTTTTATAGAAATTTTTACTTGTGTTACATTTTTTTTACATTAAATACATTTTACATAATTTTTTTTCTGCTCTTCACTGCAGAAAATTGGTCGATGATGTCAGGAAGTAAAGGAAATAAAGTATAGTTAATATTAGACTAATTTAACATGTAATAAATATTTTTAAAAAATGTTTTGAAATTGTACATTTTGTTACACAGTAGACTACTTGATTAACTAATTATTTCACAGACAAAAAAATATGGTATGCGTATTTTTCCGAAACGCGGGGTCCCTGGTGAATGGGGGCCCCCAAGCAACTGCTTGTTTTGCTTGTAGGTAAATCCGGCCCTGATGAAGAGTAATATATTATAGCAATTACACTTTCTATTGCTAATGTTTCAAGATATGTGGTATGTATCTTTTTTGTTAGGAACTAGACTTTGTTTCTTCAGCATCTCATTCTTTGAGAGTTGTGCATAATGACAATTAAAATGATCTTCACAACAGTTATAAGATTATCATTGGTTACGTTAGTAACAGTTAAAAAATATATATATTGACATAGCTGCATATTATTTCTAATTCAGTTTAGCTATGTGCCATCATTTTAAGTATGAAATTCATGCAAGCTATGCAATGTGAATTTATTGTTTCTCATTCTGAACTTCTTTTTCTCATTCTTTCATTTATTTATTAATTAATGAGAATAAATTCAAATCCAATGATTTTTCACTTAATTTCAAATTTTGAAATTTAAGTATGGTTTGTTGCTCTCTACTGCTAAGAACTATTGTTACTCAGAAATGTATGGTATTAATAAATAAAAGGAAATTACTAGTAACAGTAATGAAATAAAATTGTGTTGATAATTATTATTACACATTTCTCCACTTGGTCACAGATGGAAGTTTGAACAATCAAAATGTAATTTGTATTAATTGTTATTTATTGATTGCTAATAAAATGGTATTCAGTAACATGTTAAGTATTTACAATCTCTGCATTTCATTTGCTAGAAATATGTTGATTGGAAAAATATACTATATATATATATATATATATATATATATATATATATATATATATATATATATATATATATATATATATATATATATATATATATATATATATATATGTGGGATTCGAAACTGGAATCACGTAGTATCGGGCTACAGTGGCGGCGCGTCGCGGGAGAAAGTAGAAGGAGTGAGGGAGTGTGGCGGGGGAGAAGGAGGAGTTAGTTGTGAGAAGTTGTTGTGTTCAAGTCGTTCATTGTATTTCCATGTATTTTTCAATTTATTTAATATAGTATTGTTTGTTTCGTTTAATTCGTGTCTTATTCCGTTCGCCCTAAACCCAAGATTCTACATTTGGGGGCTGGTCCGGGATATACGGGCGAATTCCGGAAAAAGTTCGGCGCGAATTGATGGAACATTGCAGAAGGAAAAGAGGTTAGCCGGGCGGGATTGTTGTGCGGATACGCGGAACGAAGCCAGTTGTACGGAACGAGTAGAAGACGACTACGAGTTCAGTTAAGTTCGTTCGTGTTTCGACGCAGATTCCACCGCAAGTCGAGAAAAGATGGCAGATGATGAAAAAAAGATTAACATGAAAAACGACTTGGACGACAAGAAAGTGAAGGGAGAGATAGACGAACAGAACGACAAGGAGACAAAAATTCAAGAGACGCCAAAACAAATACGGCAAACAGTCATGAAAGGAGGATCTGTAATCAACATCAAAGAAATCGAAACATTTACAGTTGCCAAGTTGCAAGAAGAATTGGAAAAATTGAAGTTACCGACTGATGGTAAGAAGTTGATTCTAATTGAACGATTGAAGACAGCAGCAATATTTTTGGGGAAAACTAATGACCCTGAGAAGAAGGACTTTATGAACAAAGACGAAGACGATATCAAAACAAAGAACGAAAGTAACACGGAAAAAGAAAATGATATGGACTCTGACGAATATTACGCACATTTTTTCAGTGACAATATAGGGGATAAAAGGAAAAAGGTATCGAAAACAGAGAAGAAAGTACTCGATAAGAAAAGTTCCAGACCAACGTCAAGTGAAAGTGAGTCAGAAGAAGAATTAGGTTATGATTCACTCAATTCCAAGAAATTGAGTTTGAATATGAAAAAAGGTAAGCTAAATTTTGACACGTCCGATTATTCAGAAAGTGATGACAGTTCTGATCAAGAGATGCTTAAACAACCCACAAAAACAAAACGGCGTGATCATAGATGGCGCGACATGCGCGAGACACGTTACGAACATGACAGGCGTGAATGCAACGAGCGTGAACACGACAGACGTGAACGCAATGAACATGAACGTGACAGACGTGAACGTGATCGGCGTGAACGTAGTAGACGAGAAGGCAATAGAGCCAAACATGAATTTACAATTCGTGATGTTGAAAATAGTTTGACAGAGTTTTCAGGCGATGATAAAATACAAGTTGAACAATGGCTCAATGAATTTGAAGATATAAGTAATTTGTTAGAATGGAATGATTTGCAAAAGATTATTTATGCAAAACGAATGCTTAAAGGCTCTGCGAAGAAATTTATGTTGACCAAAAAAATATCAACATGGAAAAAATTCAAGAAAGACCTGACGAAAGAGTTTACCACCAAACTCAGCAGTGCTACAGTACACAGCCAATTACGGAAACGTAAACGATTATCTGACGAGACGGCGAAGCAGTACATATACTCGATGATTGAAATAGCCAACCAAGGAACAGTAGATGAAGAAGCACTCGTCGAGTATATCATCGATGGAATTCAAGATTACGAGAGCAATAAAGCCATTTTGTATAGTGCAAGAAATATTCAAGAACTGAAGAAATGTTTTGAGGCATACGAGAGGATGAAGGAAAAATCAAAAGGACGACAGACAATTACACAGAAGGAAGAAAGCAAACATCGAAATAAGGAAAACAAAAATCAAGCTAGTTCAACAAAAGAGGATCATGGCAACAAAAATTCAGATGGGGAGCGGCCAGGTCAGAAACGGTGTTTCAGTTGTGGATCGAAGGAGCATGAAAGAGTCAACTGCACGAACAAAGATAAAGGACCCAAATGTTTTAAGTGCAATATGTTTGGTCACATTGCGCCAAATTGCACTAAGGAGAGTCAGAGTGTGGGATGTATAAGTTCAAACGACGAGGGTCTTATATCAATGAAGGTGAGAGGAAGAAACTACCGGGCGTTACTAGATACAGGCAGTGATGTCAATTTAGTACCAACTGATATCTACGAGAAGATAGGCCGTCCAGAAATGAGTCCAACGACGCGATGCTTCACCGGATTGGGGAACAAGACAACAAATCCTGTTGGGAGAGTCAAGCTGGACATCGAAATCGACAACCAGGTATACAGCACGCCATTTTATGTAGTTCCAAAAGACTCGATGAAATATAACTTTATCCTTGGACAAGAGTGGATTAAAGACATGGAGATCACCATTAGTCAGGGCAAAATCTCAGTGAGGCAAGTTCCAGCTAGATGTGAACAAGGACAAGACAACGATGGACTACTGTTAAATGCAACGTACACCGAATTCCATGAAGACTTGGAAGTGCTTCAATGTATTGCTGTAGACGAAATTGATGTTCCTGCTCCCTACGAAGCGAAGGTTCGCCAATTACTTGAAGATTACTCACCCCAGAAACAAGTGAAGACTAACATCGAGACGAAGATAAAACTGAAGGACGACGACCCAGTGTGTTTACAACCACGCCGATTAGCTCCGAAGGAGAAGAAGATACTAAGTGATCAGATCAAGGAGTGGCTTGAAAAGGACATTATCCGACCTAGTGATAGTGAGTATGCCAGCCCAGTAGTGATAGTACCAAAGAAAGACGGTTCACATAGAGTTTGTATCGATTTTAGACAATTAAATAAAAAGATTGTAAGGGATCGTTTCCCGATGCCATTAGTCGACGATAAAATTGATGCTCTTGTAAATTTTAGTGTGTTCTCCGTAGTTGATTTGAAGAATGGGTTTTTTCACGTCCCTGTAAAAAAAAATAGTCAAAAATATACTTCCTTTGTTACACCGGACAATCAGTATGAATTTGTAAAGACACCTTTTGGTCTGTGTAATAGCCCTACCAGTTTCTTGAGATTCGTCGACAATGTTTTTAAAGATTTAGTCAGGAAGTCAATTGCGATTACTTATATGGATGATATAATTATACCGGGTAAGGATTACGATGACGCTTTTGACAACTTAGTTCAAGTTTTGAAAGTAGCAGCAGAAGAAGAAGTAGCAGCAGCAGAAGAAGAAGTAGCAGCAGCAGCAGAAGAAGAAGTAGCAGCAGCAGCAGCAGAAGAAGTAGCAGCAGAAGAAGAAGTAGCAGCAGCAGCAGAAGAAGAAGTAGCAGCAGCAGAAGAAGAAGAAGTAGTAGCAGCAGAAGAAGAAGATGAAGAAGAAGAAGTAGCAGCAGAAGAAGAAGATGAAGAAGAAGAAGCAGCAGCAGCAGAAGAAGAAGAAGAAGTAGCAGCAGCAGAAGCAGAAGAAGATGAAGAAGTAGCAGAAGAAGAAGTAGCACAAGAAGAAAATAAGAAGTACCATGACAAACACTCGAAAGAAGCTCGAAATTATCAAGAAGGGGATATCATAGCGATCAGAAGAACCCAGTTTGGACCAGGTATGAAAAACAAACAAAAGTATCTGGGGCCTTACAAGGTCAGTCAAGTGAAAGGTAATGATCGATATGAGGTGATTCGAGTAGGAAACTTCGATGAAGATGGATCCATGATGACCACAACATCAGCAGATTATATGAAGCCATACGTATTTCCTTCAGAGGCTGAAGGCTTTCGAGGATGGCCGAATGTGGGATTCGAAACTGGAATCACGTAGTATCGGGCTACAGTGGCGGCGCGTCGCGGGAGAAAGTAGAAGGAGTGAGGGAGTGTGGCGGGGGAGAAGGAGGAGTTAGTTGTGAGAAGTTGTTGTGTTCAAGTCGTTCATTGTATTTCCATGTATTTTTCAATTTATTTAATATAGTATTGTTTGTTTCGTTTAATTCGTGTCTTATTCCGTTCGCCCTAAACCCAAGATTCTACATATATATATATATATATATATATATATATATATATATATATATATATATATATATATATATATATATATATATGATTTTCTATTTAGGGACCATCTATAAATTACATAATGCTAATTTTAAGTATTTTGAATACCCCCTCTCCCCTCCTGTAACATGCACTTGATCCACCCCTAAATAATCACGTAATCCTCGCAACAACACTCCCCTCCCAATTTACAAGTAAAAAAAAAAAAAAATTATACTACAGTAAAAGCAATTTGTATTAATTGAAGGGCTCAACAGAACAAGGGGCTATCCTCATTTTTGTGAAATTGAGTAAGTAGCATTATACAAATCTTCAAATATTATTACCTTAGTGTAATATGTTATTTAAATTTAGCACGACTTTATATTCAAGTGTACAGTGTTTAAAAGTTTGAAATGTATTGAGTTATATGAGGGAAGTTGAGGTAAAATCCTCATTTTCTCAGAACTATGTGTACATGGGATAGCTCCTTGTTCTGCTCAGCCCTTCAATTTTATTGGTGTTAATATTAAAATTTGTTATAATTGAGGTTATAATGAGTTGACTAAAGCTAATAATAAAATTTGGAACAATTTTTGTATGATGCAAGAAGAATGCATTTGTACGTGAAAGTGTTTAACAATAAGCCATTCTCACACCCTCGTGAAAGTTGCATGGGGAGAGCTTACTGCGCCAATTTAATTAGATTCTAGAATATAGAAAACTTTAGAATATTTTCTTAGTAATCTTACAGATTCAATAAAAAAATTAATGAAAAAAAATTTCCATTTCTTTTACAATCTACACATAATCACTTTCATTTATTTAATTTTAAAAAATTAGTATTGTAATGTTTTAGGATAAGAATGAAAAAAAAGGAATTATTTCAGCTAATGTTGAAACAAATAGTGTTACATAACACTAGGCTAATGCTCTCCTTACCCCTATGCAACACATCATAACATTGCCTCAACACCCCCCTCCCCTGTGTTTGATGTTATGTAATTTATGGAGGACCCCTTAGGGAATAATTATATTAATTCTTTCAACTTTCACATCCTATATTAAACACTGTGATCTTTTATGTAACTTCATACACTTTATTAAGAAAATTTATGTTAATAGCCAATTTACAGTTTGAAAAGTTTTGTATTTTAGGGTAGTTATATTTTGAAACTTTGGTATATCACAACAGTAATAAAATTCAATAAGGAATCAAATATCTATTAAAAAATGACAAAATATACTACAACTCTTAAAATATTTAACTGACAATTTATTATTCACAATTGTCTGGTAATTTATTAATCTCAATTACCTATTAGAGGAAAAAGAACGAATTTATCTGTAGAGTTTCCTGCGTGTCTCATGCAACCTAACCCAACCTGGCCTACCCTGCCCTGCACCAAACCTCTTGATTTCATCCTGTCCCATTACACCCACCCAGCTTCACCTTCTTCTTCTTCACCCTGCCCTACACCTCCTCATTCTGTATCACCAGCCCTCTCTGCTCCGCCCTGCCATTTGCTAAGAGCAGCTACAATCTGATGTTGCAAACTCCTGGCAAACATCCAGAAATAATTTTGAACTTCAATTACACCAAATTTAATCACACTATTGAAATGAATCATAAAACATTTTGTAGAAAATTGTACAGGCTTTAAGAAAGTTTAAATTCACTTTCATCAATTTACTCAATGTTTTCAAAATATTAACAATTTACTGAAAGCGTGCACACTTCAATTTTACTTTAGAGTAGAAAAAGGGAATAGGAATAAATTTCATGAAATCTCATGTAGACAGTAACTTTTCTCAAGTAGTCCAAGTTAGGTTGTAACATTATCTTTCGATAGAAAACACATCAAAATTGGTTTGGCTGTTTCAGAGGTTACTCTGGACAAACGGGCAGATAGAAATTGAAAAAGCAACTGAAAAGAATTTTATATCTAATAAATGAGCATATGAGAGTAACAAAAAGGCAGTTATTTTGGAAATGCAAACATGCTTGAATTTTGTTTATAGATTTGAATGCGATTTGAATATGTTCATGGAAAAATAGAAATTTATTTGGTTAATATTTCAATGAAACTTTAAGAACTCAATGTATATTTATTGTAGCGCATTCTCTGGATTCTTTCCCAACAATTCAGTGCTCATTTACTGTACTTTGATGCATGAATTAAGTGAGTTATCAAGTGTTTAGAAACTATCAAATTTATCTCATCCATCCCAGGATAGGCCAATAGTTACTGTTTTAAGAACTAAAATAAAGTACTTGAAGTGGTATTGTTATTGTGATGATTCTGACCTTCATTTTCTTTGTAATGTGATGAAGTTTGTAAAATGTGATTCATAATGTCATGCAAGTTTGAAGTTCATATACAGTGGCAGTTACAGCCGATTATGTGAGGGAGGGTAGAGGCTTGGACCCAATGCCCTCCCCTCCCCCCCCAATCTGCCACTGTTCATATACATGCAACAGAAAAAAAGCTTATGGTTATTTTTGCACTATCACCAAATCAGACTAAATCTTAGGATTTGTGAAATGCAACTGCCATGAGTTGAAGTCCAAAGTAGTTTTGAAGTCACTTTATCTAATGCATTGAGACCAGTTCTGATGTACTCAATGGTAGTTTGGTCTCCCTTCTTTGAAACTTCTGTAATTAAACTGGAGTCTGTCCAACACAAGTTTTTTTTAAGATAGCTGCTTGATATTTGAGACTTCCTGATCCTCAAATTTTATTTTATGTATTTTTGCATATTTTGCCATATTTTAAGGTTATTGCATATTTCTGCATATTCAATGTAATTTGTGGAAAAATAAGGAGAAAATAGTAATAATTTATTAACATCAAATATCTTGAAATTGGTGATTTATAATTTATAGTTCTTGAGATTCATGGAACAGCTCACCAAACACCATGAAGAAGTGAATATCATTTCAGTCTCAAAAATGTTGCCAACAGATGTAGATATAAGTATTTTGCTAGTACCATATGTGCGACGAAAGGTAAGATTGAATTTCGAGTGAGGGGACACAGGCCGTCACACTCAGGGTCTCAGACTTGAATAAAACATAAATCAGTGATAGACCACATTTTTCTTATCAGTCAGAAATCATTTCCTAGTAAGCAAGAGCATTTGTGAGGGTATCACTGCATTGTGTGCGCACTAGTCGTCAGTAGGGCCTACCAAAGAAAGATCTAATATCAGGTAGCAATGCTGCATGCTCAATGCATAATATGTTTCAATACAATACATAATATATTGGGCATGCCCAATGTATAAATAAATCTGAACAAATGAACCAGCTTTTCAGAAACAAATTTAGAAATTTATTTAGTCATAAATTTTAAGAATTCATCATCATCAACTGACCAGAAATTAGGCTTTACAGCATTTATCTATTGGTCTATTACAGTATTCTTGGTAGATTATTAGTCTTCCAAGTGTTCCTGCTTTTACCACCTCTTTTGAGGTCTGCCTCAATCTCTGATCCCTCTTGGTGTGTGCTTTCAGATTAATTTTGACAATCTGTTGATGTTCATTCTCTGTAAATTATCTTTTAATCTCCTTTAAGACTGTTCTATATTTTATACTCAACTTTCCTCCATCATTACCCATGTTTCATAGCCTTACAGGACTTAAGGTTTAGCAGCTATATTGTGGAATTTCAGTTTTGGTTTCAGGTCCATGTCTCTGCCAAAGTCTCTTTTAATTACTCCACACATTCTATTGTAGTTATAAAGTTTGTTTTCTAAGTTTTGCTGAGTTTAGTTGTATACACTTCTATTTCCAAGGTATGAAAGTTTATTTACTTATTCCTCTAATTTTCTATTTATTAATCATTTGTCTCTCTGTTGTTCCATGCCTTGTATTGCCATAACTTTTATTTTGATCTGCCATCTTTGTGGAATATTCTTGGGCTACTTTTGTCAATTCAAAAACTGCTCTTTGTTAATTATCTTCATTACCATTATGATAGTTTGGACATTAGTTTTTAAGATTGTATCAATCTTTTTGTCTTATGTGATCTGTATTCCTTATCAAACTTTCCTTTTCCAGTTTTTCCCTCTCCAATTTTAATAATTTTTTTATGTAAATATAAAATGTTCTTTGTTCAATGGATTTATTTACCTTTCTCTAAATCTACTTCCCATTCCCAAATATTAGGTCATGAACAAATTATTTAAAAAAAATATTTTTCTACTGATCTTGTTCACGTTTCAAAGAGGCAATTCAAATTTCACACACAATTCAAATTTTTCTACGCATATTATGCAATACATTGTAGTAAAAATCATTTATTTTCTTGTGAATTTTATATTACATATTTGTTGCGTACTTTAAAGATTTATGTGGCATATTTTAGGCATTTTTACTGCCTAGATATCTAATCATGAGTATTCTAACTTTGCATTGCAGATAGATTTACCAATCACTAAGATCTCTCTCGAGAGAAATCTGATCTTTATTACCTGTATGGAATTGTTGGCACCATCAGTTGTCTGCTGCTACTCAATCAATAAATTTTCAAAAATTTGGCCAAGGCTAATATTGTACCCAGCAATAATTTTAACTCAAGTTTTTTTAAAGAATGCAAGATATTTATCACTTCAATTTCAATAACTTTTACTGATATTAATTTGTAATTATACTTCATGCTTTTGATTTATATAATTCAACAAGATGCTACTTGTATTGATATCTTTGGTTTATTCATTGACAAATTGTTTGTATCTTTGAAATAAATAAATAAATAAATAAATAAATAAATATTCTCACACTTTTCTCTTGATGTTCTTTGAAACAGATATAGTGATTATTGTTTCTGTTGTCTAAAAACGTTTGTTCTTCAGAAGTATTCATGTGTTTTTGTAAAACTTCAAATAATTTTTAACTTCATACTCTGGATTCATCAATGCTATTCACTTCTTTTTCTTAATCCATATCAATCATGAACTTTTTAAAGCACCAAATTCATTTAACCCTTGCAAGTGAGGGAAATTGAAACGTGAATTTTCATGAGGGATATCTTCAACAACCTACAAAAAAGTGAAAGCTGTCACATCAGGAATCAGCATCTACTTGGCTGTCTGGAAGACACCACATCCTAGGCACAGTAATCAACATTTTTGCCATCACGCTGTGACCTTCTCCCCATGTCACAGCAAGATGGCCATCTGTGCCCAGTATGCGGCATCTCCCAGACAGCCAAGTAGACACCCTACAATAAATTTAAAAGTCACATGTTTAATATCAAATTCAGCTGGAAAGAAGAAAAAACACCAATAATATGATGCCAAATTTAAGTTTTTATTTTATTGAAATGTCACAGTTAGGGACCTGATTTCAATGCAACATATTTTTCCGCTGTTGCTAGAAATAATAATTCTCAGTTGAGTATGTTCATGAAACTCAATTTCCAATCATTTAAATGTGATTTTATTATAAATACCTTGCACATTTGGCTGTTTTCCTAATAAGTGAATTATTTTTCAAAACTGCTAATTATTATTCATATTTTGCTTGAAAACACTTATTGTCATTCACAATAATTTTATACATTTAATTTAATAAATCTAATTTTTAATACTGTGATTTGCACTTATATATACATGGTTCATTGTATATAATATAAACTTCCTGCATCTAAATTATGTTTGATATTTAATAGGAAAATCACAATCATATCCAGTATTACTTATCACAGAGTCATTGAAAATTGGAAATGCTGATGAAGTATAGAGTCCCAAGTAATAATGTTTGTTAAAAAGAAGTAAAGAGTTTTTATATGGAAATTACACTATTGAAGGAAACTACAAAATAAAAATAAAAATGTAATATGAAAACTACACTTAAACAAGTCATAACACACACATTACAACTTGATTGAGGATACTTAGCCACAATGACTGAAAACACGTGTCGCATGGAATGTCTGAGATCTCCTTCAACTTCAATGATGTTACTTTCAAGGAAAATTGGAGTGGGAAAATTTCAACAGAAAGGATTAATTACCTTCCTGAAGCAAATATGCATCATTACACTTTTCCCAGAGATATGGTTTTAATAATGCTAGGAATGTAAATACCCTGTGTGATTGTTTAGAGGCTAAGAGATAATCTTATAAGGAGAAATACCATTACAATGAATATTTAACTGCATAGCTAATGGAACAGGCTGTTACACCTAAAGACTTTATAGTTGATGATGATGATGATATCAAAAAATAGTTTATTATTTTATTACTTCAAGAAGTATTTAATTATATTCCTTCTTTATTTTGTCTTCAAGGAAATAAATTCCAATTGTCTTTTTACTTGTGCAAATAAAATTTTAGTGATACTTGCTGCCAGTTTCAAGAGCTGATTTATGAATTTTACTGACCTATTAAAATCATGAAAGACGTGAAATGAAATGTAAATATTATATGGAAAAGCATTGATGGAATGAGTAATATGGTACTTAGCATCCATCATATCCTAGGTACTTTAATGTTCCCAGTCATCCGACTCCTTGTTATAAGAAATTTGGAAGTGAACTCTTGCCGAAATTTAATGCATCAAGCAACGTTCAATGAATATGAAAATAATATTAAGAACTTTTAGCCTCCTTATGTTTGGTTTTTGAGAATAATGTAGAACATTCCACAGAAAGCCAGGAAAGGCTGTTCTGTCCCAGAATTGCAAGATGTTAATAAATTTTTATGATAACTCATGGAACTTGTGAACATTAAATTTGTAGAGCAAAAACACAATTAACCTTTTTCCTTTTGCATTATGCTCAACTCCAAATTGAACATTCACACACTCATGCATTCCAAAAAAAAGTCGTATTTTCTTGAAAATGTACATTTTTTTAATTCAGATATGTACATTAAAAAATGTATATAAATGTTATACACCAGTGCTTTACAGGTATATCACAGATTTTACAAGAAAAACAAATGTTTATATTCAAAGAAGGCAAGAAATCTAAGGATATATATACACATTAATTCTTGCTGTATTTCTTCTTTTCCTCTCCACGAATGGATGTCTGCTTGAAACCACTAGCTGGTATTAGAAAAAATCCTTCATCATTCCATTTTCAGGTTTTCATTCTTTGAAACCTTCCCTTTAACTATTCTGATGCATATTACAGACATGTACAAGTAAGGTTTTATACAGAGAAATGTTCCTTAAATTGAATGTGGCTATTTTCTGACAACATGAGTGTTTTGAAAGGTAATTCACCTCCATGTTTATACAATTTTTCTCAAAAAAAAAAATTATCAAACATAGTGGCAAATTTTCATCATCGTAATGAACAGAATTAGCTAAAACATTTTATTTTATAATAGAAGTGACCAAGGTTTTTTGAAAATCAAAATGGAGCATTAAATAACTTTATAATAAAAGTGGTCAATAACCGACAGAGTAGCAAAGTCAACAAATATAATCTTATTTCTTCACAGCCACCTCCACTTAAAGGACGGATATTCCAAGCTTCAACATAGTCATTGCAAAATAAACTTCTTGAACTGCAATAAACATTTTGCCTGTGCATCATACATATCTAAACTTCCTCCAGGATACAAGATTAACCAGAATACATCAAAACTTCCTCCAGGACACAGCAAAAAGGACAAAGATTACCATATCAGCTGGAGTGTGTCCTGTTTCTCTTGCTTCACATTTGGCATTGGGACATACATGCACTGATGAATATGTATAGATAAAATCTTTTCTAATAGTAACAGATATATGTAGTATGTTAGAGCTCTTTGCAATTTTTTACCTTAAATATCAAAATATTTATCTTATTTGCTAAGAACAACAATCTGTGATAAAGCATGTACACACCATCATCAACAGTATTCTGCAAGGTAAAAATTAATGTTAATAAAGCTCAATATCTGACATTTTAAAGAACACTTCTGGAGATGCCTCTAACATTTACACCTGATGATGCTTGGAAACTTTTTTCAAAAGGTTTGTAACTATTGGAACGAATTTGCATAGGGAGAAACGTTTTCTTTTCTTATTACAATTGCTTCATAGCAATTTCTGAAATAATTTGAAGAAATCCTGGCAAATAAGCTCACAGCACTTTGCAGTATTGACAAGTCCTTTAAAGGTAACTTATCATCCACAACACAGGTAACAATTTTTTTTAGAAAATTATATATAAATTACTTCCTAGCAGAGCTATATTACCAAAACCTTAGTGTTCAAAAGTTATTTGAACTGTAACAACTACAATTCAAAACAGTAAAATTCCACCACATTTCAAAATTTTTATTTGGGGTTTGTATGATTCATTTTGAAAATCTGCATAACTATCATCCAAGAGCAGGGAATTGGAATATATTTTTTAAATATACTTCTTATCCAGCACATGAATGATGTATATGCACAGTATTGTCTACAAAGCACATAATAACTAAGCTCAAATTACTGATGTGCAAATTCTTACCAACAACAATAAACAGCTATTTGAAATGAAGAAAGCACTGTTTGACAGCACTGCCTTTTCAATCAATTATGTTTCTTCCCGAGATTCTTGTAGAATGTGGCTTAAATCACACAAATCAGTCTTTCTCCAATGACATTTCAAACACTATTCACTTCACACCACACATCTTCTCAAGAGTTTAAGTGTGAGTCCATTTTGCGGGCCACAATTATTTCAGTATTACTGAAACAAAATACTTATTTTTAGGTACTTAATTGTCAAGTTAAGGAGAGAAGGTTTAAAAAGAAGCAGAATGTAATGAAATAATGTTTCCCTACAAGATAACAAAAATAAGATCAAAAAAAGATGAAAGATAATGGCTATAAATGAAAAAATAATCATAAATAGAAATATACAAGACACATGAAAAGAAAAATAATGATATTGTAGGTTAAATATACAGTCAAACAATTTTAAATAACTGAAGTAAATTACCTAGTGTACTTAATTACTTTTAACTTCCAGAAGTTGAGGATAATTTTCAACAATATTCAGTAACATTCCATCAATGTAAGACCGTAGTTGGGTGTTCACTTCCTGTTGTTCCTTGAGTGCTGTTCGCATCTGTAAAAACAAGGTAGAAACAGAACTGTAATTTAAAAAACCTCGTAAATTGCAATGTATTAGATTATTCAACAAAAACCTACTTAAGAACATTTAAAGGATGTAAATTCTGCAAGCGGCATTTATTAAAAAATAAAGTATACAATTTAGGATATAGTTTTCATGTTTTTCCAATAACAAGTATGATATACATGAGTATATTTCACATGAATTAAGAGTGTTTCTCTAAGGTGCATTTAAGATTGTTTACAACTTCTACTGAGTATGTTTTAACAAATGATCTAGCTGTAGAAGATAATGTATATATGTAATTAGAACTTTCAAGAAATAGGGCAGATGGTATTGGAACGGGTTATCAATTGGTATTGGGTGAAAACATACACAACTACTTTAAACTATCATCTACACTCGTATTTAAAAAAACTTTAAAACACACACACAATACAAGCCATGCTATTCTGATGCAAATGCAGTTCAAACAATACATAAAATATCCTTGAACCTGCCTAGATAAAACATACCAATAATGATATTTGTGCTGGTAATACACACCAAGCTTCAGAAAATGAAAGTGTGCAAAAAGTTAAATGCAAAGAAAAATAACGGGGTCTTGAAAGAAATTAAGTAATGAAAGCAGATAGATATAATGTAAGTATGATATAATCAGAAAATTGCAGACGCAGCCCCAAAAATGTTTTCATTGCTTTTGAGTTTTTTAACCGTACAGAGCCCAAATATTTGAAATGACTAATGTATAATGTAGCATACGATCGACAATTTAATAAAACACAATATGATTAATGAAAATGGAAGTAAACTAAAAATTCATCTTAATGAACACTGAAATTAAAAGCCTTGATCTAGAGAAATAAATTAAATTAAGTTATATTTGTTACATTCTAAATATTAAAAAAATCATGAATAAACATTGATATTTTATATAAATGTAATAGTTATGTTCAATTACTTCCTAGCATATGTAAGCCAAGCCATGTGAAGCAAATGTGTGTAAATAGTGTTTCGGTGAATATGAAACATGAATACATGTGAATACGTGAATGTATATGAAAGCATGCACACATCCATGCCATGTGCATCTATGCATGTGTGTCAAAGCAAGCATTTGTGTGTGTGTGCATGCGCATGTGTGTGTGTGCACACGCATGTGTGTGTGCACGCGCATGTGTGTGTGCGCGCGCATGTGTGTGTGCGCGCACGCATGTGTGTGTGTGTGTGTGTGTGTGTGTGCGCGCGCGTGCATGTCAGTAGTGTGTGTACAGGCACATGTGACTGTGTGTATATTTGCACTTATTTGTGCAAGTGAGTACATGTGCGCGCGCGTGTGTGTGTGTATGTGTGTATTTCTTGATAATAATACTGCATTTTATGGATTTTAAAACTGAATTAATTTAGTACCAGATATTAATTAATAGAGAAAAATTAAAATAAAGTTACAAAGTTAATGGAAAAGCAACAGGCTCAATATTTAATAGCAGTGCATAAGATGTTATCAGAGAACTGAATTTCAAGAATGAATATTTTTTTTTTATTTCAGAAATAAATTTTATATTTTCAGAACCATACATTACAATTTCCTGTGAAATAAGAGTGAATGGCATAAGTGGGTAACTGGAGGTATCAATTCTTAAATGAAGATCATCCATTTGCCGATTTATTTAAATAGCATAAATGAGGCTCATTAACAAAACCCAATATTTTTCTCAATTCTCTAACTCACAGCTGCTTACAAGTCCCATGCGTCCCACGAGTCCACATCAGAATGTGTGCTATTTAACAGAGGATGTTCAAGAAAATGTCTGATTTTTACAAATTAATTCATTTGAAAGTGTTTAGTATAACAAGTCTGGTGAAGTTTTATTTTGCCTATTTTGACAGAAACCCCTTTTTAGGAATTTTTGTTTTTAATGCATTTCTACAAACTGAAGAAATACTAAAAATACCCATGTTATGCCCTACTAAAATCTTAACTGAGCAACAAATTCTTCCTAATTAAATATAATAATGAATTTTCTTCCATTTACCCTATACTGTCTGGTGTCCCTCGAGGAAGTGCACTGGGACCAGTAATAAATATGTACTATAAACTTTTGACTTGCCTACAACCCAAAAAAAAGTAACAGCAACATTTGTTAACAATACAGTAGTTCTACCTTCAGACATATAGATTACTTCAGGAATATCTCAACAATTTACATACATTGTTAAAAACTTGGGAATATAAGCAAATGAAAGCTAATCAAATCCCATTACTTTCACCATGAGAGAAGAATTTACCCCCACTGCAAATGAACCAAACTGACCTATCAGAAACATATCCATTTAGATAGTTTAGGAATAATACATCTTAAAAAATTCAAGCCTCTGGATTTACCAGATTCTGAAGTGCTACAGATGTTATATATGTATCAATTTTAGTAATGAAGAGAACTTGTAGGTCACTTGTATTATTTATTTGTTTGTTGCCCAACAATGTTATAAATTAATTTTCCCTCTCAGGTTATATTGTTTTAAACACAAATATTCTGCTAATTTTAGATGCAAGTGCAACATCTCTTTTCCCGTTCAACTTCCAATTATTTGTTTCCCTTTTCCTAGGTTATTTTTAAATTGTGTAATGCCTTTTTAGGCACCTAAAGTTAAAGTTTTAATGTCGGAACGTTTCATGACCAGTAATGATATTCCTCCCTCTGTCCAGTTTGCCCAAGGAAGCTTCCACCCTCATTTTGCCTCCATTAGCCTATCTCAGGTCTTATTGACCAGATGTAGTGATAGGTAATGGTTGAATGGTAGCTGGGGAATGTGATATACAGAACTGTGAGAAGGCTGGCATGCCACAAAAACCTGATGGAAACATCCATGCTTATGCAGGATAAAACCCATAGCCTTCGATGTAACAGGGGCACACCTGCCCTGAGATCTTGCACCACTTAGGCTTTCTTACTGCCCTTCTTTATTTGTAGACAGATTATTGAATAATTTTTTGGATTTAAGTTCTACCCAAAATGATCCTACAGAATATATGGTAATCTATTACAGGCTAGTTCTGGAGTTTGGCTCTACACATTTAAAGCATAAACCTACCTTCTCATATGATAGATGCCCCAGTGTGCTGCCAGAGAGCTGTGAAGGAGAGCAGAACAACATTGAAAGCAACATAAGCGTATCCACCCTGACCATGTTCTCTGAATAGCTTCATGCATTTGGACAAGCTACAAAGGCACCCCACAACCAAACTGTTAATCTAATGCACAAAAATCTACGTAGTGCAAAAGAAGAAAATGTAAGAATATACCTATTTTAACACAGAATAAATCTTAAACTGCAAATTGCTACCTCAGTACTCAAGGTGTGACTCATGTCTTACAACACAATGCTTTTTATGTCTACCAAAATAATCAGCCAATAAATACACAATACTCTCCACAGAACCATTAATAAAGCACATTAATATAATCATAAAGAATAAGCACACACCAATATTTTGTTCTATTGTAATGCAAAAGATTGATAATGATGGGTACATGGGAAAAGGAAATTTGGAAGAATAGCTAGGAAAAACTATGACAAATTAAGACTGTAATTTTTGAATACTTCTTGAGAGTTGAATAAAAGTTCCTCTGTGAACGTGTGTAAAATAGTTTTTGAACAGGAAAACTACAGCAAACTATTAATTTGGAGAAAGTGGAACTCTTGCTTTAATTCAAATTCCCAAGTTTTAGTTCAGTAAAATTTAAATTTAATAATCAAAGAAATAGAAACTGATAAATCATTTTTAATAAACAGTGAAGCACTCATACATCTACAGGAAACAGAGTGTGAAATTTTCAAAGGGAACAAAACCACTCCTCTGGTGAATTGTTTTAAAGTTGGGCATTATTTTAATTTCACGGTTTGGCAGAAAAAATTTAATGTCAACTAATAAAAATAATAGTTGACAAACAATTTTGAAAAATTGGGGGAATTAATAACAAATCATGCACCACTGACCTCTTCTCCAGACATTGCTTCAAGTTCTGCAGCAATGCTGTTTCCACTACCGAGTAGATTACGACCTTCTTCAACTCCTCGAGTTAATATTTGAGCTTGTAAATCTTCATTTGTTTCACGCAGACCTGAAAATAATAAAAGTTTAAGGTAGAGTTATTGCTACACATCTACCGACTAAAACTCCTCTATTAACACGTTTATTTTTAGGGCTCACTTTTATTTTCTTGACGTAACCTGCTAAGTTCACTTTGCAGTTCTGCAAGGTGTGCACTGTGTTGACTGTCTGCAGGATTTGATACTCCCTGTTCTTTACGAAGTTGTTCTAGATCCCGGCTCAGCTCGTCAACAAGCTACAAAATAAAATATTATTAACTTAAGAACATTTAGCAATATGCTTAAGAAGCATTGAATATCAAATTTGGCAATGGCATAAATAATATAAGCATTAAGTTTTTATACTACTTCATGATATGATAATATATAAAACAGAAGGAGGTACTACATACCAAAGCTTTGTATTAAACATCAAGTAGCCTTTTTTTTTCTCTCTCCAAGATTTAGAAGTGAATTATTTTTAAAATCTTCAAAAAGAGAAATTATAAACTCTAACAAAGAAACCTCAAGTAAGTGGCAGGAAGAAAGGAGTAATGCAAGCATGAAGGAACTAAATAGATGAACAAATGAAAGGGAAAAAATAAGTAAAAAAGACAAAAGAATGAAAAATGGAAGAAGAAAGAAAAGAGAGAAAGACACGAAGAAAGAAAAGAGAGAAAGACACAAAGAAAGAAAAGAGAGAAAGACACAAAGAAAGAAAAGAGAGAAAGACACGAAGAAAGAAAAGAGAGAAAGACACGAAGAAAGAAAAGAAAGACACGAAGAAAGAAGAGAAAGAAATTGAGAAAGAAAAGAGAGAAAGAAACGAAGAAAGAAAAAGGAACGAAAGAAAAATTGAGAAAGGAGGGGAAAAAGAAAGATGGAAGGAAATGGTGACGGGCGAAAAGAATGGTTAACATAAAAAAAATTAAGTTGAATAAACGAAGAGATCAGAACGAGATGACTGAGAATGAGAGAGAGGAATAAAGTGACAACCTGCAGAAAGCAGGTGGTGGTGGTGGTGGTGATGGTGGCGGTGGTGGTGATGGTAGTGATGGTGATGGTGGCGGTGGTGGTGGTGGTGGTGGTGGTGGTGGTGGTGGTGGTGGTGGTGGTGGTGGTGGCGGCGATGGTGGCGGTGGCGATGGTGGCGATGGTGGCGGTGGCGATGGCGGTGGATGGCGGTGGCGGTGGCAGTGGCGGCGGCAGTGGCGGCGGCGGCGGTGGCGGCGGTGTCGGTGTCGGTGTCGGTGTCGGTGTCGGTGTCGGTGTCGGTGTCGGTGTCGGTGTCGGTGTCGGTGTCGGTGTCGGTGTCGGTGTCGGTGTCGGTGTCGGTGTCGGTGTCGGTGTCGGTGTCGGTGTCGGTGTCGGTGTCGGTGTCGGTGTCGGTGTCGGTGTCGGTGTCGGTGTCGGTGTCGGTGTCGGTGTCGGTGTCGGAGAGGGGCAGTGAGAGAAAGAGAAAGGGCGAAGGGCGCACCTGCGCGCTGGCCGCCTGCTCCCGCGCCGCCTCCTCCCTGGAGCGGCGCTCGGCGTCGCGCACGGCCAGGGCCTCCGCGCGCAGCGTCGCCGCCGTCGCCTCCGCCTCGGCCAGCCGCTCCTCCGCCGACGCCTTCTCGCCGCGCAGCCGCTCCATCTGCGCGCGCAGCCGCGACGTCTCCTCGCGCAGGCTGCCGGCTTCCAGCTCCAGCGTCTGCAGCCTGCGCACGCGAAGGTTCGCGGACGTTGCGATTTTACCGACATCGGGGCGTTCGATTGGCACTCGACTAGGATCTTCCCAGCTTCGCAAGGGCTACAGGGCTTCTTATGGAAGAAACGAGTGCTCCAATGAATCAAGGAGAGCACAGCGTCTTTTCTAAATTCCCATTAAATTCGCATTCTCTGACAAAGGAAAATCATTACTTGAAAACCAAGGTGCAACTATCGTAATAAAATACATTTAATAACATTTCGAAGAGAAGCCAAATTTAATAAAATTAATTTCACCGAAAATAAGAACCGTTGGAGTATACCAGATCCATGATACTGTAACAAGTTTCTTTGTTACAGTATCATGGATCTGGAATACTCCAATGGTTCTTTTATTGGTGCTGTAATCACAATAAATGAAAGTATGAGCACAAACATGATATACGCATCGCAAGGATTCGTGACAGTTAAAAACTGTCTTTAACGCAACGGTCACACGATAGAAACGCATTCGCTTTATGCGGGATTCAACCCACAGCTTAGCTCCCGGGTAGAGCGATTTGTCGCTTCATTGGGTCAGCTAATACAACAGACAAGATCAAATCCATCGAAAATAACTCACTTGACAGACCGGGCCGCAACAAGAGATGCGTCCCTTTTGGACGCCGACGGGGAACTGGTGTGACTGACTGGCACATTGCTGTGATTTGCGTTGCTCGTTGAGATAACGTCAGCTAAATAGACACTGCCTGACTGACAATTCCTGACTTTATCGTCGAACGACCGTGTGCCACTTCATTGCAAGTTGTTTTCATAATTATCAATCCCTGCTTGACGTTATTTAACTTGATTTTTAGCAACTTACCAGGAAAATTATTCGACTGTTGTGAAATGCATAATATTGTTTAATTTTGATGATGTAAAGGATTTAAACAGAGAGCTTGTCCCAACTGAATATTGAAATCCCTTATTAGAACTTGTGCTGTTAGGAATTTATTGAATATTTGCGAGTACACGAAACAGTATTGCAAAAAATTCCGTTTTATTTTTTTTTTGACCCTCAGTTATTGCGATGAAGAGTAAACCACCCAGAAGAAGAAAAATATCTCCAATTTTGTGAAGGGTTTTAACACTACGAAGTTTACAACCGAGTAAGATAAATGAAATCGTTTATTCTTAATACCGATTTCTCTACGATATGACTACGATACTTTCTTATGATACATATTGCGAAAACAAGAGAAAAAAATCATTACGGTATATATGAATACGACATGACATGACAACAGGACTCGACCCACAATAATTCACCGGTTCCCTCTCTCGATATGTCTCACGGCAAAAATGATAAATGCTCGCTTCTCTTCCAAATACGCACGGTCGCAACCAACATCAAGTGGAAGAGACAAGATTTAAGAACAAATAACACAAAGAGAACAAAAATTGTAACAAATATTGTACTTCAGCTTCTGGGTCAATGACCCCCATCTCGATCATGTTTTCGTCTAGTTTGCCTGATCCTTGAACAAATGCTGAGATGGCTCCTCGTCTTACTTCTGGACATAATGTAACTTCAAATTAACTTCTCCCCATAGCACGTCACACACAATTTTTAACTGTTTTTGGCGTAAATAAAGAAATAAATAAGAATCTATGATGAACCATCCACGGCCAGCTACTTTATTTGATACCAAATTAAAATAATTCTGCTGATCGCTCATGATTAAAATCGCAACATGATCGATACATGATTAAAATCGCAAAAACCATTGCGTTGTGAATTACATTGCACTTTCTCTAACGGTCAGTTATCAATATTTTGAATTTGTAATCAACTACTCAATTATGACAGGCAATTAAAAATACTGAATTTACGCAAAGCAATATAACTTCTATCATTAATAACTTTTATATTAACTACGCTTATAGCACAACGGAAAGGATACTTTGCTTCCCTGAACAATTGAATCGGTTATTCCGAAACGGCCTCATTTCCAACAGCTGTTCAGTAGTTGGAAAACGCTTTTCGGGAGAGTAGGCCTATTAAACGTCAAGAGAACCGCAACTGCTTATACTATTATTAAAGAATAGTGGATGCACGTAACAAAGCTAAAAGAGTATTCCAAATCAAATGGCGAGCGTAATAAACGAGGCCGTAGTGGTGCACGATTATCCAAAACCTTTCGGACACGGTTTCTCTTTTGATTCTTAATTATGATGCCTTAATGTAAGTAAAAGTGCAGGGTGTCACCAAATGTGATCGTGCTAATCTTGAAACGCCAACCCTCAGTCCTATCTTTTTGCTGTTGCACTTCCAAGATAATAAAGTATTTGTTACGAAATGTTATTTCATACTGTTTCGTTTCTCGTACATCGTTTTGAGTTAATGTGCATTTTAGAAACACGTGAAGTGAAAAGTTACTCTGTAGATACAATTAGAGCCATTTCAAGATGTTTTTTTAGAAAAGTGGCCCATGCGACCCTCTTTAACAAGCTCCACTTCCCTCAAAGGAACTTGGTGAACTTGTAGGTTTGTGTTTTCTGGTAAATAGGTAGTTTCTGAGAAATAGAGGTTTGTTTGACCCCGACCAAACGACTATTACTATTAATGTTTATACATTACTTTTGAGTTGAAGATTTGAACAAGTATGCTACTACCACTCCGTCGTATTTAAACAGTCGTCTCCTTTAAAACAGTCGGGTGGTTGTGTTTTATATCGAGCAATAACCCAGGAGCAGATCCACAGACAAATTTGAGATGAGAAATTAAAAACGTTTAAGTTTAATGCGTCATTACAGATTTTGTAAAACGTCGCAGGCTACACTCGGCTCATGCTGCAATACGATTTTATTCGTTTTTTTTTAATACGCGAAAACAATTTTACTTGAATGTTTCGTGACAAGTTAAAATTAATAGTTACAGCAAAAGTTTCGTGTGTGGGGGGGGGGTATTTCCCCTCATTTTTCCCTCCCCGTGGATCCGCGCCTGAATACTCCCGTTTCAACAATACTTTGAAAAGAGCCGCGAAGCTTCTCTCCCGGATCCGCCACCGCGTCCGTTCTGCATTCGAGGCCGTCTACTCACCGGATGCTGTAGTTCTCGACGTGCAGCTCCTTCTCGCGGTCGACGCGCGCCATCATCTCGCGGTGGCGCCGCTGCTCCTCCTGCAGCCGCTCCTCCGCGCGCAGCTCCGCCTCGCGCAGCTGCTCCTCCAGCATGTGCACCCTGCGCAGCGCGCGCCGCGGTCAGTACGGCTCACGCCCTCCGCTTCACACCCGTCCACGACGTGCTTACCCCTTCCAGTGGGTCTACCCGGTTTACCCGTCCGGGCAGTTTAGTTTTACCTACACTCTCTTACCCGTTCAAACTGTTTTACCCCTACCGTTTTACCTGTCTGGACTGTTTTACCCTTTTACCCGTTCGGACTGTTTTACCCCTACCGTTTCACCTGTCTGGACTGTTTTACCCTTTTACCCGTTCGGACTGTATTACTCTTTTACCCTTTCGGACTGTATTACTCTTTTACCCTTTCGGACTGTTTTACTCTTTCACCCTTTCGGACTGTTTTACTCTTTTACCCTTTCGGACTGTTTTACTCTTTTACCCTTTCGGACTGTTTTACTCTTTTACCCTTTCGGACTGTTTTACTCTTTTACCCTTTCGGACTGTTTTACTCTTTTACCCTTTCGGACTGTTTTACTCTTTTACCCTTTCGGACTGTTTTACTCTTTTACCCTTTCGGACTGTTTTACTCTTTTACCCTTTCGGACTGTTTTACTCTTTTACCCTTTCGGACTGTTTTACTCTTTTACCCTTTCGGACTGTTTTACTCTTTTACCCTTTCGGACTGTTTTACTCTTTTACCCTTTCGGACTGTTTTACTCTTTTACCCTTTCGGACTGTTTTACTCTTTTACCCTTTCGGACTGTTTTACTCTTTTACCCTTTCGGACTGTTTTACTCTTTTACCCTTTCGGACTGTTTTACTCTTTTACCCTTTCGAACTGTTTTACTCTTTTACCCTTTCGGACTGTTTTACTCTTTTACCCTTTCGGACTGTTTTACTCTTTTACCCTTTCGGACTGTTTTACTCTTTTACCCTTTCGGACTGTTTTACTCTTTTACCCTTTCGGACTGTTTTACTCTTTTACCCTTTCGGACTGTTTTACTCTTTTACCCTTTCGGACTGTTTTACTCTTGTACCCTTTCGGACTGTTTTACTCTTGTACCCTTTCGGACTGTTTTACTCTTTTACCCTTTCGGACTGTTTTACTCTTTTACCCTTTCGGACTGTTTTACTCTTTTACCCTTTCGGACTGTTTTGCTCTTTTACCCTTTCGGACTGTTTTACTCTTTTACCCTTTCGGATTGTTTTACTCTTTTACCCTTTCGAACTGTTTTACTCTTTTACCCTTTCGAACTGTTTTACTCTTTTACCCTTTCGAACTGTTTTACTCCTTTACCCTTTCGGACTGTTTTACTCCTTTACCCTTTCGGACTGTTTTACTCCTTTACCCTTTCGGACTGTTTTACTCCTTTACCCTTTCGGACTGTTTTACTCCTTTACCCTTTCGGACTGTTTTACTCCTTTACCCTTTCGGACTGTTTTACTCCTTTACCCTTTCGGACTGTTTTACTCATTTACCCTTTCGGACTGTTTTACTCATTTACCCTTTCGGACTGTTTTACTCATTTACCATTTCGGACTGTTTTACTCATTTACCCTTTCGGACTGTTTTACTCCTTTACCCTTTCGGACTGTTTTACTCCTTTACCCTTTCGGACTGTTTTACTCCTTTACCCTTTCGGACTGTTTTACTCCTTTACCCTTTCGGACTGTTTTACTCCTTTACCCTTTCGGACTGTTTTACTCCTTTACCCTTTCGGACTGTTTTACTCCTTTACCCTTTCGGACTGTTTTACTCCTTTACCCTTTCGGACTGTTTTACTCCTTTACCCTTTCGGACTGTTTTACCCTTTTACCTGTTCGGACTTTTTTACCCCTACCGTTTCACCTGTCTGGACTGTTTACCCCTACCGTTTCACCTGACCCAATAGTTTACCCCAACCGTTTTATCCAACCGGACTGGTCACTCTTACCGTTTTACCTAACTGAACTGTTTTACCCTGCAATCCTATCGTTTTACCCGCCCGGGGTGTTTTACTGTACCCCCGTTTAACCCGTCCGGGCAGTTTACTCCCGTACCATTTTACCCGTCAGCCCACTTTTACTCCGCCTGAGTAGTATTACCCACATCCTTTTACCCGTTCGGACTGTTTTACCCCTACCCTTTTACCTGACCCAACTGTTTACCCCTACCGTTTTATCCAACCGGACTGTTCACTCTTACCGTTTTATCCGACTGAACTGTTTCACCCTGTAACCCTCTCGCTTTACCTGACTGAAGTGTTTCACCTTGTACCCCTACCGTTTTTCCCGTGCGGATAGCTTTACAGTTCAATCTTTCTTCACAGTTCACAGATTCTTCACAGTTTACCGGTCTGGTTAGCTTTACAAGTACCAATATCACATATCCGGGTACTTTTATCAATACTTCTGTTTCGACTTAAGACCAAACCATGCCTAATTGTTGAGTAGACCTGTTAATTAGCTTATTAGGCAGACGGTGCGAATAAAGCTGTTGAACGTACCATTTCGGACTACATCCAGATAATGATGTTAGTCACAAGGCACCGTCTGAAGTAAGATGATTGTCCGAGCGTGAGGCGTGACGCGTGGGTGCAAGCAGTATTTGGGCACGCTTTGAAAAATGTATGCTTTGTGCAGACTCGAGGTTGTTTTATGTAAATAGCAAAGGCCGGAGCCAACACGGAAATGCGTAGCAAAGCGTCAATAGAATATAATAGTGATGACAGATTAAGTCTGTACATAAAAATTTTCGACCAATATTGTGGATCTCGAAATTACACAACTTGTCCCTCGCTAGCCTTAAGGCACATTCACAATGCAAACGTAAACATAAGCATAACGCATAGGCGTAAACATTAACAAAGTGATAGACTCAAGTATTCACAATGTGTAACATAAACGTAAGCAAAATAAGTTTCCATTGGCTGTGAGACATACTAGTTTACTATTGATTGGATGAAAGAATCAAATTCGAGGTATCGACTGAGCCCATGTCCCATATACCGGTAGTTCGTGTATCGATTTCACCATTTCGATCCTCAATTTTGAGTTACCGTACTGTGATTGGTTCATTTTTAATGTCTTGTTTATGCATAAGCACAGAAGCTTGCAAGCTTTTAAGTGAACGTCTTGTGTGTTTTGCTTGTGCGAACGCATTGTGAATGAGTCCGCTTATGGACAAAGTCCTAACTTTTATGTCAACGCCATGCTTTTGTGTGTTTGCATTGTGGATGGGCCTTTAGAAACTTCCCACCCGCAGTATGATCCCTGTTTTTCACATCTCTCCTATTCCTCTCTGATTCGGGAATTAGTCAGATTCGAACTCAAGCCGTAACACCGTTTCATTTATCCGTGTACTTTTATCAAAACCATTTACACACCCGGGTATCCACCCATCTGAGTATTCACCTTCCCGGTCTCATGAACGTCTGTCACAACACCACGGAGACAGCCGTCATCAGCGTTATCCTGGCAACAGGAGATTCTCTTCAGGACGGATTGTAATTGATATGACCGTATCCCAATTATCTTAAACGTAACTCAACCTCTAGCGAGTGGCTTTGTTAAAGCCGTGAACGTGAAGTTGTTCGATTAAGAACGAAACTCCCTCAACCAGGTGGGATAAATTGGCACGTAAAATGTAGGAGTTTCTCTCTGCCTTCTACTTCGTAATACCATAAGCGCTTCGATTAACTTTACGCCCAACCCTCTAAACATTTTATAGAAGAAAAATAGTCAAGAAACTGCTGTGTAGAGACGAAGAGTTTCTCAGCAAAATGGCAAACATTTGTTCATTGAACCGTGGCGAATACGGTGACGTGTTTTTCCCTCACTTTAGATGACTCTCCTTGTATTTAATGAAAAAAGTATTGATTTCGGCCTCACCATTGAAACTGGTTTTAATGGTTACGGTTTCGCTCGGGTGCCTTTATTTTACCTAAATCTGATCGACCTACCTGGCCTGCAGAGCGGCGCTGTCCTGTTTGGCCCGCGTGTAGCGGTCGTCAGTGTTCGTCTGGTTGTCCGCCAGGACGCTCACTTGCTGCTGCAGCAGCTGCACCTGAAACCCGAGAAACGACGATTCAGTCGGGTGCTGACACTTCGGATGACTGCGCAAAAGCAGTTTACTGAACTTCTGTCATGGATATGTCTTCTTGTAGCGAGTGTTGAGGCATGTTAGTGTCGTAAAGAGCCTGTAGGTGGGACGTAAAATTGAGGATAAAAAGCAAACTGGAGAACAATTGAAGAAAAAAAAATTAAAACAGTTTTCATATTTTCCGTTTTGCATAAATGTCAAATGCAATAGCACGATACAAACATATGAGAATATATGTTTCACACATATTATTCAAGAACCCTTTCAGAGTTGGTTTTATATAATTTCAATCATGTAGTATGTATTCTTGAAAGAAGCGTCAACGATTACCAACAATGTCCGAGCCTAATTATCCTAAAGGAATAGTAAAATTATCTTCCTCTCGGTTCATTTTGCATGCATTGGTACGTGATTAGTACGGAGCGGAATTTATTGTATTCAAAAAAGGCTCATTATTCTATGGATGGATGGATGTATTCATTTTCTCCAAACTATATAAGAAAAAATAGAAAATTTTACGAATTTTAAAAATTATCTAGTGTTTGAAACTGCTCCGTACAAATATTTTCCAAACAAAGAACTTCGCCGATTAATACATTCTTGGTACTGTTGATGTTTACGAGGAGAATGTTGTGAATCGTGTGCGGGTACTCAAGTGTAGTACCTTGTAGCCAATGATGGATCCGGGGAGAGATGTGAAGGGAATATACCTCTCCCCAATTCAACAATGCGATAAGACATTGTAAACAAATACTCGTTAGTTTTCGATCGAATTACAACTGGTCTCTTTGAAACATGAGCAAAGCACTTGGTTGAAATTCTTTCTGCTTCACAAACATCCGGTCATCCCTGATCCCGAGAACATGGTTTGGACGAAGTTTGACTATTTATAGCGAAGATACGGATGTCCTAAAAGCGCAGTAGTGCTTTGAAAGAAAGACCATTCCAGAAACGTATATTGCAAACCGTTTCGACGTATAATGAAATTAAAATGTAACAACATATATGAGAATTATGTAGTAATAGGTAAAATATGTAAAATACAAATGGTTCTGCTTCATTCAGAATGTCTAGAAAATTCTAAAAAATAAAAAAATATATTGAATATATGTAAATATCTTGTTCCAGTAAAAATGTTTTAGTACGTAGGCATTAGTCTCGCTACCGCGCAGGCGGTGATTTCTGAACTATATTTAATGACATTTCACACTAATTGGGAAACAAATTCAAGAACGTCGTTCGGGCGATGTTCATCGAAGTAGCTGTGCGAGCTTCAAGTCTGCTTCCCCACTGACAGCAAATATTGGTCTGCCTCGTCACGTCTTCGCGGCCGTTGCAAACACACGGACGGTCGCAACGAGCCACGCTCGACATATTCGCACACCGACGGTGACTCACCGCGTCATTGCCGGCGGCGGCTCGGCGGAAGCGAGGAAGCGAGTGCGTCGCTACGTCGTCGCGATAGGCGAACACGCAACAGCTTTTCGGCGGCAAGCGCGCGTGCGCGAAGTGCCGTACACCTTTTGCGATAAACTTCGTCGTTTCAGCCACCGTGGATCGATCATGCATCATTCACTCGAGGCGGTCGAGTACGTGTTTGCCTCATTGTTTGTTATCCCACACGTGAATCCAAGCCGCAAGGAGCGAAAACGAAAAAGCAATATAGTATAGATAGATAGATATATTTATTATTTCTGCAGGTAGGTATACAACCTGGTGGCAGAACACTACAATTTAATATTACAACTAAGAATAGTAATACACTGTAATTTTAACGCATTTTAAGACAATAACAATATAATAATAAAAGCATTACCACTACACTATATGACTGTCCTGCACGGAACATTGACTTGAAACAAATCAAATTAATGAAATATACAGACAAATATTTGTAACTTATTAACTTCAACAAATGAATTAAAAAACTGCGACCTAAAATTCCGCGGAAGTGATACTTTCTTTCATCCTCGCCACACCATTTCCCATGCATGTGATGTTCACGCAAGCGGTAACCACTGTTGCAAATGTTGCGAAGTAACGTAAGAAATGAACTGTTGATCCGAGAGTTTCGGCCGCAATAATATTGAATACGACCGCAGGCGCAGCGACTACTTTAACATGCCAAGTTTTCTTTAATACAAACTTTTGAAGAAACCAATTCAATTGGTTCAAAGAAAAAAATTATGAGAGCCATTTCTGTGGATCATTGAAAATAGAATATTGTCCGAAAACTAAAGTGGGAGTTTAGAATTATTGCTTCCCTAGGATACGTCAGTATTTATATTTAACTAAAAAACAGTTAAAATCTATGTGACGTATGGGGGCAAAAATATAATATTTTACACAAACTAGATTTGCTACTTCTAGATCTAGATTTCATACACACTAGATCATGCACAGCAGTTGAAGACCGTCTATATTGGTCAGCATGCAAAGAACGACAGGCGACTGAACTTGACACCCCCCCCGGTCGCGATTTCACGAACGCCTACAAGATGGCCTCACTAAATATTTGGACACCATACGTAAAACAGCCAAGGTATCGCGTTTGTGGCCCCTGGCGCCTACCCTTGTGCAAAAGGAAGGAACTGGAGAATCAAGAAGAACCGGAAACTAGTTATTTGTTTCTATGTTTGGACACACAAACAAATGGTTTGATAGCCAAACGATAAAAATATAAAGGTAATAAGTCGGAATTATAAATATGAAGTGAAGAGTGCGTCTGGACGTGAATTGAGAGCAGAACGAAATTAAATATTACTTTAGAATTTGAAACAATCTTTCAAATTTCCAATCGTTTTAAATCATATCATTCGACTTCACATTCATATAATTTACAGTATTCTTTATATTACATTTTATAGAAGGCAAATTACGGGTTAAAATTATAGAACGGAGCTAATGCTTTTATCACAATTGTCTATTAAATATCCCCGCCAGCCCAACGACCCCTCCCCTCGACCCAGCTTTTCCACCTGCCCTGGACGCTTCGCCCGGCTCGGCGCGGCGGGCCATCCGGTCCAGTCCCGTGAGGGCATCTAAAAATTATATATGTGAACTTGACATGTGGGCAAACAACTCTTGGGAGCTGCCTGACGAGCTCCAAAATGTAGGGCAGGCCCAAAAATCGATTGTATAAAAGGTATGCAGATTTCAAGATTTAGAACCAGTTATAAAATTGTCTTTTAAGTATACAAAAGAAGAAAAAGTTAGAGGAACACAAATATAATTTAAAAATACAATACAATTCGAAAAATAATAATGAATATGATTATAGCAAGTTGAGCAACTGAAACACACTATCTTTTTTATTCAGAAAGTATTACTGACTTATGCAGTCAGAAGACGCACAAAGTATAATTACAATCAAACAGTTTAAAAGTTGAGAAATTGAAAGTGTTAATAATTATGTTGCCAGAACCGTGCATTCAAAACGATTCGCCAAGTCCTCTACTTTCCACGGGACTACGTTCTCGCATTTGATCCACAGTGCGGAAACAAACTGCTCGGGAACTTATCAGAAACCGCAGGAACTTCATATCTCAGTCGATCCGGGTTATCGCAACGCTATTATCTCTTTTCGTTATGAAATATCCGCCGGTATTTCAATGGTATAATTTGACAGAAAAAAAAATTGCCCATTCTCCACGTCCCGCGTCATTCACGCATTGCAGTACATATTTCTTTGAAAATCTATTTGCAACCGTGTGTACTAAATTACCTATCGCCGTGGAAGAGCGATTACAATTTAGCCGGGTTTTGAGAAAATACGCAGTAAAGTTATTTCCATCATCTATGTGCAGTGACATGTCATTTTACGACGAAATCACGGAGAAGAGACGCCAAGAACGTCAGATTTAGGAGCACCCCAGAAGTACCTAATAAAATAACATTGAAACAAACCTTTAAATAACATCCATAAAAAATAATATTGAAAATGCTAGTAGATCCGCCTTTTCGGCAATTTTATTTAATGAATGCTTTCAACTGTGGGCTGGAGAACGAACGAATGATAATTCCATCTCCATGAGCATCCATGCATCCCCTTACCCACAGACCTGCCGCGGAAGAGTCGGGATAGTCCGTGGGAGCAAACTTAGGGTTTCAGAAATCATCAGCAAGAAGCATCACTCAAATTGAGTCGACGAAAATTTCGGCACGCACATGAGTGACTGCGTTGGCGGAAGACGACTTGAAATAAGGCAAAAGAAGATTAATAATCAAAAGGCAGAAAAACATTTTAAAAATTGAAAAAAAAATGAATATAAAGAAATGAGAATAAAGAAATGAAAACACTGAAGGGAAAAAAACGATACAGAGAAAACTTAGGATGGAAATAAGTTAGAAGAAACCTAGGACTGAAAGGGGATGGAAGATGATTTCAGAATAGGGATGGACAGAAGTTAAGATAAGAAAGAATGGCAACCTGGAGGACCTGCTTCAAACGCAAAATTCAGGTGTTGGAAATCGCGGCAACGAAAGCACCAAAGAGGAAGGGGGCTTCATCTGAGGGCGATTGCATGGAGGCGAGTATGGTGATCATGACTGAAACAGCATGGACGGAGAGAGCTATTCTATGTCGTTATGATACGGTATATCCCAACTTGAGCCTCGGACCACATTTTCGTACTGAACCACTGCCGATTCTTGCAACTGCAACTGCAAATGCCAGTTGCCAGGATACTGCTTGTGTGTGTGTGTGTGTGTGTGTGTGTACACAAGGGAAGAGGGGGAGGGAGTCGAAGGAAAGATCGCACGCTACCCGTGACCTGTTCGTAACGATTCTTCTCCGGCATTCGCCTCGCATTGACCAGAGAAACCAAGGAAAACTACCGACGAGAGAGCAGCCGGCCGCTACAGTTCTCTTCAAGACTGTAGCTGCATTCGTCGTAGCCATCTTTCACGTGTCGAAAACCCGCCACCGTCTGGACTCGAGCCCTTGCATCTCCAGGTCAACGACGCTGCACAGGAAGTGGCGCTGCTAATCTATCGCCGCCAGTTTCAAACGCCGGGGGCGACGCGCAGGCGGCAGTGGCGTTGAACGCGCCATCGCTTCGCGGCGGAGTGTGGCGGACGCGGGCCCTCTGACGCACGCGGCGCCGTCCGTCTGTGCGCCGCCGCCGCCATCTGCGTCGCCTTTTTATAGCAACTGTCACCGACGCTCGGAATCGGGGAGCCAAGCGGCAGCTCGGACTGCATCGACCGCACTCGCGTAAACAATGCGTCAGCCCAGTTTATAGGGCATCCGGTTGGAAACGACCGCGGGATGCGAAGGGAACACAACCGAAATACAGAATCCCAGCTTTACTGACCAGCAAAGAACTTTATACGAGTTAACTGACAGCGACCGGGAAGTTCCCGACGAATGTTGTCCTGGTGCTGACTTTTTAAATGGCTTTTCATTCCTTACTCGAGAGTTACACGATACGTTTGCCCAATTTTCGCTCCACTTTAAGAACATGAGAAAATCGTTAAATGAATCGAAGAATATTAATTATTCCTAATATTTCCCATCTCCCGCACACTTCAAATATTAAAGTCTTGTTTAAAAAGTTGAAAATAGTCGTAACTGAGATGATATATGTTTCCGGCCATGTGCATTTTTAGAACTGAATTTGCGAGTAGTGTGAAGTTTTCCTCTTCACAAACCTCGGAATATACTCACCAACTTTGGTTTTAAAATAAGTTTTACATTTTATAGCACACACTTTTGTTATGACCTTTCTTTGCTGATGGTTTAAGATGTTTCTCAGTACTAAACTGTGTACTGCGTTGTACTAAACAAAAATGCGCAGTCGCTCAGCGAGTTCATGCTTTGGTGGTCGGCGGAGGCGCCAAGTTAATTTCTTTGTTTCAAAACTCGCAGCGTGGAAGTACTGGATGAGAGTGAGAGAGGGAGAGAGAGAAAAAAATGGTGCAAGTTTGGCGCTCCGTTGCTTGAAGCGAAAAAAGTTTGTCTTCAAAATTTCGTCCACGACAGAAGCCAAAAATAAAATGTGTGATTCTGCAACGTGAACTTTACGTCTCCCGGGAAAGGGATGGGGGGGGGGGGGTGCATTCCGGACTGTTTGCGGCGGCCTGAGGGCCTCTGCACTATGTTAAAAGTACTTTCCGTCAGAGTAGGGCCAAACACTGCATTTCCCCCGAGGGATGACCAGGACAAAAAAATTGTCGATGCAGGATGCCGGACAAAATTCAACTCATTGCAAACCAAATCGAGTTTGGAGGAGTAAATCTCGCCTTCACGACGAGAAACATCCTTAGGGAGGTAAATCGTATCGTAATGATATTTTGTACTTTTTTTAATTGGCAGAAATACTGACATTACAGAAGTACATTTACAATGAAAAAATCTCTACAAGGGCTTCCCTTTGTAAGTGTCAGCTTTTAGTGCTTCTTTTAAGAATTCAAGCATTGGATTCAACTCGGCAAGGTACCGCCTTTGTAAAGTTTTCTGATTTGACTTGTATTTAAAAATTATTTTAAAAAAATACCCAAAATGAATAAAGAGAATGTTTTAGAGTTAATTCAGTAACTAGACAATTCGAAAAATCTGTACAGAAATCACATAAATCCTTATCTTTATTATTAGCTCAATACACAAAACAAAGGATTTTAGAATTGTAAGAGACAGAGTTCGAACTCCATTATTGATCTCACCAAATTCTGTAGCAAACTCTGTAAGCTTCAAATTACAGTTCAAGGAAATAGGAGATGCTATTGTTTTGCACACACTTTTTCGAAATACATTTTTAGCATCATCAATTCTTTTAGTTTGAAATTAACTTTCGTCTAAGAGTTTATTATAAGGCAACACGGAAACTTTCCGGATACCAAGACTGAGTGAGCGTGTACGTTTCCAAGGTTCTGGCAAGCGGTGTATTTTAAACTTGACTGCCACATTCCTCGCGAGGGCGGACGATTTGGGAGGTGACGAGGGAAAGCCCCATTGCACGGTCGACAGAATTGGCTGCTGTGTGTATTAACGGATCGCCACATACGATGAATGGAATCATTCTTCTTCTCTGTTTCCTGACACTTTGCACCAGGACAGATTACCTCTGGTGTGTGCTTTGCTAAGATTGGCGTAATGGTCTAAATTACCGTAATGCGAAATGGTGAACAAACTATGACATTGTGAGACGACATGATGCCAATATGTATATTTCATACTCGTTGTCTGAACCATACAATAATACAAACTACAGATTACAGTAATGGTGAGGGTTACAGCATGAGATGGATGTACGATAACAAACAATATACGAGACTCCGTTTCTCCTTTGTCTTCTGGAAGTCGTCATTTGCTTCCATTTCTTCAGAACTTGTACGAATTTCTCTCTTTACGTTTTCGTAATACAATCGCTGCAAACAAGAATAAAGGTTCTCCACTCAACCAAAATACTGTATTCAAGTACAAGCTCGTTGCTTATCACATCAACTAGTAATATTTTCAGGCGACTGTCCTGGGAAACAACCGTGAGCTAGAGCAGCGTTTCATTCTTGGTCAAAACCAAACCAACGTAGCAAGTAAATGCACGCGGCCACGAGCGGGTGGGGGAGCCGTCTGTGACAAGCGACCGCCGCCGCGGGAGGGGCAGCCGGCCACGGTCGCGACCGCGGACTTCCTTCCGGTGCTCGACGCGCGTCCAGACTAGACGGCGACGGCACAGTGGGAAGTCATCCCCAACAAATGCAACGGAAACCTCCACGGTGAGGGTAAAACAAGGTGAGATCTATAGCAAAATAGCTTCAAGATTTTCTGTGATTTAATAACAGAATATTGTACTCGTCAGAATTAATCATTTGCAGACTGAGATGATTTCACCAATGTAATCTAGTGTAGTCAATCAAATAAAAGAAAATTAAAGTACCGGTACATATTTATGTCATATGTTGGAACAATTCTTTTTTAAAAAAGTTCGTTTCTTTGATTCAATTTAAAGACCAGTTCTGATACGTAATTGTTCATTCGCGCCAGTATCAATAAAATACTATTTGTAATCGGTCATAAAAACTCTAATACCAAACGAAAATTTACAACGAAGATTCCCCCCTTGAAGTTTGCCATTTTGCTTCACTACATTTTATTTCTAACTTTCTGGAAGATTTTATCACCAACCGGAATCCATGTTTCATAATGCAACACATGTTACATCCGCCGAATACATTCAGTTCCATTCCAATTTTCCGTGATTTCGTACCACTGTGGGCGGCGGGGCGTCTGGGTGAGCGGCCGAGCGCGTCGGGGCCGGAAGGGGTGCGCCCCTGAGCTGAACGCCTCGGCCGACACGATGGAATGACGCGATCCGATGCGATGCGACGCGACGCGATGCGACGCGACGCGACCCAACGCGACGCGATCCGACGCGATCCGACGCGACGCGATCCGACGCGACGCGATCCGACGCGACGCGATCCGACGCGACGCGATCCGACGCGACGCGATCCGACGCGACGCGATCCGACGCGACGCAACGCGAGGCAATCCGACGTGACGCGACGCGATCCGACGCGATCCGACGCGACGCAACGCGACGCGATCCGACGCGACGCGATCCGACGCGATGCCACACAATATTATACTGGGATTTATTTAACCGTGCACTTGACGGAAATCAACTGTTCCCGGTTTCATCCAATCGGGAGCTTGAACGTCCCCATAGTGACGTCACTGAAGCGACATATAAGCTTCCGATTGGATGAAACCGCAACAGCTAATTTATGTCAAGTGCACGACTTAATAAATCGTACTAAACGCACCCATACAATACTTTCAACCCACATGCGACGCGTCATGACGCCATGCGACACAGCATTATACGAAGGGCAACGCGTCCGAGAAGTGCGAAAGTGAGGGACCGTTCAATGTAAACCCATGGAAACAGAATGAGATCCTCACTTGGTGACTGCAATTCAAAACCCTGCATCCCAGAAGAAGCCAGGATACTCGTAGCCCCTTAAAAATTTGTAATGGGTAGTCCCGAAGCCCTATTTTATTTCGTAAATATGAGCGAAATATTGTATTATAAAATTACGACGTAAGTATTTCTCCAAAATAAGCATTTAATGTTCTAAAACTTTCATTTCCGTAAACATGATAAATTCTCCAACTTTCCCTATTTTAAGCTATTTTGGGGGTCTGGAACGCATTTTGGAAAGAAGCTCTTCAAACCATCTGGCAACCCTGTAAATTGTTGGTAATGGTAAATCTATAATTTTATTCTCCTTGTAGTATGTTTTACTTATTGCTAAAATAATATCATATGTAACTAAAAAAAATTATGGAATAAGGGTCCCAGAAGGAACCAAAAATGTAGCTGCCCATGTCAGTTTACTCGTTGAATTTGTGATCTGATATGTCCAAGAAACATTGTATATAATTTTCGCTTTTTAGCTCTTGGAGAATTGCTGGATGATTTTGAGTGTTTCAGTTTCGGTATAAGGACTGGAAGTATCAAATTCCTTACTTTACTTTAAATAACTTGGCGTGAATCATGCAATGAAGGAATATTTGTGTTTGGCAGAAATTTATTGTCACGAATTTATTGTTTTCATAATTTAGCACATCCCAATAAAATAATTTGGATGCAGGGAATCGGAAAACTTGACTTTTCGAAAAATAAAATAGGAACACTTAATCGAACTTGGCCAGAATGAGATTTTAGCCTAGTGCACAGCAGATGTAATCACAGTAATCAGCATTGCCTCTGCCCTCTGCGTACAAAAAGTGAAAACAACAGTGAATGCAGATTCGAATATTGATGCGTGCAATTACACGCTTCCAAATGGATGCCGTTCGATATCAAAATTGCCACATTGAAAATAGAAATCTGATCTGATCTATGCAGCAATTTAAACAGACATTTAAAGTATCTAAGAGTGATATCAAAAGTCCTCAACTGCCAACCGCGAGATAAGCGGATTTGGGCAATTCCTTTATCATGCATATCACGCGCAGTTTATGATCAGGCGTTCGTAACTAAATCCTCAAGAGTTCGGTCCTTTTTTATCTCGCAAATCGCCTTCATCTACTTGAAAGCTTGCGTGATAGAAAACACACAGCCATCGCAAAGCACAATTTACTCGTTATTTCAGAATCGTTTTAACAATACAATAATACATCGTTTTAAATGAGTTCAGTGTTTATATAACATCCAATTGACCAATCTAACATCCAATTGAGATGAATTAGAAAATAAAATGTGAAGTTTCACCGATACCTCTCTCCCTCTAATCACTTGGACATTGCCTTTTTTTTCAATTAAAACAATTACGAGGCCAGCCAGGATTGTTACAAAACAATGCCGTGAGGGAATTCATTTATTTAAAGCACCGCAAATCGTGGTTGTCATTAACATTTTAGAACGTATTACAAATGTTCGCAATTGAACCCGACAATTGCCAAAAAAACCCTCCAGTTACGTTCACACCTGTAGCTCGTTAGCTCATTTCGTCCAACTACATCGTTTACTGAAACCAGAACACGTTAAAGGAAAAAAAAAACGGAACAGGGTGTTTGATTGATTGATTTAGAGATTCCGGGCACGTACACAACCAGGTCATTAGTCTCGTAAGTGTAGTGCATGTTTCTTCTCGGGAGATTGTGATCGATGTATGGCTGTATGGCGAGATCCGGCGCCGACCGGCTAAGTCGATTGGGGCTTTCCCCACCCAGGTATCTCCCACCAGCGAGGGACACGTTCTAAAGCTCCCGACCAGTCTCCCGGCACGTGCGTCGAGTTTAACGGGGCGCGCCCGTCGCTGGCTTAAGATCGTCCGGAGACAAATCCGACCCCGTTGCGTCCCTGCGCGTATTTCTAACCGCGTGACGCGGCGGCCGTGACGCAAACGTGCGGTTGAGCCCCACAAAGAAAGGCAACGACGCGCGACGGCTCGCTCGCCGCCAGACGCATCGACGAGAGGAGGCGGCCGCGCGGCGTAGGGTAGAGACAGGGCGGTGACTGAAACCGGAACAAGTTAAAGGGGGGGGAAGGAACAGAGCGTTTGATTGATTGTTTTACTGATTCCAGGCACGTCAACTAACAGGTCATTAGTCCCGTAAGTGTAGTGCATGTTTCTGCTCGGGCGATGGCGGTGATCGCTGTATGGCGAGATCCGGCGCTGGGTGGATCTGGACTGGGTGGATCTGGACTGGGTGTATCTGGACTGGGTGTATCTGGACTGGGTGTATCTGGACTGGGTGTATCTGGACTGGGTGTATCTGGACTGGGTGTATCTGGACTGGGTGGATCTCGACTGGGTGGATCTCGACTGGGTGGATCTCGACTGGGTGGATCTCGACTGGGTGGATCTCGACTGGGTGGATCTCGACTGGGTGGATCTCGACTGGGTGGATCTCGACTGGGTGGATCTCGACTGGGTGGATCTCGACTGGGTGGATCTCGACTGGGTGGATCTCGACTGGGTGGATCTCGACTGGGTGGATCTCGACTGGGTGGATCTCGACTGGGTGGATCTCGACTGGGTGGATCTCGACTGGGTGGATCTCGACTGGGTGGATCTCGACTGGGTGGATCTCGACTGGGTGGATCTCGACTGGGTGGATCTCGACTGGGTGGATCTCGACTGGGTGGATCTCGACTGGGTGGATCTCGACTGGGTGGATCTCGACTGGGTGGATCTCGACTGGGTGGATCTCGACTGGGTGGATCTCGACTGGGTGGATCTCGACTGGGTGGATCTCGACTGGGTGGATCTCGACTGGGTGGATCTCGACTGGGTGGATCTCGACTGGGTGGATCTCGACTGGGTGGATCTCGACTGGGTGGATCTCGACTGGGTGGATCTCGACTGGGTGGATCTCGACTGGGTGGATCTCGACTGGGTGGATCTCGACTGGGTGGATCTCGACTGGGTGGATCTCGACTGGGTGGATCTCGACTGGGTGGATCTCGACTGGGTGGATCTCGACTGGGTGGATCTCGACTGGGTGGATCTCGACTGGGTGGATCTCGACTGGGTGGATCTCGACTGGGTGGATCTCGACTGGGCGGATCTCGACTGGGCGGATCTCGACTGGGCGGATCTCGACTGGGCGGATCTCGACTGGGTGGATCTCGACTGGGTGGATCTCGACTGGGTGGATCTCGACTGGGTGGATCTCGACTGGGTGGATCTCGTCTGGGTGGATCTCGTCTGGGTGGATCTCGACTGGGTGGATCTCGACTGGGTGGATCTCGACTGGGTGGATCTCGACTGGGTGGATCTCGACTGGGTGGACCTCGACTGGGTGGATCTCGACTGGGTGGACCTCGACTGGGTGGACCTCGACTGGGTGGACCTCGACTGGGTGGACCTCGACTGGGTGGACCTCGACTGGGTGGACCTCGACTGGGTGGACCTCGACTGGGTGGACCTCGACTGGGTGGACCTCGACTGGGTGGACCTCGACTGGGTGGACCTCGACTGGGTGGACCTCGACTGGGTGGACCTCGACTGGGTGGACCTCGACTGGGTGGATCTCGACTGGGTGGATCTCGACTGGGTGGATCTCGACTGGGTGGATCTCGACTGGGTGGATCTCGACTGGGTGGATCTCGACTGGGTGGATCTGGACTGGGTGGATCTGGACTGGGTGGATCTGGACTGGGTGGATCTGGACTGGGTGGATCTGGACTGGGTGGATCTGGACTGGGTGGATCTGGACTGGGTGGATCTGGACTGGGTGGATCTGGACTGGGTGGATCTGGACTGGGTGGATCTGGACTGGGTGGATCTGGACTGGGTGGATCTGGACTGGGTGGATCTGGACTGGGTGGATCTGGACTGGGTGGATCTGGACTGGGTGGATCTGGACTGGGTGGATCTGGACTGGGTGGATCTGGACTGGGTGGATCTGGACTGGGTGGATCTGGACTGGGTGGATCTGGACTGGGTGGATCTGGACTGGGTGGATCTGGACTGGGTGGATCTGGACTGGGTGGATCTGGACTGGGTGGATCTGGACTGGGTGGATCTGGACTGGGTGGATCTGGACTGGGTGGATCTGGACTGGGTGGATCTGGACTGGGTGGATCTGGACTGGGTGGATCTGGACTGGGTGGATCTGGACTGGGTGGATCTGGACTGGGTGGATCTGGACTGGGTGGATCTGGACTGGGTGGATCTGGACTGGGTGGATCTGGACTGGGTGGATCTGGACTGGGTGGATCTGGACTGGGTGGATCTGGACTGGGTGGATCTCGACTGGGTGGATCTCGACTGGGTGGATCTGGACTGGATGGATCTGGACTGGGTGGATCTGGACTGGGTGGATCTGGACTGGGTGGATCTGGACTGAACTGGACTGGACTGGACTGAACTGGACTGAACTGGACTGAACTGGACTGAACTGGACTGAACTGGCTGGGACCAAACTCCACGACTTGAACTGAGAGGGGGCTGAACTTGACTGGATGGGCTTGTCTGGATGGGATTGAACTTCTTGTCTGGATGAGTCTGAACTGATACGATCTGAACTGCCATCTCCAGAGGAGGAATAGGTTGGGACGAAACGACAGCGACAGAAATGAAAATCAGAGCGAAGTGAAAAAGTAAACGCGGGAACACGGGATAAGACGAGAAACGCGGTGGTGGCGAGGCGGCGGGGCGGTGTTTCGTCGTTGGTGCCACTTGGCGTCCGCGAGGCGGAAGGGACTGCGCGCAGAGTTGGCATGCGGCGAGGTCCCAGCCCCAGCCCCGCCCCCGCTCCGGACGCCGCTTTTAGTTCGGACGTCGCGAATGCTCAGGCGCCGCCGTCTCGAGCCCATCCACCCAACTCAATGTGTTTATTACGTAGGGGCAAGAAATATTCTGGAATTCTACTCCGGAAATATGAAATGAGAAAAATAATCGCGAATGCTCGAAACAGGACTTCGAGTTTACCACTATTTCGTTATTTTATGTACCATTCACGACCAATAAAAACTGCGAGAATACATGGTGGCAAGACACGGCATGAGTGAACGAATAAATAAATAAATAAATCCAATTAGATTGAAAATAAAACTTTCACAATTTTCTCTTTCCATACTTTCCTGTTATATTATTTATATTTTTTTAATAAGCGGAAACCCATATGTTTCACAGCAGCAACGTTGCAAATATAGAGAATGAGTAATACCAACATTTTTCATGATTCAGTTGTTCTACAAGAATTTACGACTGGGGATACAGGTCAAATGTGTGATTGATAGATAACGTGATTATTCAGTCAACAAATAAACCACATTAAAATATGACATCACTCACACACGGACTTCTAGACTATTAATTTTGATCAATGAAAGTCAATTCGCTGGTTGTCCTCTTTCTCTCTCGCTTGCCATCGAGGCGATCGCTCTGATTCATTCCCGCGAGTATCATGACACTGGAGGAAAAGCTGTATAGGCTGTTTGCGCCGGAAGTGGCAACTTCCTAAGATGACGCACTAGTTTCTTATCGCATCTTCCGGAAGAAAGAGGTTTGCGAAATGCTAGGACGAAATGACCCCACGCAGGTCATGATATTCACAACGATTCTTGAATCCGATTTAGAAATCTCCGGTATATACTTGCAGCAATAGCGCTCTTTCAGTGTATATACAGAAGATATGACAATCTGGATTTTGGATTACCTTTCCCTGTTCTTATCCTTCCACAAAAGAATTTTATATAACATGTTGATACATGAAATGTTTTGAATCGAGTAACATTGACATTAACATTTGAATTCAGATCTAAAGAAATTTTATGTTCCAAATAGTCGTTGGTTCTGCAATGACTCTTTGACTACTGTTCAAACAACACTGCTTAACGAAAAACGTTACAAACAATTCACCGTTCAAAAACTACTGTTCCATAAAACGACCATTCAAACAATGGTGCTCAACGGAAAACACGCACAAACAATCCACAAATCCCAACGCCATCATTTGTTTTTCGCGTTCCCGTTTTTCAGGAGGCACATGTCCCCGAAAGAAAACCCATTCGTGCGTACGTTCACAGGTTGAACCCGCATTATTTTAAAATTGAGTTTTAAGTTACACAAAACTCCGAACGCGCCAATAAAAGTAGCAGCAGGCCGTGCGCAAAGGGCCTGGAACGGCCTCGCGCGTTTATTCGCAGGAAACGAGAATTGTGAAGTCAGAGGCGCTTGTGTTGGCACAGCGTTCAGAAACGACCACCGCGCTCTCGTTTTTCTTTTCTTTTTTTTTTTTAACGCCCGCTCTCGCACAGTGACGCACAAAGGCGAAACTAAAACCGACGTGTCAGAACATCCTCCATTTACCTCACCGAAATCGACGTGACGGAATTCAGTGGCTATAAATTAGACGACAGTTACGAGCAGTGCGAAGGGATGGTAGAAAATAATCAACAATAGTAAATTTAGAAATTACGTTACTAAGTTACACAAGTGTGAAGAGCATAAAAATATTCGGTGCCAAGTGTAATGGAAGTTGCAATTGCTTGAATGTTGAAATACAAATATTGAAGATTCAATACAGAACGAAAATAAGGTGTAAGAGGGTCAAGGGAGTAAAACGTGAGAGAGAAACATGAATACAATTCATTCCTATCTACTGTTCTTTTTATGTTATATGAGAATTCTATAATTTAAACTCTCTTCCTTTCCAAACACTTCATCTTTCGACGTTTCTATACATTTTAGAACTCATATTCCAGAAAAAGAGCTGATTTAAAATTCAGAATTAGATTCCACAGCGCTTCACTGCACAGTGCGTTACTGTTACAAATAGTTAAATGTAAGCAATAATTATACGAGTCATTGCCAACAATATAACATTGTTAACAATAACAAATATTGTTGGCAATGACGACTCATAATTATTTCGTTGGAAATGCCACCGAAAACTCACCACAACACCAATAAATGCAAGCATTTAGAGCCTGTGACATTACATCGAAGTTTGGTAAGAGAGAATAAAGGCACACATAAAACTTGCAAATACAAAACATCAAACAAAATGTCATTCAACCGACCCCCAAAGCTAGTTCACATTTCGAGCGACTTCCACGCCGTCGCAGACGTTCACTGCGCGTGGAGCGGGCTTCTCGGCGAGGGCGAACGGGGAGCTGGGGCCGGCGCGGCCGAGAGCCCGCCGCAAGAAGCGCCGGCCGCCTGTGAATGGCGCGCTGTGTCCGCGTCCGCTCCCCGTTTCCGAAGCCCATTAATCAGCGTTTCTTCACGACGCGGCGCCCTGGTCGCGCGAGGGCAGCGAGCGAGACACGCGTCGACCAGCGAGTGTGGTTCGAAATCGTGACCTTTCGCTCCGCGCTCACGTACACCCCCCCCCCGGCGGTGCTTGTGTCTTTCTCCTCCTCCCCCCTCCCCCAAAAAAGAAGGTTCATTGGGAACCCCGTCGAAATGTGTGTAGTTCATATCGGCAGTCGTATGCAAAGTAACATTAAGCTGTCTTAAAAAAATGTACATTTTCATTTCTGTAATGAAACGTCTTTTCTCATTGTAGTCTACTTTGCCATTCATTCATAGCATCGTAACGAGAAGTGCAACACTTTTCTCACGTAACTAGAGATGAAGGTGAAAACATTCCTGATGTTTTGTACGAGTCTTGGCTTACAATCGTTTCTATGGGCTTTGTTACCCCATGTCGAATTCCTCAGTTAGATACACATCTTCCCTTGTACGTGACATTGTTACACACACCGAAAGCCTCTTTGAAAACTATCTAGGGCTCCGAAACTGTCGAAGCTTTGAATAAGTAGGCTCCTTGTAAGTTCGTGCTCTTTCTTAAGATGCAGTAGCAAGAAGAAATGTGAGAAGACGAACAGAAAGAGAATATGTTTCAGCAACTGCGAGAAAAATGCAAATAATACAATTTTCAAGTTGTAATAGATATTCGTAAAGAGTTCACTGTCAAGACAAGCATGCATATTCTGCAAGTAATAGTAAGAATTTCTTTTATAACAATCCAATGTACAATAGTATCATGCATTAAATGAGTAATAGCATGCAAGTGAACGTAGGATTCAGTTCGGTTGAAGAAAATAAAGAAAATTAGTTGAATTAATCTTGTTTCTTTCAACATAGACATTTAAATAAAAACACTTATTATTTTAGTAGGAAAAAAACTGGTGAGGAAAAAATATGATTTGGCGAAGTACTGACACACTCATGTATTTTTTTTACTCATATCTGAAGAAGTTTTACTGTTATTTACACAGACCTTTAGCAAATCAGCGTCGTCACTTTTCTCGAGCAGTGCATGCCACATGCTGATTAGATCTTCGCACGAGCTGTGTTCTAGAACGGCCTTCTGAAAGGATTCACAAAATAGAAACATTTTCGTCAGCTTCCAAATGAACAGAAAACCGTCATCTTCTCGTACCATCTCACAAACATCGCCGACAGTACTTATTAAACGCAACATCCATATTTTTCACAAATTACTTAAAATATCTTACACGTAATTTTTTTTTATTTCAATACTGAATTAATACGAAGCAGTATTTTCTAATTTATTTTTTTACATAATAATTTCCATTTACTGAAACTAACGTGCACATTTGATCCATTTCACAGGTCGTTCCACCGTCCAGAGGACATCCGACGCAGTAGGTCTTAAAACGCCTGAAATAAGACATTCGCCTCCCGGAGAGGAGAAAATAGACAAAGGAAACAGGGGGGCGGTGACACCACACAGGGGAAACGCGGGCGACCCTCCCGAGTTATGTTTGGCCTTAGCACCCGGCACGAAGGGGTGGAGCATCGCGCGACGACTGCACGCACACACACACGCAGTGGGCCGAAAGCAGACCAAAAGGCGCACACAACACATTGCCTGTCATTTCGAAGTAATTATTGCACCCAAGAAAACATTTTGAAAGCGTGACATGCAAAAAAGTGTCTTTCTGAATCGTCTACATCTTGAATAAAACCCATTTTTCGTGATCTCCATTCGGCTAACTTTCTATTTCCATCTTCATCGAAAGTTTTTATGCCGCACAGAACGAACTCTTATTATAAAAGTCTTCAGATCGCGCATGTGGAGGAGTTCTTCTTTACGGATTTATAGTTCAATCTACATCAATTGAAGAGCTCTAAATGATAGTTTAAAATTGCATTTCATCATTGTAATAATTAACAATTATCTTAAATATTCCTTGTTTCTTTCTCCGAAACGTTATGACGGGGATTTGACAATTATTGGTAAACAATTTTTCAGATCTCTTATTACTCCTTTCATTTTCGTAGCGATTGTTCACTAGTGATCGTTAGGAATGGTGTTCATAGAATAAAAGAGATGATAGCAATGGGCATACGAATATCGCATCGTTTTAGGAAATTCAATTGGAACATCTGGTGTATCAGTATCAAAGCAATTTGAAGTAAACTAGGAGGAAGTTCGATTCCTGGTCAATAAGACTAATTGCCTGGAATAATCTACTGAAAACGGAGCATTATGAAATGATTCATCCACGGGTAGAATAGTTTACACGCTGAATAAGCACATACTTGGAGCCTCGTGAATAGAAGATCTCAAATAGTTTTTAAACCAATTGTTTATTACCTCCTAAATAATAATAATAATAATAATAATAATAATAATAATAATTACTATTATTGTACCCCAAACTCTGGTTATTCCTAGGTCCTGGTTCCGCCTCTCTCAAGTGTTGTGTGCGCCCATTAGCGCGTTTCGGGTCGGAGTGCGGCGTTGCCGCCCCCGCCACCGCGGCACGCCCCTGGGCCCCGGGCCCGCCCCGCAGCGCCACGCCTGCCTTCATTGAAGCAGGCCCAGCCGCAGCCGGAGTTGGCTGACCGAGAAATGCAGCGCCGGGTCGGATTGCGCCTTCTATTTCGGAGCGACGCCAAACAGGCGCCATTCACCTTTCGCGCGGTTGGCCTACAACGGCGGTTACGCAATGTTCACTGTTCCTCAATTGGCATTAACGTGTCTACGTGGCGCTAAAAACAAAAAAAAAAAAAAAAAAAAAAATGAAGGGCACCGATAAGATGAAATTATTTTGTGATTAATTTACCGAATATTTTGTACAGCCGGCCTACGTAGCACATTCGAGAATCAGCTAGCCATCGTAATAAAAGGTCAAAAATGTGTATACTAGATTAATACAAGTTAGCAAGAATAAAAAGGCAATTTCAAGTTATTCCCAATGCAGGGTTACGTAGTACGCAAAATAATATAGAAATTAATTATGTCGCGAAATTAATGACACAGTAATAAATATCGAGGAAAATAAATGCATTAACAGTATTAATTGAAGATTACAGTTCGTATCTTCTAATCGAAACTATTTCCAATAAAATCCATGCGGAGGAAGATTTCCACGAGGACACTGAATGGGAAAGATATAGCATAGATAACGATAAGGCATATAGGTAAGAGATGGAAGAAAATAGGAGAGAGAAGCAAATGTTTATTCTATGTAAAAGTCACTAAGCCACCAGAATTTCAGAAACAAATAAGAAATAGAAATTTATTATTGTTAATTTACCCATAAATACCAAATAAACCGAAGAAAAGAAAAATTATTCTGAAGAATTAATATATTCGAAAGGTAAGAGGAAAACATTCCATTTTCTGGAATTAACATTCCATTTTCATTCTTCCATATAGGTAAAATATTGAACCAAATACCTATACAAGCGGAATGAGATTCATCATATTCAAGATATCCCCCCCCCAAAAAAAAACTATTTCTAAAATAATTCAGGATCAAATATGCCAACTGATTCAGGCGCAACCAAGAGTAAAAAGAACGGGCAAGTTGCCTCGTTGTTTTTTCACTATCAGATCCATTTGGCTACACGAGAATCCTACCCATCTAAAAAGAAGGTTGCTGGAATACATGAGACACTTCGAATTTGAAATAAAATAGTCTTTAAAATGAAATCAAAAACTCCTGACTGCGCCGAAAATGTTATCAATCCATCAGATGTAATTCCGTTATCAGAAAAAAAAATTAAGAGAGGAAAACGTGAAAGTGAGTTCCAGAAAAGGTATAGATCAGAAACTTACTTTTTTGAGATGGGCGAAATTTGTAATGCACAAAGACATTTGAGTGTAATTTAACGGAATTTTAAAAAAATTGAGTCAGATCAGTTTCGAAACTCAGTTTTTCTCTTACGACGTTCTGCAACCATATTGTAAAGCTACACGGTTGAACGTCTCATATCTTCAATAAATACATGGTACAGAAATAAGAAACTGCAGAACAATTTCCGAGAACTACCCTAATCGTTTTGGAAAAACACAGCTCAGCGAAATCGCATTGAATCGTTTACGTAAGAACTTCTACAGATTCAGTTCGAAAACAATCTTCAGAGCCTTAATAAATATTCCGATAACTGGGTCACATCCAAGGGATTGACGTTAATCTTACGTGATCAATTCCACGCTGTTCTATGAATTTATGCTCATCCATATTATTCCGTTCCTTGCGTCTAATTCAAATAGAGATCACTTTTCACGCCGACGCAAGGGCAGTGCGCCGTTAATGCATTCTTCTCATTAACAATTCCACCAACTTTCAAATCTCCCTGCTTTCAACGCATTTCACGAGGCAGCAAGAATCCGCTAAGTACGCGAATATCGTTAAGACCAAATGAAAAAAGACCTCCTAACCTAAAGTTTTGATCATGACGTCCTATAGACAGGAGAGCAATATTGAAACTCGGGTTATTTTGGGGGCTCAATAACGACACTGATTAATCGTTTACATTTTCGCGGCACCATCGGAAAATGTCAACGATTTTCGTTATGGCCAGAGGTCAGGATTTAATATTCACTGCAAAACGAATTTGGTGGATTTGTTTACAGATTTTGGGCAATTTCATGACATATCGCGAATCCAAAAAGCGATTTCGTGATTGAAACCCATCCAATTACAACAAATGACGAGGTATATGAGCTCAGTTTAGCCGTGGGTATTTATTGGCGCGATACCCTGTCAACGAAGTCATGATTTCCCCAGATTAGAGTCCCGCCCCCTTGGCCCGAACGACACCGCTGCCTCCTAGCGGATTCGCGGCCCGTGCCCAGCCCGGGGGGCACTCGAGCACTCACTTGCTCGGTGAGCTCCTCGCACCAGGCGCGCGCCTCGTTCTTGCGCACGCCGTTGCTGCCGAACTTGAGGCCTCGCGAGGGCGACGGCGACAGCGACAGCGCGGGCGAGGGCGGCGCGTGCTCGCCGTAGTCGGGCCCCACGAACTCGAACTGGCCCTCCCACAGGTCGAGCTCGAGCCCCAGCGACTCGGGCTGCTCGTCGTCCGTGGCCGCCTCCGACGGCTCCGGCCCGCCCCCGGCGGCGGCCGGGAGCGGCGGCGGCGGGGGCGGCGCGGCGGGCGCCACCGCGGCGGCGAGGGCGGCCGTCGCCGAAGTCATCTGCGCGCCCGCATGCCTCGCGTCCGCGGGCGGGCTCTGGCGCGGGGACCTGCGCCGCGACTTCCTCTTGCTGCGCCGGCGTCCGACCCGGCCACGGCCCCGGCGCCGGGAAATAGTACTTGCGGGGGGTTAGCGCTGGGGCGTCAACCGGCCGCTCCCGCTTCCCGCCCCCACTCCGGCCTTGCTGTTTCCACACTCCCGGCTACCGGCGCGATACCACGCTCACGTCGTCCACACACTTCTCCCACCGCCTTCTTCTCCTCTTCTTCTCGTTATTCCTCTCGCAATCACGCCGCGCTGCTTCTGTGACGCCGACGGACCCGAGAACGATCCTTGAGGAACACCCTATCTATCCACTCCACGCGACACGACTGTTCCGGCTCCTTCTGTATGCACACAAAAAAAACACAAACGCGTTCACTCGCACCCGAGTAGCCAACTTTTACACACGGAAATAAAAAGAACACAAAAAGCCCCACGGCGTGCGGAAAGCTGACGGTGGTGGTGGCGGCGGAGGCGGCTCACGCAGAGTGCGTGCGTCCGCGCGCTGCGCCGCGACGAGGGTGACTCCTCCGCCGGCGGCGGCGGCGGCGGCGGTGGCGCGGGCCCCTGGTCCCTTCCCTGCCGGCGATCTATTTCCAGTGATGAGTCTCCCCCCCCCCCCCCGGGGCTCCGATGCTCTCCCTCCGGCGGCGGAGGCAGCGGCGGCGCCCGCAGACGCGGACTCCTGGCGCGATGGGCGATGGGCGATTAGCGATGGGCGCTAGGCGATTAACGATGGATGTTCTGCGCTAGGCGCTGTGCGCTGTGCGCTAGGCGCTGTGCGCTAGGCGCTGTGCGCTGTGCGCTAGGCGCTGTGCGCTAGGCGCTGTGCGCTAGGCGCTGTGCGCTAGGCGCTGGGCGCTGTGCGCTAGGCGCTGGGCGCTGGGCGCTGGGCGCTGGGCGCTAGGCACTGGGCGCTGGGCGCTGGGCGCTGGGCGCTGTGCGCTAGGCGTTGACGCGCGCGCCCACCGCACGGCGCCTGGCGCGTCTGCGTCCCGAGCCTGACCCCGGCCGCGCCGCGCCGCCTTATCGCCCGCGGCGGCGGGCCTCGTGGGGCGCCCGCGCTATCTCACCCGGAAAGGAATGCCGGGAAGGCCGCGGGCCGTTTGACTTCGCGTTGGAGAGGGGACTCGGGTTAACATATCGCCCACGACTTGACATTCTGGCACACGTTTCAGTAACATCGAGGAAACTGCAACTTGCTATCGATCGCTGGGCGATCACGCTATCTAGCGGGTCATTACTAAATTATTATTGGGCCGGTCGCTTTCATTGCAAAAAATATATTGCTAGGCCGACGATTAACGAATCTAAAAAAACTGTCAGTTTTATACTCGTGTCACTACTGCATGACGTGATATGGAATATAATAATAATATGCGATATAATAATATGATACAAAGTGCATCAAGAGAAACAGAATATCTGTTTCCCGACCAAAAAATTGCCATTTGTTCTCTATGTTGTACTTAAATTATTCTTCTATCATTACATTCTATTCTTTCGCTAAATTAAAGTCGTTGCAGAAATATACTCGTCTCTAATGATGATACGCCAGGCTTGAATTTGTATGGCCAATATATTGATTTAAAAGCAATTTTGTGGTGGTTTTTAACTCGCACCCTTTCCAAACTTGCCAATTTTCTTTAGGTTTACTACTGAACAATGCTTTACGTTAAATTAAATTATCTAACAGGAGGGAAAGTGTACGATTTCATACCATTAATTACCCTTCTTCAGAATTAAGATCATTGCTTCTTCCTAGTTTATATCCCAGAAAGGATGATCAATTTAGCACTGCTGTGCGCACTACAACAGACAAGACGACTTTGTCAGGTCAGTAAATCAGGCAACGTGGGAGTTTTATCTGCTAGTACAGAACAAACTTTAAAGCTCAGTACGTAACATAATTCTCACTGAAGATTATCTCCCGTGTTGATGTTGACGAAAACGAAGTTTTCCAAGCAAGATTTAGCAATGCGCAAGATTTTGTTAGTTATTCTGGAAGACGTGAAGAAATACTTGGATAAGGTCCAGACGGTGAGGTCATGTACGTTCTTACTAGATTGTAATCTGGAGGCAGTCCTACTTACAGGAAGTCTGTAACGATGTTAATGTAGATTCCACTCCTCCCATAAGATAGCAGGAGACAGTTCAATGTGTCCGCAACTGTCACAGAACAAATCTGCCTGCAATATTTTTAAAACTGCTCATTTTGTTTCTCGTACAAAATGAATCCAACGTGGGTTACATCATACATCTCGAACCACTTCCCCAATCGCTCAAACTCTTAACCAAGCGAGCTCTTGAACATCGAGCACCCGAATCTTAATGCCAAGACCATCCCAGTGTCAATGTCAACGAACTCCCTGCAATATTAAAGTAAACGAACACGCCCTTCATTTCGACGTCCACCACGAATCTCACCCATTTCCTGAATCGCCCCGACACGTCATCGCAATCGAGCGAACCCTTACCCGGCAGGAGCACGTGCGATCGTAATGAAAAGACGTCTCGACGCAATCCCTCCTCCTGCACCTCCTCCGGATGCAGTGTCCAAAAATAATTACGAGCTCTGCGGACGGGTCTGCTGCGCGGGCAGGGCGGTCGTAAGCCCGCGCGCGGCGCGCGGGGCGATTTATGGGCGGGGCGGGCCCTGCCCTCCTAGCTCCTCCCCCCTGGGTCCCGGCGCGGGGGCAAATGGCAGCGGAGACGCGGGGACGTGACTGGAAACTTCGCCCGACGACGTTCGCTCGGCTCCCAGATCGGGCGCGCGCACGGCTCCTAAGGGATGAAGGACGTCAGCGCTGCTATTTACTTCGGGAAATGCTGGCGCGGTGGTGTAATAATTGAATTGAATTGAATTTGCCTTATTTTACGTGGCGAGACTCGGGCCATCAGGCCCGCTCTTCCGTCTGACCACGCAAATTTCGCTACGCTCCTTTCACCAACAAGCAGAGAAAGGAAGTATTTCTTGGGCGAGAAACTGGCGATTTGAATTTAGCTCAGAGGCGTCATTTAGGCTTGAGGATCTTTTACATGCAAATAAATCTACTAACATGGGACAGCCGGCTTTACTTCCCCTCCGAAGGAAGGCGTACGAAGGATTTTGTCGCCCTAAAAATCCACGGCTTCGATCGGGTTTGAACCCGCGAGCTTGGGTATAACAGTCACACGCTAACCGTCACACCATCGCCGCCGCAATAATGTGGACGGGAAGTGAATGATCGCCGGGATAGACGTTTTATACGGAATTTAATCTGAGGAATGTATTATGACACCCTCGTACAAACGAGTGTGCTATTGGCGAAGCATTACAAACATATGGTAGGATGATGTTGAATTCATTAAACGTGTTTAATGCGTCCTTAAAAATCAAATCTATTGCTGAAGATGAGAATAGCGATAATGATAGAATATCTATCGTGAAATAATTGTCCAATTTGTTTCTATTTATACAGAAAAACCTTCCCAAACTATAAAAGAAAAATGTATCCACTTATATACAGCTATGTGCTTTTTCGGCAGTATCAGCCGTTCCCTTTTACCGGGGTCAAGGATTTTAATTTTAGAAAGTAAATTTTAGACAGAGACATCTCCAAACATATTTTTCTTTCTTTTTCGAAGAGCGAGAATAGTTCATTTCTGCACCATAGTTGAGATATTTTCTGATATCGGTAAATAAGAAAACCATTAGTAAGTTGCTGTCAATCAGAGAAATGGAAATTATCCTCCCGTTTTATTTTATCTATTTCTGCCTTGTCCGTCCGATATTACAGAAAGAATATTACTAAAAATATTGACTTCTCTTCCCCCTCGTAAAACATTGCGTAAAAACAGACCAATCGAAGCTGAGTTAATTGAATAAGTTATCCACAGTATAATGCATCCTATTTGTACAGTTCGTGCCTCGCAGATGGTCCGTGCTCTAGGCATGGCGTCTCCGGCCAGGGCTTGGAGCTATTCAACGATTGCCGCCCAACGCATGTGACTCAATCACGCTCTAATAACATCAACTGCCACCATCACCGAACGCGTGGCGACATCACGCATCGCACGACGGAGGGGGCGTTGCTCGGCAATAGCCAACGAGTTTGCACAGCTCTGTCAATCAAAAATTTAGCGCGCACGCAGAGGATACTTTATCCCTACGTGGTTCTCCTGTAAATCCTCGTTCCTCTCGGTCGCTTACGTGCAATTGCACGTGTCCCGTGCGTCCGCCGCCGCGTCGCATCTCGGGGTTGAGTCAGCGCCCCACCCCCGCCCGCACGCGAGTCACGCACCGAATTACCGACGCAGGGGGCGGGGCGGGGGGGGGGGGCGTCCGCCCGTTGCCAAAGGAGCAGACTGTGGCGCAGAGAGGCGAGATCGAGACGCGCGTCTGGGGACGAGCGAGCGAGAGCGAGAGCGAGAGAGAGAGCGAGAGCGCGAGAGAGAGCGAGAGAGAGAGCGAGAGAGAGAGAGAGAGAGAGAGGGAGGGAGAGGGAGTGAGAGAGATTGTCGTCCCGCCACGCGCCGCATCGCCTTATCGACCTTGTTTACAAGGGATACGTCCGTCCGGCGCCGCTAGCGCGAAAACAAAGATGATTATGGAGGGCGGCGGCAGCAGCAGCTGTCGGATGAATGCAGAGATAGGCCAGCCAAGAGGGAGTAGCCGAAAGAAACAATATCGTGGAGCGCCATGCTTTTGTATGTGAGCAATACCTATTTAAAACACGCAAGGAAACATTTAATTTGAAATATGTTAATGATCGTCCACATTCCTGTCAATCTCAAAAAAACAATACTGACTGCCTTTTTAGATGCAATGTTAAGTGTCATTATTTTAAGACGTAGAAGGTAAATAGGCAATGAAGTTCACGAAATATTCCAGATTTCTCGGGTTTTGATAAAAAAAAATATGAGCTCGTGACCTCCCTTACAAAAAGCATGTAAGTGGTCTGTCCATTTTGTCCATATCCTCTTTCTAGCTACCCTGCTTGATAACACTCAACTGTCGAAACATTAAACCAGGATGTTGCGCTTAACGCTTAATTTTCCTTATTTAACTTCTACATTCAGAATCGTGGGCTATTCAATCTTTAATATTACGTGCTGCTATTCGTTTTGAGATGAAACGTGTCTAAAGAGCTCTGCCCGAGGTTTTGTGACGACTCCTTACCTCCTTGAATATTCATTCAGAATAGCTGCGTTATCTATTACACTCGTGAAACATGGAGCTGGGAAATAGCTAACGAAAGTTTTGAGGTAATCTGTCGTTAACGTATTCATAAACGTATCTTAAAATTACACTAATGTCCTTCACGCAAGATAATTAATTTTTCGAGGGAATTATAAGAATGAAAATTTCCTTAAGCTCTTTTTTTTCCATTTCGGTAGTACATCGCAGACGTAAAACCCAATTTGTAAGCTAAATCTGACAGAAATATCCTTGCTGTGATCGTCAGACACTTAAAATACAAAGCCTCTTTAATAGACGTCCCGGCTCGTAGCAGCCACAGTAATATTCGGATAAACCATTAACCCCCCACACGATCCTTCTAAAGACGTCAAACGTCATCGCGACACGTTACTACATCCTAAAACGAGGTGATTTACACTCCTCGCCAAAAACGCAGTCGCCCGCACGGCGTTCTTCCATCCCGTCGCGGGCGACCGGGTCATCTCGGGGCGACGTGCGCCATCCAAAAGGCGCCGAGAGGCACCTCGTCCGCCCACTGCCTTCACGAGCCGCCGCGCATACAGACGGCCGCCGCCCACAGCCCGCCGCCCGTCGCCCTGCGCCAGCGCCCGCGCGTGATTCAACCGTGGGAGGGGCCGCCCCGCGCATATGGCCCCGACGCCCCCCCCCTCCCTCATCTCGTTCCAGCCGGGCCACGGCCCTCGCTCAGCCGCGCACTGGTTCGAAACGAGACAAAAAGGCGCGCACGGCCCAACAAAATAAGAGTAGGCAACAACATAGCACACACTTCCTCGTACACGGTGTGGTGTGGCAAAATTTAAGGTTAGGTTGTCCCACGCCATATTTCGGCAAGCAACAATTTAGATGTTACCATCCATTTGGCCCTCGAGTTTCAAATTTTCATAAGCTATCACTTTAAAATATTGCACTGCCATTTATTGTCAATATTTAATAAAGTTTGTTACAGAATCTGTTTGGTTGTAAAATATTAGTTTCAGTCTGACGTGGCAAAGGTACGTTTTGCTCTTGAAACCATCTATTGTATGGTGCTTAAAAGTATATATCGAAATGCGTCACATTTGCGAGAAAATAAATGATTTGTGATGTTAATTGTGTTATAGTGAATTACCAACTACGGTCATTTGCAGATTTTGGATAGAAGTCGCAAAGAACATGAATATGTAAAAAATGCATTTCTTCTGAAAAATTACTTAAAGTGAGGCAGTCAAATATGTAAGCAATGAACTCCATCCTGTGTGTGTGTGTGTGTGTAGATGTGTGTGAAAAGGAAACACGAAAACAGTTTACTTTCAGACAGTTCTGATCGCGGAAAAAGACATGGAATGAAAACTGATACTTCAGTGAAAAGCGAGACGTTCGATCCACAGTTCTTTTCAAGTTTTAACTTTACACACTTTTAAAATTGTCACTTGAAAAGCTAACGAAAAAACAAACATTAGTTTCCTTCAATCATTGAATGTGTGATTGAAACTTGTAGCGGGGCGTTTGAACAAACTAATTACGAACGCTTACGGAAAATTTGTACGAGAATATCTGCACTTGCGTTCCATGTGTTTAAATGTATCTCTTTAAAATATTTATAAACATATAGAGATATTTATACAGAGATTTAGGGATAATGTAGAATTGATTTGCTTAATCCGTTTCGCAGTAATAATGCTGGCATTCAAGCATCAGCTGAAAGAACATTCACTAATCCATTTAAACGATTATGATTAGGAAATTAGAAAAACTTCGGAGAGTATTCTCGATGTATTATGACAAACACTCTTCCTGACGTGTAAAACGGGCTGCCGGAAACAAACAAAAGTCACTATTAAACAATCGACGCATGCTTTCAGCGTCATTTGGGCCCACTGCGAGCTGCCTCGCCCCCGCCGCCCGCTCCCGTGCTCCTCTGCTCTTCCCGTCGCCCCCTCTCGCGGCCCCCTGGCGCGGGCTCAATTAATTCACGCCGCCCCCCCCTACCGCCCTCTGCCCCCGCCGTCGCCTGCGCTTCAGCTGTTTCGCCTCATCTCCGCCTTGCGCGGTCCGAAATAGAGGAAGGGTTGCGCTAAAAGCAGCGCCGCTGCGCCGCGCTGTGCTGCGCTGTGCTGTGCTGTGGCTTTGTGTCGCCCGCCTTCGCGGTGCAGGCGAATGGCGATGACACGACGCGAACGCAAAATCGCCACCGAAAGTTCCCCGAAAACGTATCGTCCTTATCGGCACGCCACATAATTCCCTGACAACGCCCCGAGTTGGAACTTTTAAGATAAAGGATCTTGCTCAATCTGGTTGGCAGGTTTTAAACGAGAAGAACGTTCATCAAACTTCTTGGTAATTGTCATAATGAATTCGCAAAGACAATAGTGTTATCTAAAAACATTATATATTTGCGACAACATAATTAAAAATTAAATAAATTGCAAATTTCGTTCTTAGGCAAAATGTGATAAATGACGAGCTTTTTTTCTACTTTCGAAATATTTCTCCACACGTCTTTCAATTGTATTTTTTTGGACTTAAAATAAATTGCTTTGCCAATAGCGACATTTAAACAAACCTTGAAAGACAAACCTTTGTCGCCCGAAGTAGTTTACACTTTCGCAGCATTCGTTGGAGTATTGAAACATTGTCATTGTAATTCGTCAAATAAATGAAGCAATAGTAAATTAAAAGAACAATGAAGTCTCAATGCCCTGACCTCCACTAACCAACACTGGCTGAGAACCCGAAACAATACCACCAAACGAATAGCTTTTGGCAACCCACTGCGTCGCACTTTCCTGGCGTCCCGCAGGGCTCCATCTCCCAGTCCCACGCCCACTCCTCCTCCCGCGCGCGTTCCTGCCGACTCCCTCGGTAGGAAACTGGATGTCACCGCCCACGCCGCCGCCACCACCACCGTCGTCGCTCCAGCCGCCGCCACCACCACCACCATCCTCTCTTTTTCCGCACGCCGCGTTAATAATGTCACCACTACGTTACCGGGTTACGTAAGAGGTCGCCCGGACCGTCGTCGGTCACTGCCACACCCACATTCGCACGCGAGCGCGCGCGCACGCACGCACGCACACCCACACGCGTTGCCGCGCGCCGCTTCGGTCGACGACCAGGGCGAGACGCTAGGGGCGCCGCGACGCCCACGACGCCGCGAGCGGCCCCTCCCGCCGGCGCCGCATCGCGCACCGCCAACACCACTCGCACCACACAGACACACACGACACACTGCTCGCCGCACTGCTCGCGCCCGCCCGCCCGCGGCAGCGACCGCGCCCCAGCCGCGTCGGCGGCTAATCTTGTCAAGTGGGCGCCGTGCCGCCCGCCGCCTCCCTGCCTCCCGCCCTCCACCCGACCGGCGTCGCGCCTCCCCACCGCACCAAACGGCTTCACGCGACCGACTGACTACTGCTGCTGCAACGCCGGTCTGCACGTCGCTGCCACGCCGCTCCACGCTGCGCCGAGCCCCGCCCCGGCCCTGCCACGCTACTCCACGCCACTCCACACCGCCGCGAGCGCCGTCGAGCCGCGAGCAAGAGCACTGGAAGAACCCGTCGCGGCGGCGGCGGCGGCGGCGGCGGCGGCGTCGCGCGAGAACACCCATACACGCGCACGTGCCCACACGTACGCGCGCACACTCACACACACAGACAGACAGCCGCGTCCGGCACAAGAAACCGTGACGTCACACTTCCGGCCGAGGCGGGCGGGCGGACGCGTTCCGGCGCGCGACGGAGACGGCGACAGCACCGCCCTCGGCGGCGAAGGCGGCGTGCGCGCCGAGCGACCGTGTTTTGTTCGAAGGTGACGAAGCCGTGTCTACCAACCTTTGCGGGCTCCGGGGCGCCGTGGCCGTCCTCCGGCAGGGTCTCCGTGCGAGGCTCCGGCGGCGGTGGTGGTGGTGGAGGCGGAGGCGGCGAAGCGGTCGCCTGTTCGACCGTCGTCGCCGTTTCGTCCTCCGGGGCGCTGCGCTCGAGCGGCGACTCGGCTTCGGAAGCCATCTCGCGAATGCCGCGGCGGCTGGACGCACGCGCGAGCCAAGATTCGGTTCGATCGCACCGCGATCGTATCTGGGGGCGATATCGTGCGGCGCTTGATACGCGCGTGGAAACCACTCGACGTACTCGCGGCGGAGGGGCCGGAGTGCGGGCGGGCGCGCACCGCCTGCAAGGTCGCGCGGGCTATATCCTCACCCGGCCGCCTGCGGGCCGCGTTCGCTCCCCGCGCCGGTCGGAACAAATCACGTCTTTCCGCCCTCCGGACGCTTCCAGCGCGTCGTCTTCAGCGGGCGCCCCGGTGACTGCGTACGCGCGAGAATAGCGACGCCCGCCCGCGCGCCCGCCAACGCCGCACGGCCGCCGCGCGGACAGCTTCTCACGGCCTCGGGCAGGCGGCGGGGCGGGGCGGGCGCGGGCGCGGGCGGGGGGAGGCGGAGGGGGATGAGCAGCCTTCGGTTACGTGAGAGCCGGCTACTTCGCGGGCTTCTCGCTGACTACATATCGCTACGCGTTCGGGTGTGACGGGGCTGGATATGGCCGTCCCGGGTTCCGGTTTGGTGCAGGCGCTCGCGGGGACCTAGTCGAGAGTCGAACGAAATTGCGGTCCGATTTGGAAATGTGCGCCGATTCGGAGGACAACAGTACGTGCCCGAGGATGGCACGGAAACAAGAGGGCCAGAAACGAAATTTCCTATGGTATCGCATTACCGCAAAGCCGGATTTCCAAGACCAATCGCAGCGCCCCTCCTCTACTTATAGGGCGTCCTGGTTCTTCACTGCCGCTACCCCTCGCCCCCCCCCTCACAAAAGATATTTTATTTGTACGCAATAGCTTCTCGGCCATTGCAGGCTTCCGTTTACTTTCGCGTTACTTCATTGCCTCCGGCAATGATTTCTACACATTGACCATGACCCAAGTACCCATTTTGAGAGGTGCCGAAGGAGGCGTCGGCTATAATGGAGATGAACCATTGGTTTAGAGTCAGTGTCATGTAACAGTGCGTTAGCACGTGGGAATTTTTAAAACGAACAAACTGCATTCGGGTGGAGGACGACACAAACAGGCGTATCGTACAAAATATTTCGTCAACAGATCACTATTTGCAAATAATTATCTCCCTGACGATCAATTTGTTTTCTGGCTCCGACGTGTATCGCAGTACTTCAAAATAAAACACATATCAAATTTTAATCCACGAATACCATCTGTATAATTTGCATAAAAACATTTAACAGCCATAGACAAGGAACCGTGTTTTTTCTTACGTGTTCTAAAGATACTCGCAATCATTCACGCTCAGAAAAGACGTAAGCGAAATGTAAATCTAAAGTAATATTGGATTTATTGGGTTTATACACTCAATATTAGCACTGCCATAAGCAATATTTCTGCTTTTTGTTGATTAATATGCATTGCATAAAATATTTCACAGCTTAAACAGAAGGAGAGTACATATTTAAAAACTTCTGCTCGAAGAATAAATACGCGTACCTCGAATGAAATCTGAAAAACAAGAAAGAAAAGAAAAACAAACAAACAACTATCGATACATTTGATGTATCGATATTTGATATCGATTCGAGAACAAGAAGTAATATAATTATAGCTTTTCAACATTACGAGGTTCGACCACACACAGGGGACACGAAGAGGAATTAAATAAGTATTCGACCGGCCGTGGAACTGAAGCTTTGGGAACCCTCTTCCAACGGGCCATCCATCGCTCGAGCGCCAAGGCGGCGCAGAGGCGACAGGCGATTGTGAGAGCACCCACTCGCAGCGCCACGCCCGCCGCCCGTCCTCTGACCTCACTCCGGCCGCCCACTGCCAACCACACACACGCGCCCCCCACAAGACCTCCCCCCGACCGCCGCCACCGCCGCCCACGCACCCAGCGCCGCGCGCGCCGTCCCCACGCCCTGCTGGGCCTCCCATTGTCGGCCGCAGCTGGGAAACGTCCGTCGGTTGCTCTGTTTGCCTTGTTGACGTGACCGTCATGCACGTTTGCGCCTCTTAACCACGCGTCTCGCTGGAAATTAAAGTAGCTCTGCTCCAAAAGTAATGCCAGGCTATTGAAGTTTCAAAGGTGGTTGTTGCCGAAATAATTATGTTACGTACTTCGTCGCGGGACGGTCGAGATAAACTTGGGATACAGAAGGCGACGCGAGAGTCACGAACAGTCATCCATGTACATAGTTGCACGTAATGGCGAGTATTCTCTGGACAGAAGGTTGAATTTTAGGAACACGATTTTCTACAAGTTATTGATATATTGATGATTTTAACCTACTCGTAAATGCCAATGGCTTTTTATTGATACTCATATCGAGCTTCGATATCCGCTTTCATAATGTGGTGTAGCACATCCCATTACAGGAAGCCACGTATTCCTCTTCAAAATGTAACAAAGAAATATTATTCACAGTGCACTTTATTCAAAGAGTAATGATGTCCTATTGAACGCACTACACTACTCCACAGTGAATGAAAACTTTCTTCTACCCGAGTGCTTCTTTAACAATACTGAAGCGAAAATGACAACTATTTCAAAGGATTGAAAGACAGGAGCTGGCAACTCTAGACGCATGCATTCCATCACTTTCGTTTTAAATACCAAGGATTTTCAGTCTATTCTAGGAACAAACGATATAATTGACAGACATTTGTTATTTGCACCATCTCTAAAAACGATACGTATATGAAACCGTACGACGTTCATCTACATCTGCCAGGAGTAATATAAACAAATCAGACAAAATTAATATACTCTAGAACTGTTCATTGTATCTTCAAACTTCATTTGCAATGTCATGAAAATAACACTAACTTGATGAAATGAACGCACTATCACCCTCACACACCCTCACACACACACACAATCGTTTTATCACAATGAATGCTTTATTATCAAAATGTGAAAATACTCTTAGAATGTAGTTGTTTGTCCTCACCTCTTTAATTTTATTTTCAGACGCGCTGCATTCTTTCTACTTTCTGGTCGCGATAGCAAAGGTTTGTAAAAAAAAAAGTGCTTCACCAGTACGTCTTTCAATAACAGCTTACTTCTTTTCGAGCACCCCTATTATGTTGTCGCTATCACTCGTCCAGGTTTTGGCTTTCCGCTTAGCTCGTCTCCCTGATTCACGAGCAAGGCCACTCGTGCACGCGGGCAATTGAGGCAAGTTAGTTCGCCCGACGACGACGTCGACGACGCCGGGTGCAGGCGGAAGCAAAAGGAAGGCGCGTTGCTGGGTGCCAAGGGCAATCAATCCAGACGGCTTCAATCGCGGAGACAAACGGCGCCAGACGGCGGCGTTCCGGCATCGTCACACAGCGCCCACGTGAAAACACTTGACCCGGGCAGATGCTGAGATTGACGCTCATTTGCTTTAGGATACTTAACGCACTGTAATGCTTTTTATGCATTAAAGTAACGATACAGTTCTCATAGGTTGGTACATAAAAAATAAATTTAGTAAGGAAGTTAACAATAATGTAAAACATTTAGTATGAAGTCGCAAAGTAATGGCTTACTATTATCGAGTGCTGCCACTACTCACGGAGAAAGTAATATTAAATTTTCATCTATTCACGTTTCACTTTAGTGTGAAAAGGAGCTAGTGTTTTCGATAAATCCAGAAGAGAATAAATATTAATGAAATATTAATTTCATCACTTTCATACTTTCACTGGATATAAATGTATCTTTTAACATCAATGATTGAACTAACATTTTGTAAAATTTTAGACAAAGTAAGTTATGCAAAGGAAACACTTTCCCTTCAAAAATTAAATACAAAAACTTCACCTAAATTTGCATAAACGCAATCACTCGAGATCCAACAAATCACGTGATTGGTATAGAATTGTCACAAATTCATTCTTGAACTGAAGGCGACGGTAATTGACACGAAATTTTAGTTCTTGGTTAAACAAGGGGAGAAGGTTATGAACCCCAAATCTACGTCAGCGCATCCTCGTATTCTCAAGAAATCAGACGGACCATATGGAAAGCACAAATTAGTCCACACTATTCTTGGAACGTAAAACATACAGGATATGCCAACCTTTACAATATTCAAAGCAAAACAAAGCATTTCAACAATACAATATGCAAAGCGAAACAAAGCAAACATTCTTCACAGTGACATGGGAGACAGGCCGCTTCACGTATTTAAGCTGAACAACTCATTCTTTCTTCAACCATGTATATTTTTTCGTTAACCACTTTTAACCATCAAGAGTATTCTTAAAACCATCATTTAAACGCCCGTCATGAACAGCGAGAGGCAAAAGGAAAGCGAAAGCCGAAGAGGCGGCTTTGTCTATTGTCTGCCCTCGGGAGTCTCCGCTAGGCAACCTTGAGGCCCGCGCTCACGGAGGAGGGTGGGCGTCGGTGGGCGGGGAAGCGACAATGGCGAGGAGGACGAGGGGCAGGAGGAGGAGCAGGAGGAGGAGGAGGAGCAGGAGCAGGAGGAGCAGGAGGAGGAAGAGGAGGAAGAGGAAGAGGAGGAAGAGGAAGAGGAGGAAGAGGAGGAGGAGGAAGAGGAGGAGGAGGAAGAGGAGGAGGAGGAGGAGGAGGAAGAGGAAGAGGAGGAGGAGGAAGAGGAGGGGTGGAGGAGGGGAGGAGGAGGGGAGGGGAGGGGAGGAGGAGGGGAGGAGGAGGGGGGGGAGGAGGGGAGTAGGAGGGAGGAGGAGGGGAGGAGGAGGAGGGGAGGGGGAAAGGGGGAGGAGGGGAGGGGGAGGAGGGGAGGGGGAGGAGGGGGGGAGGGGAGGAGGAGGGGAGGAAGAGGAGGGGAGGAGGAAATGGGGAGGATGGGGAGGAGGGGGGAGGAAGAGGAGGGGAGGAGGAAAGGGGGAGGAGGGGGGAGGAAGAGGAGGGGAGGAGGAAAGGGGGAGGAGGGGGGAGGAAGAGGAGCAGGAGCAGGAGGTGGCGGTGGCGGCGGCGGCGGTGGGATGCGCGGCACGTCGCTCAGCGCACGCGCCCGACACGCGCCTCTCCCCGTCCCCTCTCCCGCCCCCTTTCGGGCCGAGATCCGCAGCAGCTGTTTTGCATCCCGCCGACAGGCCTTGTGCCGGGTCAACAATCGCCGAGGTGGCCTCGCTTAGCCTCAACCCCGCCTCCTCACGCCACGCCTCAGAGGCAGGGTGGCGACGACGCCGGTTTCTACCCGAGACTACGGGTACGCAGTTAAGATTAATGTGGTTCGGGGTGAACCTCTTAGGTTTGTGCCAATGCACTCCATATTGTCCAGGGAGTAACCTACGCTACGAGTTATTGCTCTTAATTTCGAAAATAATTCTAAATATACAGGTCGGGACGTCGCGAGAAAATTGCGAATTGTGTTGCGTGTTGCCTACCAGTAGGCGTCATTTGAAGCCAATTCTTAACTTAACTCCTTTTAATTCAATTTCAACTGCATATTCTTTAAAACAAGGATCGATGTCGAGTGGGCATCGAGCACCATCCAAGTACGCGAAGCTAAAGATGCGGATTTCAATGCTGTTCAAGGCCTGGCATTTTCAGGACAGTTGACCTATCACGCCAATAAAATCCTCTTCTCGAAACATTACATTAAGTTCTTAAAACAGCTTTCACATAAAAATAACGAAGTTTCTTGGTTCCCAAAGGAACTATACCTGCAAATATGACGGGTTCTCATTCACATATTCTACCAACAACACTTGTGACGTATTTTTATAAATCGACTCATTTTCCTTCAAATTCGACTAACATACGAGTACATTGTCCAGGTAATGCACTATATGCTGTTGCACATTGTTGTCGCGCAATGCGATATACAATGTGAACGAGGAATCGGACTTCACGGAGGTGCTCGTCTCATCCCCTTGAGGGGGCTTCCTCCTATGAGTCATCGGAGCGCGGCCACATTCGTCCCAATTGGTCAATCAAGAGGGGCTCCTCCTCCAATGCACCCACCGACTGCACTCGTCGGACTTCCCTTAACGAGGAGGTACATTTCCCCTGCCTCGTGACTAACCTCCAAACCAGGCTAACCTCCTAATTCTCAAGTTTCGAGGAGAATCACAGGGAATCCAACGAGTCTTAACTCAACAATGCATCACAGGTGTGTGCAAATCCAAGCTAATGAAATAAGAATACAATGTTTATTCACGAGAATACATGTACAAATTGCCAATATATTTCATTGAGAATATTATCAGAGTAATAGGAAATAAACACAATAAGGCGAAGAGTTTCAGAACATCGGGAGGATGAACACGGGACTGGATGTTAACCTTCATTTCCCATCCTAAAGGAGGCATCAAATATAAACAGATGAATCTCGGCAACGTATGAATTGTCCCTTTATTTGTTTCACGATCAAGCATATACATCTGCCATTTAATAAATTTAGCGCAGGATCATGATTCGATACATGCTCGTATTATTGCGACCCTTGGAATTGTGATGCCGCAAATATTACCTGGGAGACCGAGGAGAAAAATAAAAAGAGCAAAATAAAAAGAGAAAAAGAAGAAGAGGAGGAGGGGGAAGAGGATAAAAATGAGAATGATTATGAGGAGAATGATAATGGAAACGAGAATGAGGAGGAAGAGACTGAGGAGAGGAGAAATGCAAGAGGAGAACGAAGGAGAAGAAAAAAGAAAAGGAGAATAATAATGGAGAAAGGAGACGGAGAAGGAAGAAGAAGAAAGACAGTGAAAGGGAAGAAGATAAGAAGAGAAAGAGGCGAGGGTAGAAGAAGACAGAAAGAGAAAGAAGGGGGCTAAAGGGAAGGAGAAGACAGAAGGAGAAAGAAGGAGAAGAAAGAGGAACTGTTGACGTAGCCCACTTCTGTGTGCACTGTATTACGTATCATGAATTCTTTACGTTCTTATTTCTCGTTAAAGAAGCCCTGGCATGGCGGGCGTGGTACAACTAGTATAACACAAAACACACAATAATCTCCTAAGCTACTTATACACATTGAAATGTATTGGTAAATAAAAAGAATGGGAAGGAAACTAAGCCAAAAATATTCTCTCTGGGTTCATCAAAGTTACATTATGAAAATAGAACACCCCTCGCATCGTGTTGGTAATGAGATGTTACAGGAGGAAACAACTTTCTACGTTCAAGCTTTTCTGGGAAGGTTTTTTACAGTGCATTAAAAATGGCACGAGATTGTTCCAGTGTACTCATTTGTTTCACAAGAGTGCTGCACATTTGCATCTTTAGAGCTTGCATTCCGACTCTAGAGCTACACAGGAAAGCGTGGGATAATAGACCCAGCAAGCCTATTTATTACAACCGAACGATCATTTTATGCCGAAATTTCTGGTCAACTCGGTGCATTTAAAATTAAAATTCAGTGAGGATTAATACTATAATAAGTAATCGTGACGTGCTAAAAATGTTTTTAAAAACTATGAAGACCAGAACATCACTATTAAAGGGAAGAGTAAAAGAAGGAGGTGCAGAGAGACTGTCGGAAAAGATGTGAGACATGGTAATAAGCAAGGCAGGGGTTGTTAAGAGGAAGTCAAAAGGTTGAGAAGAAACAGTTGGAAATATGGCTGTGACAACGTAGATTTAGGGTGGAAGACGAAAACCAAAGTGGTGACACGTGTTGCTAACACATGTTTTATTTAGATATACTTCCACGTTACACCACGTTCTCGAACATCTCGAACGGACGACAGTGTGGGAAGCGCGGGAGACATGGGAAATTAGAGGCTGTAGTAGCGTGGGAGAGTGAGGCGCGCCTAAGTCAGTCAGGTATCTCCGAAATTTAATACATAAAAATGCACGTTTGTGTGCTCGTGTTCGCTCCTCAAATGAATTCTGTTCATGAATTTTGAGAGGAGGGAATTTGTTTGAAATAAGGGGTCCCCTTGAATCAACGGTCCCAGGCTCCTGGTTTTCTCTGGGGCGCCCCCGTATGAGGGTAGCGTTGCAAGGCGTTGCCGGGCAAGGCGGAGCGGGGCCGGTTGAGGCAGGGCGCGGAGATAGGCAAATACTAGGGCAACGTCTGCTTACTTATGCTGGCATTTAACAGAATAAATCGGAGTAGGATACTCAAGTCATCTTAGTTCTTACAAACTTACATAACATGTTCTTTTCCACACGAAGCAACTGCATCCCACGCAATTGCAGAAACTTGAAACGTCGTAAGACTATTATGGATTTTGAACAATACAACAACATATTATTTACTTCCTGTGCCAGGAAGATCAAGAATGTTGGATGACTTCCTTCTGGGAACAACTTCTATTTTGACTCTAGCCATGACACCCACTTTCTTAATCAAGAACAAGATCACTTCTCACGACTTCGAGTTGCTTATTTTTATTCCGGTGTAATCAAATGCAGGAAATCTTCTGTTAATATTTGCTGGAAAACTGTCTTCGAGGTCAAATTTTAAATTATATATATATATATATATATCATTACTATTTATATTTGTATACAGAGATAACAAAGTGCACATACATGGTATGTCCACACACGAACATTCAGTTAATTTCATTTTTGGATATCCTCTTTATTGGTATCTATAGATAACTAGGTATACCTAGTGTTAAAGATTGGACGTCCATTTAACAGGGATCACGCTATTTCCCATTGTCGCTCCATGAGTAGTCGCCGTTTATACACTTGAACGACTTACTTCTGGACTTTCTACTTAATAAAGACACCCGGCTAGTGAATGAAGAACAAGACTTCTCCCGATTTCCGGATACGTATTTTATTCCTGTGTAATCAAATTCAGTAATTTTTGCGTTAATATTCCCTGGAAAATCCGCATCGAGGTCACAATATCTACAGTCATTGAAACTGCTCTAATATTAAATATGGGATCCCCCAATGTTAATTCCTCTTACGTACTCACAACGAATAATTAAACATATTCAAAAATATATTACAGAAAGATGAAAATAATATATAAAACAAATTACAAAATATTATAGTTGTTCAAGGCGAAAAAGCTTTACATACACACAAAAGCGAATTGTATGAAAAAAACTATAGTGAATATATAGTGAAAGTCGGTGGCTGGTGCAGTGTGGAATGTGGCTGATGTGGAATGCGGGGGTGTCACTAAAAGCCCGTCCGACGTCGCTCGCGCGCGTCCGTAAAAGTAGCCGGCACGAGGGCTCTCGGGAGAGACAAACGGCCGCTAAACGGCCACCTCCTGCCCTCGGAGCCCCCGCCCACACCGGTCGGAATCGCCCAAAAAGTGGACAAAATTAGTAATTTTTGTCCGATCTCTTTGAAAATTTGGATTTACATATGTTTTGGGTCCCTGAATACAGTCCATGTGCCACTTTTTTAAATTTCTAAAATCCAAGATGGCGCATCCAAGATGGCGGACCATTTTTGTTAAATTTCGATTTATGCTACAAAAACCATTAACAAAATGATTCCTTTAACTAATTTTAATTATTTTTAAGTATTTTGTACAATGAATTGAATGAATTTTGTTAACGATTTTTTAGAATAAATCAAAATTTAACAAAAATGGTCCGCCATCTTGGATGCGCCATCTTGGATTTTAGAAATTTAAAAAAGTGGCACATGGACTGTATTCAGGGTCCCAAAATATATATAAATCCAAATTTTCAAAGAGATTGAACGAAGATTACTAATTTTGTCCACTTTTTGGGCGATTCCGACCTGTGTGCGCCAGGGCTCATCCGGAGTGGCCCCAGAGGGTGGGAAGCGGGACTCAGAACGACGGACGGGGCAACGCGGGGAGGATGCAGAGAGTTCAAGCAGCAGTAATAATATGACTGATGCTGCTTTTCACGCACTTATGGTATATACAAATATTAATGAGATAAGTAATCGACATAATTAAATACGGTTTCTAATTTATTTTTTAAATACGTAATAATAGACGATTCGGTTCACGGAACTTCAGAAGGTATATCAGTATTTTCTTAAAAAAATAATAAAAGTAAAGTAACCTGATACCCCCGGGCTAACAACCATGGGGGATAAAAATCGGATCCAGCTAAAGGCTGGTCCCCCCTAAGAATTGTCGCAAGCACCTGCTACGGCGATAATAAATAAAAACTGAGTCACGGTATATGCAGGATGCTTGCTTGCGTGGTCCTAGTCGGCCGATTAACGAGAAAAAAAAGTAACCTGAATTCAAAATGAATATTTCAGAACACATATTCTTCTAAAAAAATCACAGATAATTTCTACTTAAGAATCCATTTACACCCAAACGGAGGAAGTAAGCTTCCATTATTGCTGCAGGTAATGAATCTTTGTTTTAAAAGTCAGAAAATTTAGCCGGATGTTTTTGCTACCATCGCTACGCTCGTATTAGACCAATGTTTTTAAAAAAATGCTTATATAGAAGACTAATTGCGCAGCGAACCCTGCACTACACGCCGTCTATATAGGATTCGACTTCCATTTATACCAGTCATGAACTTCCAGAATATCATTAAGATGCATATTTTTCGAAATCATGGTTTAATCGTGTCCAGGGTAAAAGACATTCATACAATTTTAAGTAACTCTCTTTAGTAGTGTTTGCTTACCATGCTTATGAAACATGAAAAAATGAGAGAGGGAAATTACAGTGCTACCACGTAGTCTGCATATTAGCTGCTAAGTGCTGATAATGGTGATGCCTGTGGGACCTTGTCATGTGATTCTGCAGTCAGAAGCAGATAACCGGGTGATAAGGATGGAGAGACTAGGTAAAGGTGATGATCGATAGGCAGTCGTAAGAGGGTCTTACGTTATAACGTCTTGTTTTATACGTTTTCAAAAGCTTTTCTTATCGATGCGTTAACAATAGTCACATGAAATTATGTAATCAATCACATAACAGATTAATTGTGTGTCTGAACATGTTCCATTATATAGTAATATTATTGAATTTTAAACTATTATTGGTTACATTCTTAGTACTATGTGAACTTGGTTCATGTTTAACATAATTTATAAAAAATTCACATCAAAACATTTCTTTAAAATCTATGGAACAATTCCACGCAAAAAAATAATAAATTAAATGTGCTCATTGGTTTACTAAGAAGACCAATGACTAGGAATGGTATTTAATCTGAAACTTATCCTCGACATTTTCGGGTTTTATTGTTTCATATATCGTTTTATCTTAGTATCTTTATAAACACAAAGATGAATCGTGAAAATGCTGTTCTAAATATAGCATTTAGGCTCTACCAGCTCTATTAGTTAGTGAGGTATAGATTGGAAAGACATCAAGTAACAGGAAATGAACTTGATTAACTTCATAACTGTTTTGTTTAATTTCCAATACAGCGAAAGTCATTTCTCTTACCACATTACTCATTTATTGTAATGTTCATGTATTGCAACACTCAGCAACTGACTACAGCAAATTAATAAAAAATCACAAGTATATCCAGCCTTCTGTGTAAAACGTCTAGAATATATTTCATATTATTCCTTTTGTGGCCTACTTATCACTCACGTTGATGATAGCAGCGACAGTGATGATAGTAGCGACAGTACATTGATACAGTATCAATATTGTCGGCATGTAAGTGAATAGTTCTAATAAAAGGCATCAAGTTATAAATTAGAACCACAGTGAGTGTGCGACTCAACGATGGGATGAAACTTGGCAGAGCAGAATATGAGTCACAACGGAAATAGAATAATATGTAGGGGAAGGCTGGTGACGACCGCAGTGGGTGACACTACATCTAAAAATTTGCCAAGTTTCATGAACTGACGCATGTGGACCCGTGAACCAGTTCCAAGTTGATTCATAGAGTGTAAAATACCTTTCTTTTTACATATTTCAAAGATAATTTAAATGAATGAGAAAATCCAAAAAATATTTCAGCGCAGACAATAGTAATTTAGAGGATTTTCTTCTTTCTTTCTTCTTTCAATTGTGAAACTCCATTAACTTAATAGAAAATAGCTAGGTGGTTTTGTAATATTGTTCTTTGTTCACATAATAATAGCAGCCGATCTATCTGGCAATCATATTCCTGATTGAGCCTCTGACTTCACGACCCATACAATTACGTTCTTCCTTTCATTGCTTTAAATTTAGATATCTTGAATTAATCGCAAAATAAAATTATGCAAGGTGATAAATATAAAAACAGCAAGAAATTCGTGAAATAATTTTTGTATTTGACAAGGAAATTGGTTTTCGGCAGATTCCATCAAAAAGTGAATCTCGGCTACTTATAGCAATATAATACTGCCGTTCGTGTACATAAATAGCCAATGTAGAGAAAAATCAGAGAACTTTTGTGATTGTGCGTTAAGGTTTACACAAGCACTCCTCTGTATATTTTACACATTCTATTTTTATTTAGTAATGATCACAACCTTCGGTCATTCAAAGAAAACGTATCGGGAAAAATATTCATGTTCACTTGGGAAACTTAGACAAGATTTTTCTCCATGCTATCCAGTAGACGAAGATTCATTGAACACACATGGATACGTGAATCATTTCCAAGCCGACTCATACAGAGTCAAAGTAACTTCTTTCAGTAATTTGCAGATAAATTAAACGAATGAGAAAATCTCAAAAACATTTCAGCACATGCCATTGTAATTGAAATAATTTTCTTAAACGAACTGAATAGATCTTATTGAATCGCATCTAAACATTTCATTAATTTTCCACTTTACAAATAATAATAATGCTGGTTAAAGGTGACAACAAGGAAGATGTGTAAGAAATATATAGTAGGAAAATGTGTAGAAGGTAATGTTCGAAGTATATCAGGATATTACATGTTCATAATGTGAATCAGAGTCGGAGAAAACGGTAAACTTTGTCTCTTATTGGAAAAAATATTGATGGAAACCTTTTACAGAGTTAGATATTTCATTCCTCTAGAAAACCCTGCGTTCATCCCAGACTTTCAGACCCAACATTTGGCAGGGAGCAACAGGTCTTTTCAAACACAATTTTTTTTCCAACAATGCACAAAGAATACGTAAAAACAACAAAGATATTGCTCCTACCTTATGGCTCAAGTCAAGGACGTCCTCCTCTAGCGAAACATCAGAGCACATATCGTCCGCCGTGTCGCAGGTGGAGCTTCGACCGGACGAGTTGAAGCTGGAGGAACGGTACAACTGGCTGCAAACACAGGAACGATCTCACGTTAGCACTTCAATCACTCATTCATTAAATAGTTCATTATTTAATTCACTCATTCACGAGGATTGATTTCGTAGAGGTACAGATCTCGTCATTCAATTCAGGAGATTGATATCAGAAGAGTAATAATTGTATTATACATTTTCGTGAAGTTTCAAAAACGAAATCAGAAACTTAATCTTTCGAGTTAAAAATATTTTAAATACTGGATCATATAAAAGTTTACATAGACGTAATCTAACAACTAAGTATGCATTAGCATTCTGTTTCGTGCTAGTGGAATGATATGTTAACATCGACACAGCATAGGCGACGATATTGCGTGTTACCTATATTGTTTTATGGTCCGCCCCTATATTCAAAATCTGCATAAAATCGCTCTCTTTGCCAATAAGGCAGTTGTAGTCAACCGGCATATCTAATCTACAATTAAATCTATGTTATAAATTATGTTAAAATCAACGAAAATGCATTTTTATTATTAATTTTAATTATATTAGTAGCAAATGTAACACTGAATGGATAATATAATGAACTTTGTTTCAATAAAAATATGAATGTATCTATTTAAACATTGCGATTACATTTGTGGCATATTTTCTATTTTGCAGAAAGGAACGAATTATTCTTCCATTAAATTTTTTGACTAACTTATAGACCCTCCACCTCCCCTCGTCAAATCCGCGACAGGTTGATACATTTTTCACAAAGATTTTAGTGAATGCATTTTTTCAAAAAACAATAGTGAATGCATGTTAGTGCATTTAGTGAATGCATTTTTTCAAGAAACAAAAGTTAGTTACGATGAACGTAAACTTATCTGCTTAGAAATAAAAATAACTTTCTTATTTGATTGTAGACATTGTTGTCATATTCATATGAAAACTTGCTTTGGTAGATTTGTTTAATCAATTTATTTGCGAAACCAAGAAACCTTCAAAAGAATTATAAAGTTGGAATCAATTTGTCACGGAGGAAAAAATGTTTACATAAGAACTGATCTGCTTTTACTTTCACATATTGTTTCAATCAATATGCCTTCAGACATTATATTGTGTGGTGGACATTTTCACAGCTGGTTTATTAATGTATTAGAAAGGACTAGAACTTAGTGTGCAATAATGCTTGTTAATTTCGAACGATAAATAAATGATGTTACTTAAAAGACTTTACTCAATATATGTGCTCAAATAAAACCGCCTACATTCCACGCAAGTGTTCACTCCATGAGTAACAATTTGCAAATTATGTCGAGCCACTAACAGCATTAAACTTCCGTACAAGCAATACTTCAGAGGTTGCCCATGTCTACGGCTTCCAATCCATTTAAATTCTCAGCCCCCCTCTTTTCCTTCAGGTAATATAATTAAAGGTAGACGATTTTTTATAGATTCCTAATAAATATGAATGATTATAAATATGAAAATTCACGACATTCGAAGACGTTTAGAAGAATGACAAATGTATGTATTAAACACAAGGGATATATTTTTATCAACTTTCCTACAGCTTTGACACAATTTCAAAATTATTTTCATCATTATAATAGATTTATACATTTCTTAGTAATGTACAGTGATATAATATTACAAAATGTGTTATGAATATGACATTGATCTGAAATTTCGATTTCGTAGAATTCTCAGAATTAATTGTATTTTACTGACATTTCTTATGAATTCCAACAGTTCTAATTTACATTCACGACAGACTTGTTTGGTTCGGAGTGACATTTCTCTTGCGATACATTGTCCTATTTTAAAGAATATCCGTATTTGTTTTAAAAAAATTCATAACCGACTATTATCTTAGTTCATTTCTGAAACCTACGGATGTTTATGGAGTCACTGTCGAAAACAAATAACATTTGACATCAATTGACATTCAATTGCTCAATGACATCAACTTGTCATTGGCCAATTGAAACTGGTCAATGTCAAGTATTGTCTAATCAATGCCAGCCCGATCAACAGCCGAACATATACCAAACTAGCAACAAGCACGAGTAGTACGAATTGGGTGCTTACCTGGCGAGTGCATTAGAGCCGAGGCGTTTTCCAGAACTGAAACAGAAGAGAAACGCCATGAGTAAAACCATGGAAACAAACAGATGTAACCGAGACCCAGTGCAGGGAGCAGGGCGGTGCAGGCAACGCACAAGCAATGGCTGTGAGTCTGCAAAGCAAGTTAATATTGTTAATCGGTCAATCTCTCATGCTCACCCGCACACCACGCAAGTATTTTCTTGTTATTGCTTCCAAGCCACACACCGCATACACGCATTCACACAACGAATAATTTCCACGTTTCCGGTTTGAGGATATCCTCAGTACATATTTTCAAAACACTAAAATTTGAATTTAAGACAAGGCTGAATCTAAAATTTTAGGTTAGTATTCGTATATATAATTTATATTAGTTATTGAAAATTACCATGGCTACTCTGTAAAACAGCAGGTGTTAATAACATACCTACATTCAAATAATGAGCCCTGAGAGTGGTGATTGAGAGATGCTCTTTTTTTTAAGAGAAAACATTAGGATATGTTTATTAGTCGTTACTTTCTAATATTTAATTTGTCTATATGACTAATATACCTGATAAACCACTCCCCCTCCCAGACAGCGTCATCTAAAACAATTTACGTTCGAAGTATCCGTTTTGCTGAAACATACTATCAGTTCAAAAACGAATGCCATATAACCGATGGAATGAAAAGAACGCGACACTCACGATAAAAATTTTTCCAATGGATTGTTTGAAATGCGTAATTTTTCTACTCCCTCATTCAACTCTGAATTATATCAATTCACTTTTAGTGCTTTATTTTTTTCTTCTAAATTCCTTTCTTGTTTTCACAATACTGATACTTTTTTTTCAAACTGATCTGAGCGCCGTCAGCGAGTGTGACGTCAATTTCCATCTCTTGATTTATCATCTCATCTGCCTCTGCTCCTATTTGCTTTCCTCCCTTCCTTTCGGACAACGGCAACAATTTTCTCCCTCATCGGGCTTACATCGTTCGAGGGGTCCTTGTAGCTAACCCCGACACCATCTCCGCCCATTTCATCGTCGTCTTCTCCGATTCGCGCATGACATCTGACATGACCTAGAATGAATGCATAAAATGCGACAGAAACTCTTTGTCACTTCAAAAACTGAATTATGTGGACACAGATTCTTGATTTCGTATAACACGGCTCTGCGATAAAATTATTAGAAATGATAAAAAATCAAATCGTTAATTTTTCAACTGTACTAATTTCTTGATATTGCCAACTGCTTGATTTGAAGGATCGTTAATACAAAATACCAAAATAAAATTTCTATATATTTATGAAACTGTGTACAAGAGGAATACTGTACAAAGGGTTATAAATGTTTGTATTTGGGAAACATTGCTTGTGACACGTAAATTTCGTTGAAAGTAAAATTACGTAAATCTCGAGGAAAAATAATTTCATCGCAAAACGGACTTTTGAAAATTTGTACCTACACAATTTTTGGAATATTCGTTTATCAATTGTGTTATTTTTATAATTTGTGTTCTTCACTTTCGTTAATTTATAATAGTTAAGTGATCGCGTCGCCTTCACAAAATAAGTACTGTGTACACTTCTGATGTCACTATGGTGATTTCGGAGTACTGTGCAGAGTGTTTGACTTCGATGGATGGATGACCCGGAATCTTTTCCGCAGGCATTGACTCTGTCGTTTCTCTCCCCACACACAGCTCGTTGACTCCAATCACCCATCCGTTTCCCCTTTGCAGTTTTTCTGCTTCTACCATGAAATGTTTGCTTCGCTACGAGATGCCGATGGAAAGTTTGGGAACGAGATTTTACAAGATGCAGGTGACTGGAGAAAAGGTTGATAACCTAAACGTTTCAAATATACATTGCTTTGGCGAAAAATATTAATGTGGTGTAGCATGAGAATACATTTAATTTTGTATGCACAAAATACTGCACTTTTGTAAGAACATAAAAGTAATGCTACTTTTTGTTGTTTATTAAAGTCATGAAAAAATTCTTTAAAATTTTACTGAAACTGTTTCAAAGACGACTTAAGTGCAGCATGACACTGCAAACTATCATGACATTGCAATTACTTCGGGATCATAACCGTTTGGTTTATATTCTTTTACCAATTGCCTAGTAACAATTTTAGTTGCGCAAATGTACGTTGCATTTTGTTTGTTCTGTAAGTAATATATTCGCATCAAGCGAATCGTTAGAAAGTAACTACTAGTTAGTTCTCATTTCCTTGCCTAGAAAAGATAAGTTTGTTGGTTTACTCCATATTTACCAACATCGATATCAACACATTCGTGAATGAACAGGTCTGTAAGGTCCGGCAACTTGTGGCGTGTGGGGAAGGTCGCGAGATTCGAAATACAGGAAATATCGATTTAGCATGACACTGCAGTCCAGCTGGTTCTCGAGCTCAAGCCCGGATTAAAACTGTTCGCCTAGAACAATGCTCGCTTCAACTAGGAGGAGGGCGGGGCGACTAACCACATTGACCCGTGACCTATCAATGAGCGCATCCCGCCTTCCTCGGCGTCGCTTCCTCTCCTTTAAGGCGCACGCAGTATGACGTCATCTCCGCGCAACGCATTAGACACGCACAGAACAAACATCTTTGTAGGTATATCCGTTATTTTTTCAATTTCTTTACTTACTGTTGAACAAATAAGATCCGAAACGTCACATTAAAACATATATTACATGAAGATATAATAAAAATTAATATAATAAATAAATTCTCTTTTATAATCCTTAAGTAAGGGAAATTTATTAAAAACAAATATTTATCTAGGTAGTTTCTGAATAATGGAAATAACTATCCCTCGGATACCATAAATGAGTTCTATGTTGAATGAAAGAGCCCATTACGAGTAATGTAATAGTTCGCATTGGTGCATTACATTGCAGCCAGGTATGTTAGATATTAAAATCGACTTCGTGACACAAATTGCGTTCCGACTCTTTGCATTTTTCATTGGTTAGCAGTGTACATTGTGCTTCCATACAACAATCACTAAATATCTTCATTGAAACGGGTACGGGAGTATGCCTGGAAATTATGACAGTTGATTGTCATCTTACCCATATTTATTATGTATGTCCGATGTTGGGTGTCCTAGTTTATTGAAAACAAAAAGAAAAAATAATGGTACGGATATTCAAATAAATAAGGAAATTAACTAGAATCCGATAGAATTAAATAGAATAATATCAACAGTTTTCAAAATAATTGTTTTCATTCGGCGCGGTGTCAAACGAACGTCGCCCTAAACGGTGGCCTATCAACCAAGGATCACCCGGAGTGTTAGAACAAGTGGAGCAACTTTCAAGTAACGAAAACAAGAACTTTGTTTATGTTCCTCTCGAACTAAACTACAGGTCACATCACCACTTTGTGGGTCGTTTGCCCCGTGTGTCAGAAGAATTCCATTAAGCTAGAACGTCGCCCAGGGAGGGGCCGGCGCGCCCGGGTGTTTGGGCCAACGACACGAAGCACGCGTGTGCGGGCACGCGAGCGAAGCACGCAATGCAATGGAGGTGATGGTGGAAAAGGGCGGGTTCAAAGGGAGGGGAAGGCAAAGGGAGGGGAAAGCAAATGGAGGTGATGGTGGAAGGGAACGGGTTCAAAGGGAGGGGGACACAAATGGAGGTGATGGTGGAAGGGAACGGGTTCAAAGGGAGGGGGAAACAAATGGAGGTGATGGTGGAAGGGAACGGGTTCAAGGGAGGGGATGCAAATGGAGGTGATGGTGGAAAGGGACGGGTTCAGAGGGAGGGGGACGCAAATGGAGGTGATGGTGGAAAGGGACGGGTTCAAAGGGAGGGGGACGCAAATGGAGGTGATGGTGGAAAGGGACGGGTTCAAAGGGAGGGGGACGCAAATGGAGGTGATGGTGGAAAGGGACGGGTTCAGAGGGAGGGGGACGCAAATGGAGGTGATGGTGGAAAGGGACGAGTTCAGAGGGAGGGGGACGCAAATGGAGGTGATGGTGGAAAGGGACGGGTTCAAAGGGAGGGGGACGCAAATGGAGGTGATGGTGGAAAGGGACGGGTTCAAAGGGAGGGGGACGCAAATGGAGGTGATGGTGGAAAGGGACGGGTTCAGAGGGAGGGGGACGCAAATGGAGGTGATGGTGGAAAGGGACGGGTTCAAAGGGAGGGGGACGCAAGGCTTCGATCAGGGCACGATCGTAGTACACTCACGTAAAATTGAGAAGCGAAATTATAGGTCTCATGATGACGTTAATCAAATAAGATTTTATTGGCCACGCCAGACCTTTAATAAAATCTACAGTGATTAATACTCGTCGTGTAATTCCGTTGAAAGGCTTTGAACTGTCCAATCATATGTAATAATGTTTTTGCGATGAAAGATCGCCGATACGGACAACTCTTCCGAGTTGAATATATAAATTATAACAAATATTATATTTGTTCCCGAAATTGTACCCAGGCTTCGTTGTCAAAACTTTGATCATATCAGATACCGTTTAATAACTTAATCCAACAAACTGTTATTAATGGTAGATATATTTTTGGGCGATCACGTTTCCGGTTGCTAATAAGATTTACTCATCTGTTTTTTTTTAAGGATAACCAATATCAGAAAATTACTTGTGTCTGTGTTCATAATTCGTTCTCATTATACGTAACCCGGCCATGACAATTGTATTCGACCTCGGTTGATGCACTGCATTTAGGTCGCGACAGCGGAAGTGGAAAATAGGCGTATAAAATTTCCCGGAATGTTTTTGCAGAGCATGTTCCCAAGGTTTGGGTCAGTGGACATCTGCGAGTCCCACGGTTCTGAACTGAAACATAAAACGAAATAATGCTATTAATTCATGTTCATATAAAATAGTCTTTAGTTCTTTCCAAGTCGACTGTTCAGCTTCGTTTCCGAACATCATCCCCGCAGTTCGTGAAACCGAGTCGGCACCAATCCATCAGACGGGGTTGTAGTAGAATGGCATTAGGGGCATTTCATAAAATAGACAAGAAATAAAGATAAGACAATTTTGAGGAAAGCCTATTCGCAGATTGTAAAGAGTTTAAATTATAGTGATTATATTTACAAAACTCGATAGTAATCGAAATGTTTGTCGTATGCAAATCTATTTGTAACGAAAGCGTTTTCTTCTATCTACAAATATTTTTAACAGTAGAAGGTAAAAAATGGATAGAGTGTATACTTGTTAGCAATTATCCGTTGATTTGAAGTCAGATTTCAAAGGTATATTCCAATCAGGTTTCTGTGATTTGTTTATCTTCTTTTTTTCTCTTTTCTATTTTTTCTTTGTCTTTTTTAAAACTTCGCCTTTCGTTTTCGTGTTATTGAAAAGAAGAACGCCTGCCAAGTAACAATCAGACCCCGCTCACTCTTCAATCACCATAAACGTGCGCAGTCCGGCGAGTACGTGGACGAGTGGCTTTTCCCAGCCGCCGCCGGCGTCACAATTCTCCGGAGGGCGGCGAGGCCCGCTGCGGCTGCCAGCGGCCCCCGGGGGGTGGCGACACTCGCGTAGGTGCTCGGCCCGCGACAGCGCCCTCGGGGGCTGGCGTCCGCACTGCGGCCGGCGGGAAGACGGATGGCACTTCGGAGAGGCTCTGGCGAAGGGGTTACGAGTGCGGCGCGGGTGGCGCGGGGCGGCGCGGGATCACTAGGAGGGAAGAGATGTGGAGTGCCTCTGGACACACGTATTTATTTTATTTATTTAACAGACAAAATATAGTTAAAACTGTGCGACGTACCACGGGGAGAAGTGCAGCGAGATTGAGGTGCAGCGAGAAGGAGAAATAAAGTGGGATCCAAAGGCGGTTCCTGACGGGGGGAGGGGTCATGAGAGACATACATCCCTTTGAAAAGAGTAGGTTAAAAATATTGTTAAACAATAAAATATACTTCCAAATGATAGATTATTTGTGAATTTGTGTTGTATTTTTAACAATTAACGTATATTTAAAAATGTGTTTTAAAAGTTCCCATGTTCAAACAAACTATTTCTAGTAAGGAACTTAGTAGTATATCGATTTACAAAAAATATCGGTTTGACGCTATTTTCTAAAAGCAAAGACAGTAATCCCTTCTCCTAATTCGTTGTCATGCCAGTAGAATCAACACTAGTGTAAGATCAATTACGCATGTTAAGCTGGGGACGGTAACTTAAAACAAGGAAGCTACAATAATAAAAAAAAACTAATAATAAACTACTCTACGTTATCAATCTACAGAATAATTTTTAAATACTTTCAGCAAAGTAATAAAAACTACACATTTATGAATGACTGCGTCATGTTTGTATTTCAAATTGAAAAGCTAAGTTTAACATTGCAACTTTATGGGCAATGTTTATATTCACAAACATGCCACCAATTTAATGCACAATCATTTTCTCTGAAGTGAAACAATGCATTTGTGGAGGTCCCGAAGAAGTTAATTAAACATCCTACGTTCTTTTATATCCTACGTAACTTTTAAAAGTTCCCTTAACTGTCAATTTTTCAAAGGTCGAATTTACATGCGAGTACAACATTCTACATTGAAGCTAACAAAGAAGTAATTTGGGATCTCAAACTAAGCTAGAGGCGGCTTCAATGCGAATATCTCATGCACAAACCCACACAACTCAACTTCACTAGAACAAACTTGTTTGCGTCCAATAAATGCAAACACCCATGTTCTTGGATGCCTTTAAAGCAAAGTTTAATGCTCTTAGTACTCGATGAAAGTGGGTGCGATCAGGGTGTGTACTTGATCAAAATTAATAAACTTAATATTTCATAAACCTTTGAATGTACGTTACGTGATCAAATGGTCGATGAAGATACCCTTTGCGCGTTCTAGCCAAATTGGAAGTTAATATGTTATTAATTATTTTAGTGTTAGGATTAATGATCTTCTCTCCCATTCGTCACATACAATTTTTACTAGTTTTTGACTAAATAAATCTAAGTAAACCCTTATTTTTGGTGAACTCTTGAATGATTGTAAAGAGTTGATCTCAAAAATACTACACACGTGGGAAAGATTAATTTAAAATCCGGAGTGCTCAGCCGACAAATCAATGGATCAATCACATGCAACATCCAATAAATCAAGGAGGAATGGATTGAACCATTTAGTTCGACGGCTCTCTCCTCCGTGAGACACGGACTCCCAATCCTCCAGAATCCTAACGCAGAAAAGTCAGCATTAGGAGGAGGAAGAGGCAAAGGGGATGCAACCGAACATTCTAGAAAAAGCTAAATTTGAAGTGTATAAAGTGTGAACTACATCCATTCAGCCTATTTAAACGTCATTGATACAAGTTATAGTTTTACACAATGTGATAAGGTCTATTTTCCTATGCCTATCCTTCATTTCTTTTGGGAAAAATACAGACTAACTTATAGACAATCGCATCGTCGCTAGGAGGGATAATTCCCATGATCTCGCTGGTGCTTTCGCTTCCGACTACCCGCAGAACATACGTGAAAGCGCCCGGCCACTCGCCGCGGCCCGTGACCACAAGAGCGGCATCAACAGACGCGGAGGTGGAAGGGGCGCGGGTGGGGGTGGGGGAAGGCGCGCTCTATTTGCATCACCCACGCACTGCAGGCGCTCACTGCCGCCGAGAAAGCACGCGGCCGAAAGCCGCTTCCGGAGCGCTCCCCGGGCGCACCTCAGTGCGCGAACAAGCGCGCGGCGATGGTGAAACGGTTGGCGTATCGGAGTGTTGTACCCAAGTTGGCGGTTTCAAACCCGATCGAAGCCGTGGATTTTTCTGGGTGAAAAAAAATCCTTCGTACGCCTTCCTTCGCAGGGAAAGTAAAGCAGGCTGGCCCATGTTCGTAGATTTACATGCATGTAAAAGATCCTCAAGACTAAATGACGCCTCTGAGCAAAATTCAAATCGCTTGTTCGTCGCTCAAGAAATACCTCCGTTCTCTGCTAGTTGATGAACGGAGTGTAGCGAAATTTGCGTGGTCAGACGGAAGAGCAGGCCGCATCGCCACGTAAAATAAGGCATCAATTCAATTCAATTCACCGAACACCGAGCGATTTCTCCAGACCGTGCGCCACTCACGGGTTGTCCCCCAGGGGAAGGTACCGATAGGTCGCAATAAAAAATGTAATTGAAACATAATAAAAAAATAGTTTTAATGTGGAATAGAAACTTGGCAATGAACGAAACAAAATGAAATTACTAGCAGCCAAACCAAACTGATTCAATGAAATTAATCAAAGAATGGAAGAGACGAGTTTTACGGGATACGGCTAGGAAAATGTGACAGAAGAAACAAGATAATGAAATTATAAGAGTTTTGAAAACAAGAAATTGTTTCTACTATATATATTACCCTGGGAATTCTCCGAACTCTAACTTCACCTTTTTACAAGGGACGGTCTCTGATGTGATATCGTAGCACGATCCCAAATGATAGAGAGTCGCGGTCGAAAGCGCATGCTCCAATCTCACCGTAAGACACCAAGCGAGTTCCTCCTTACCTCGAAGGGTCTTCCGGGGAGGTCGCCAGGGCTTCGGACTCGCCGCCGCCAGCGCCGGCGGCTCTCTGTGGACGCGCTTCGGGAACTCTGCGGCCGCCGTGAGAGAGGGTATGCGGGTGGTGACGGGCCGGAGCAGATAATTCAGAAATGTCGCAGGGATGCGAGATTCCACGTATGGAGGGCAAAGCGTTGCATGAATCACCACCAGCGTAGTCGTGGCCAGGAGAATAATGATTCAGTTCCAGGAGCTCCGTTTTGTTAGGAAGGCACAAGTGTTTCGAATGCTTCGTGACGAAGGTCTGGCCCTCCAATCCAATCCGTTGGGCGCAATTCACTTTGATCACCGTAGGACGTTCACTGCGGGAAGGCACGTGCACGATTCGAAGAACACGTGCCAGTCGTTGGAATGGTGTAGCTGTGAGGAACTACGCACACACGGGGAGAGACACGTGACTAGAGGTTTGAAATGCCCATATGTTAAGGGAATTTAGCGTCGAGAATGATAATGGAAAGCCCACACCGAACAGTCCACATTAAACATAACTACACCGAACCATCGTTTAAGAGTTGACGGGTTTTAAGGGAACTAATACAAGCAGACGTACTCAAAAAGAGGTAAACAACGAAACAGCCCGGGGCATATGGTTCACCGACGCTTGCACAGGAGCTGACGTCACTCGCCCACGAACCGTCGTCTAGTCTCTCGCACCCACGTCGCGCTCGCCTGTCAGCGGCAGCGGCGGTGTCCGCGAGCGGCGCCGGCGCGACGGTCCGCGTTCGACTCCCGGGGCCGGCGCGCGCTGCGCGGTGGGTGGCGTCGAGGCGGGGCGGGGCGGGGCCCGCTGCGCATGTGCCTGGGCGCGCTGCGGCGGCGCGGCGCGGCGCGGCGCGGCGCGGCGCCGTTGCTACAGGCGACGGGCAGGCAGACGCGGGTGGCGGACGAGCGTGCGCCCAACTGAACGTTCCCTCCGCCGCCGCCGCCCGTTGTTTCCGCCAGCCCGACGGCACGGCGCGGCGGAGCGACCGCGGCGCAAACGATCCGAGGCGCGCGAGCGCAAACGCGACTTCCGACTGTCGCCATGAATAAAGGACGCCGACGCGCCCCGGGGCGCCCGCCGTCGCGCGTTGCCCGGGCGACCGTCTGTTGACGCCGCGCGCGCCGGCGCTCCCGCAGGCGTACCAACCCCCGCCTCGTGTCCCGCCCAGCCCGATGACCATACGGGGGCGCGGGGCGGGGATCGATTTGGGAAAGCAACAATTTTCCTAGATGGAATGTCACGAGGAGAAGTTTTTATTCGAAGAAAAAAAAAAAGGATTTGATGTCATTGTTAAGCTTCCATTGGTTGACACCTGGCATGGCAAGTCAGAATGGTCAATTTTTCAAAAAAAAATTCTCGTTGATACAAAAAACATTGGAAGCTAACAGACAAGTTTGTATCCTTCATCTGATATCAGTATTGCATTTTCTCTGAATGCAAGCCGATTTTTTTTTTTCGATTTTCAGAAAAAGTTCGATTTGCTTCGATCAAGGAAGGCAGGCTATGTGATGACTTTCATGCTAGAGTGATTTCGGGTGTGTTTATGACACCTTTCGATGATAACGTAAGAATAAAATTGCTACGTGGAAATCATTTTGATACTTAAGATTAAGGTTTCTACCAGTTTGCCAGAATGTGCTTCAGGATATTCGTTCCAAGTAAAATTTCGTGTCTCTTCATCACCAGATGAGACTTGTGTATAAAAAGTTTGGACTGAAAGTCCAGAATAAGATTTTACTTTAAAATGAAAAAGTTTTTAAGTCCAATGCCTCCGAAACTACCAGAGAAAAATTCTCAGCGTTGTAATTCTCTAGTCTCGTAGAGAATATATGGGAGTAATTCTTACCCCTTAATATCATTACAAATGTGGCGACGTTCATTTCATTCCGTGAAGTTGCCACCTTGAAGTTCAACTACCTTGAATCAATCTGGAATTTCCTGCCTTTCAAGAATGAACTGGTCATTTCCATAGTTCACTGTAAGTCACTCCATGAGGTTGTTCCAGCGGGTCGGTTCAGCAATAACAAAACAATTATATTTTCGGAGATTAATTAATATTAATGAAATACAGTAAATCTTTTGGAAAATCTCCTGCTTAGTTGAAATGACCGAAAAACATGAAACGAGAAATCCGTCATTCGAACGATTCATTCAAAGTACCGGAGAAAGAATTGAGGGAAACGTCCAGAATCGTTCGAGAGGGAGAGAGAAAAAAAAAGAAAAGTCCGTCGTAAAGGCAAAGGGCCCGCGTTCGTTGACCGCCTTCGATCGTTCGCCGACTGCATTTACATATCCTTACCGCGCGAGGCCGTTACTACTACATTGCGGGGGCAGACGATAGAAGTAGAAAGAGAAGGTCGGCATTGAAACAAAGCGATTTCCCGAAGGCATCGCCCTCGTGTAGACGCCCGTAAGTGTCACGTGCTCTCCGAGGAGACGAGCTCACCCCCCGATGGGCAACTGTTGCCAAAGTTGTAGCAAAACAGTTGTGTCCTTTGGGTGAATGCTTTTTGCGGAGATAACATCAGGGTGAGGTTTGGTTGGGTATGACCAAATTAGCCAGTTTCAGATTGCATGTGAATATTTGAATAGAAACATAATGTTTGCAAGCTTTTGTTTCGTTTTCTTCATAGATGTAATATCGGAATTGTTACCGAAATATTACCTCCAATTGTAACAATAATATCATATCAAAATAGCATTGTTCAGTTCTTCATTGTACCGATGAAAATGAATGTAATACACATGTATATTTCCTTGGAAAAGGGCTGCAATGTCATATCAGTTGTCTGAGCAATTCACACATAATTATAGTGCAACACATGTTATACCAATTAAAAACATCCAAAATTCCCAAGAGGTACTGTTAGTAGTGCAAATATTTCTAGTCTACGGTCTCTCAGTTCAGTCACATTTCTCAGCTTCCACTAGTCGGAATTCGTAGCTCATTGCACAGCGCACAAATAGCCGGCAGGTTCGCGTGCCGGTTAGTAGTTAGCAGCTACTCCGACACCTACTTGATATAATTGGTTATTGGGCATGCAATCAACGCAGGCTGTGTTATTTCTTACTACATTCCATCATGCACTACACGAGTCAATTTTTCGACAATCGCTCTTACATCTACAAGCAATTTCACAGCACACCAATTAACGCACGTTATTCCGATGGCATCGATAACTCGACCATGACCTAAATTACCGAGGAAATGGCGCTTTACTTCTCAACCGAATTTTCCCTGAACTATATGTCAAATCTGTTTTGCACGTGTGGGCGTAATGCAATGAACGTCACAGCGCGCGCCAACCGCCACGGCGCAGCAGCGGCTGCCATTAATAACGCGGGTGGCGCGCTCGGTGCGCGAAAGGAAAGTTCCCGCAGTTGGCAGCGGTTGTTGGCCAAGGCCCAGGCAGAGCGATCTCGCGGCGGCGCGGCGCACTGCTGACCCAGTTGCCAGCGGAGGACGGCGCCGCCGCATGCGGGGGCGCTCCCTGTCGGCTACGCAACAATGCAGATGCTATCGGCATCGGACGTGGCTCCCACTCGAAGCATATGGATGGGCAGCGGACCGTCCCAAAGAGTTTCCCTTCGGATTCTGCGTTCACGTGCGTGAAGGTCCTTTAATTTCTGACGCGTTTGAGCTACTGATTGTGAGCGGATTCGTACAGTTTCTTGCTAAGCTGTGTCAGTATCATTTCTTCACACGATGCCCTCTTAAGTTTTCCTATACTTTTCGCAAATGTTCATGATGTTCCGAGATGTTACAAGGTTCTTAAAAGTGGTTGAGAATCATACTCATAAAAGCAATTGCGATTTGATTTCTGTATGACACTAAATATCCTTTGAATACCAAAGAATTTTGTAAAAATGTTAGAGTGAAGAGTAAAGTTTGAGATAAAACACGCAAAAATAGTTATTGTTTTACTCTTGAAACGCAAATAGTTGTCTAAAACGGTTTCGCCACAAGAATGAAGTTAATTATTCACATCAGCAATTGAATTCAAAAGTTTCTTGAATAACATTTGTATTAAATAACGATGAAGCACCGCAGCACAAGAGATCTTGAATTATTTTAGAAATGCGTATAAAATGCAAAAGGACAAGATTAGAATCAATTAAAAACTTTCGGCCGCTTAGAGTCTTCGTGGTCTTCTTCAGAGCTGGAGTACCTGAAGAAGATCGCAATACTATGGTCGAAATGTTGGCATCACTGCCCTCTCCTACACGGCGTCGCCCGGACAGCCTAGATCTTTCACATGACACTGACCGCAGAAGCCTACGATTGCTGTCTCAATTATAATTGGTTAGTTTTGCGTACCTTTTCACCGCGACTACGGAATTATCGCGTACCTGGAGCGTACCCGCGCACCAACACATTCACACCATTCACTCGCGCACAGACACACAAACTACCCCGGTACTCACTGCCTGAAGGATCCCCAGCGCCGGTTGGGCAAGTTCTCGTGCTGGCTGCTGAAACAGATGAAACGACATCAGGGACCGGGTACTTACATCCACCGGCGACTCCGGGACTCTTCAGCTGATCAATGTTATTCGCCGAGAGACCTTTTCTTTCTCCGCTAACTGGTGGAAGTTACCTCACCTTATGAAGTTAACCTTATGAAGTAGTCAAATTGAATCTTCATTGCATATTCATTAAATGTGTTTTTAAATTATCGGTAAAACGCATTCTAAGATAACTGGTTGCCGCCGCTTTCATTGAAATTCTTTTGATTTACTGTTCATTTATATTCTCCCATATCAACACAAATGTCCTCGAATTTAACTATATATCAAAGAATGATAAAACGCAAAATTTTGATAATTTTGGTAGTTTTAGGAAATTGAGACTTCTGATTTCCAAGAAGAGACCAAATTATTTTCACGAATTTTGTCTAAAAATTTATTCGAAACTTATTTTAATACTCAAGTAATGACAAATTTCGGAATAGTAAACGTCAATTTTAACATTAATAGCATTTTAATCCAACCAAAACAGGATCAAAAAATTGATGATAAAACCTTGCGTTTCTATATATTTATTTCCTTGGTAGAATGAAATACTTTCCTGTGCCTTCTCAAGAGATTGTTTCATAACTGACAAGAAATTGTTTCGTACAAATGTGTGCTATGCTGATGATAAAAACAACGTATGAGCTGTTAACATACAAGCATTTGGAATTTAACTTGCATGAAGAGAGAAATTCAATTAATTTTGTTTAATCGAAGGGAAAATTATTAGGAATTTGACCCAGTGAGTAATTAATTTTCATTGACAATGCAAGTAATTTGATAGGTGACAAAATCCAGTGGAATTCCGTTTATGCTGTCGAAGGTACTTTCAATAATTAAATAAACTACGAGAAGTACAGGTAAAGTGTTAAACAACTCGCATTTCACAAGTGCGTCACATTCCTGTAAAGAGAATAAATTAACTATATATATATATATATATATATATATATATATATATATATAAAATATCCAGGTTTCACAACAAAAACTTTCGGATTTAACACGCTGATACAAATTTTGAAACACTGAGGGTGAGAGAACTGAAGAATCGTTCAATCTCACTGATTGTCACGAATCTTGTCCCAAATTTCTTCCAAACTTGTTATTTTAATAATAAAGCAATAACATTTCGTAATGACGAACATCAATTTAGACTCCATTGTTTATATTTAATACACGCCACAAATAAAAAAACAAGTGACTTTGCGTTTGGGAGGGGAGAGAACGGAAGAACCGTTCGGGGTGGGGGCGTGGGCGCGTGGGCCGCCGGCCGCCTACTCACCTGGGCGCGGAGCGGCGCAGGCTGGTGCGCAGCCAGGTGTGGCGCGTGAGGCCTGCGCTGCCGGGGCTGCGACACTCCTCGTGCCTGCAACGCACGCGACACACCGTCAGCGCCTGCCCGGCCCTGCTCGCTCGCCGCACTCGCAATGCGATCTACTGCGCGCTAGGGCAGGGACGGGCAGGAACGGGCAGGGACGGGCAGGGACGGGCAGGGACGGGCAGGGACGGGCAGGGACAGCCAGGGACGGGCAGGGACAGCCAGGGACAGCCAGGGACAGCCAGGGACGGGCAGGGACGGGCAGGGACAGCCAGGGACAGCCAGGGACGACGGAAAATATAAAGGCGAGAAGGGTTTAAAGGGTAGATGAAAGAACGTTGCAGCTCAACATTTTACGAAGTTTTACATATTACAGAAGAAACAACTTCGTTTCGTATACACAGGTATGTGCCTTCGTGTATAGACAGTGGCTTTGCTGCATACACAGATATGTGCCATTTTGCTTCTATTTTGAACATTTATTGAAATGTAATTTAATTCGAAAAAGTTACTGTAAAATGTTTCTACTTTTAGAATCCGTATGGTGACTGTGATTCCGCCAGTATTAACTTTATCAACTTTGCAAAGTTTTTCCTTCATCACATAATCATTCCTGAGGAAAGTTTAAAAGTACGGAATGAATATAGAATTTAATCTTTAGAACATGAGTGAAGGACAGGGTAGGTTGTTGCACCTCGTAAAAGATTGTGACTCAAAACTGAATGATGTCATACGCAGAGAACGCAACTGAACTAGGTGCGTGGTTCCGCTTCGATCACCACAGATTACTCTTTGGTTGGTTGTGATTCAAGCTGCAATAGCCGGGTCAGGCGGTGAGCGCGCTCACCAATAAAACTTTGGAAAAAAGGAAAAAGCGATTTATACGGAACACGAAGGCGGTTGCCAATCGTGGGGGGAGATAATGCAGCAACTTCCCGATCTGTCATTAATATTTTTACCCCCACCACCCATCACTAACACGCTCGTTCGGAATTTAAGTCTAGGAACCTTTCTGTGGTGAGTGGGCACGCTCTCCAGTAAACCACTTGCGGAAACAACTCTTAACACAATGAAACGATGTGGACGACGCTCTTTTTTAGACGCACCTAAGACCCCACACCTTTCGCCCAAAGCAACCTTCCACAATTTCATTCTCCCCGCCCCCTTCCCTGATTGCGACACTTGTACAAACAAACAGCTTGTCAATTATCGTCACCACATCACAAAAGTGACATCTCAAAAGTTGTCGTTTCGTAGAAGGTTTACATCGACGAAAACCAGTTTATTTCGCGGTCACAAAAGACAAACTATATATTGGCGGCCTTGTGAAATATGTTTGTGAAATTTCTACCAATGAAACTTTCGAAGACCATTTCCTAACCAAAAAACGACTATGTCTGATCACTTTCTTTGAGCATCGATGAGATGTGGAAAGCCTGCATATGACGCCTTTCTTACGTACCACACTATCAAAATTGTTTGCATTATTTAATAAAAACTATATAGAAGTAAATATCACGAACGTACTTAACATTTAATGTACACATTATCATTAGTATGCCAAAGTTTCACGATCGTATCCGGAAGGAATAAATTATCTTGATGGACTGGTGATTATGAATATGTAGTGTGAGTGATGAGAGGCGGCGGAAACAGGAGAACATCTACTAAATTTAAAGTATATTAAGCTCTTTTTAATGTACAAGGTACATTTAACTTTGACATACAGGTACATTCAATTTTCATGTACAATACATTAACCTACATTAAATTTAAATGACATTTCCGACAGTGCAGGGAAGAAACCCCCTCCCCTCCATCCCTGCCTTCACCCTCCACGCGGCGGGCACAAGGGCCGAAGAGGCGCGTAGCGGCGCGCGGCGACTCACCCGTTGACGCCGTTCTGCGGCCGCGGCGGCGACTCGGGCTCCAGCTCCAGCTCCACGTTCTCCCCGTAGCACTCGAACTGCTCGCCGTCCGACATGCTCGAGCATTGGCTGCAAGCAAACGCGCGCCGCGTGCGTCAGCGAGGGGGGCGGGGCGGCGAGCGGCGGCGAGCGGCGCGGAGCGGAATGGCGGGGAGAAAACGCACGCGCGCCCGCGGGGGCGTGGGCGGAGGCGAAGGAGGATGTGGCGGCGGCGGCGGTGGCGGTGGCGGAGGAGGTGGCGGCGGAAGCGAAGGCGGAGGCGGCAGCGGCGGCAGCGAAGGCGGAGGCGGCAGCGAAGGCGGAGGCGGCAGCGGCGGAAGCGAAGGCGGAGGCGGCAGCGGCGGAAGCAAAGGCGGAGGCGGCAGCGGCGGAGGCGGAGGCGGCGGCAGCGGCGGAGGCGGAGGCGGCGGCAGCGGCGGAGGCGGAGGCGGCGGCAGCGGTGGAGGCGGCGGCAGCGGTGGAGGCGGAGGCGGCGGCAGCGGTGGAGGCGGAGGCGGTGGCGGAGGAGGTGGCGGCAGCGGCGGAAGAGAAGGCGGAGGCGGCAGCGGCGGAGGCGGTGGCAGCGGTGGAGGCGGCGGCAGCGGTGGAGGCGGCGGCAGCGGTGGAGGCGGCGGCAGCGGTGGAGGCGGAGACGGTGGCGGATGAGGTGGCGGCAGCGGCGGAGGCGGGGGCGGAGGCGGCGGTAACGGTGGAGGCGGAGACGGTGGCGGGGGCGGAGGCGGCAGCGGCAGCGGCGGAAGCGAAGGCGGAGGCGGCAGCGGCGGCGGCAGCGGCGGAGGCGGCGGCAGCTGTGGAGGCGGAGACGGTGGCGGTGACGGGGGCGGGGGCGGAGGCGGAGGCGGCGGCGAAGAGCGCTGCCTCATCGAAGCCGCTCCGTGGAACACCTCGTGGAAACGATACGGAAAGAGGAGGAGAAAAAAGAGCCGTTGGATTCGGAGAGATGGTCGGAAGAAACTGTTAAGAAAGTAGCGTAGTGCTTATCCGATGTGGGAAACGTACGTGCTAATCCTGACGAGATAGAATTTCTCACTATTAAGTTGTGTGACTTTGAAAAAGGACACGAGACATCAACCCCTATTCAGAGAGAAAGAAGAATAAATGGTGTTTTCAATACCCATTAGTCCAAATCAAGAAATGTTACCAAATGAAATACTTGGGATCAAAGTGTAAACTAATAGATCTACAAACAGAAAAAATAATAAACAGTTAATAATTAATTTACGTAATGTGTGAGATAGTATCACTGTTTGGAGTACAAATCAATCATAAGTAATTATAAAGAATTCTACAATTTTTTTATTCTTCTGGATGTGGAATATATTGCTACCATACAGCAACAAAACTATGGGACGTTTGTAATTCCATTGGTCAAGACGACTGTAGTATGTCCCCTTCCGCCTTTAAACTTCCCCAATTATAGTTTTCTTCAATGTTTCACAGATAAATCATCACAACTGCGTTGTTTGGAAGAGCCTGTTTAGGCTGGTCGCGTCTCCACAGCAGGCACAGCGACCGGCAGCGACGTGGACAGAGCGCCCACATCTCACCTTCGAGCAGCATCCACCCACCCGCGCCGTCAGCGGTTGACTCACCGGCGCTTTGGGATCTTCTCGGTAAGGCCAGGCACCGCGGCTCTCTCCCCGCTCGCCGCTGATCTCTCTCAACACACTTGCCCAGTCACGGGCTCTGAAAACGCTATTGCCCCCCCCCTCCACACGCCTTTTCTAGTGTCGTACGGGAAAGTTACCCCTATTGAGAGCACTTCCTTCATATAGGGAAGGGGAGAGAGGGGGGAGAGGGAGAGAGGGGGAGGGAGGAAGAGAGAGGGGGAGAGAGGGGGGAGGAAGAGAGAGGGGGAGGGAGGGAGGAAGAGAGAGGGGGAGGGAGGGAGGAAGAGAGAGGGGGAGGGAGGGAGGAAGAGAGAGGGGGAGGGAGGGAGGAAGAGAGAGGGGGAGGGAGGGAGGAAGAGAGAGGGGGAGGGAGGGAGGAAAAGAGAGGGGGAAGGAGGGAGGAAGAGAGAGGGGGAGGGAGGAAGGAAGAGAGAGGGGGAGGGAGGAAGGAAGAGAGAGGGGGAGGGAGGAAGGAAGAGAGAGGGGGAGGGAGGAAGGAAGAGAGAGGGGGAGGGAGGGAGGAAGGAAGAGAGAGGGGGAGGGAGGGAGGAAGAGAGGGAGGGAGGAAGAGAGGGAGGGAGGAAGAGAGGGAGGGAGGAAGAGAGGGAGGGAGGAAGAGAGAGGGGGAGGGGGAGGAAGAGAGGGGGGAGGGAGGGAGGAAGAGAGGGGGAGGGAGGAAGAGAGAGGGGAGGGAGGGAGAAAGAGAGGGGGGTGGGAGGAAGAGAGAGGGGAGGGAGGGAGAGGGGATTGATGGAGAGGGGAGGGAGGAAGAGAGAGGGGTGGGAGGGAGAGGGGATTGATGGAGAGGGGAGGGATGAAGAGGAGGAGGGGGAGAGAGAGACAGAGGGAGGGAGGGGGAGAGAGAGAGAGACAAGGTACCGACTCGCAGCATACACGCACAATGAAAGTGCAAACATTCATTGCACAAATCAATTCTCAAAGGAATTTGCAATAAGTCATATTATAGGAAATATAAGTCAATATGGGGAATACATAGTTGAAATAAAACTAACATTTTACGAGGCGCCCATTTTACGGGAGTAGTACTAGAACGCGCTAAACAAAATTACACTATTAATGTACTGACAAAACGTAACAGAATAAAAATTAGTCATTACAGCTTGTTTCCAAAAATAAAAAAGAATCATATCAAAGTAAAATTGCAAAAAGGGCAAAAATAAAGAAATACGCTGAGTCATATGCCTTTATAAATGTCATTTTAATAAGATAGACTGAGAACTGAGAGGACCGAGAAAGATAGATTACCGAGAACTCGTTAATTGTATTCGAGCATCACAGCAAGAAAACTTTCTTAAACTGTCTTCCCATTTACTCCCCCAGGGCTTTCTCAGGAGACATGCACTCTACCATGTGGATGAAACTTTCAAGAAGAAATTAGATACTGAATATTATATGAATTGTGTATATTTTAAAATTCTTTGTCGAATACGGTTTGAATGTCGACCTGCAATTGCAGCGCTGAAATTAAATTGCATAGGCATGCAGTTGTTGATAAGATGAAGAGCAAAGAAGATTGTTTTGTAATCCTCCTTCCTGTCATTAACCAACGTTTGTTACGTAATTTTTTTTCCAGACCACCAAATCACCACCGTTAAGGTGACTGGAAAAGTTTTGTTTTGTTTTATTTTATTTTAGTATTAAAATGAATCGGATTTTTTCTACTGCCATGATTTACGCTTTTATACAACATGCAATGTGTTAAAATTTAAAGCTTACATAATGTTGTTAAGGTGGCGTATTCACAGACCAGCAAAGCATTTAGAAGAAGCTGAGCACAGAAAGTGGAATTCCAAAACGACTTCCTGCCATAAAGGGACGTGTGTTACGCGTACGTTGCGTAACATGTGCATAATTATTGCGCTCATTAAAAGAGGGGCGGGGCCCAGCAGAGCGCACCGGGGCGGGGCAGGGCAGACTGGAGAGAGCGGGCGGTCCGATGGAGGGAGTGACAATGCTGGGAACAGGGCAGGAAGGTAGGGAAAGGGTAGGGACGGGGCGTAGAATTAGAGCGAGGGTCGATGGCAGGGATCAAGGAGAGAAGGGCGGGAGCTGCTGGGTGGTGAGGTTGGCTGAAAAGCCAGAGACTGAGGGAATGGCGTGGGAAGCGAAAACTGTGAGAAAGGGCGCGGGGAATGGTGAAAACAGCGAGGGAAGCGAGATTGCCGGGACAGAGGTAACGGCGGGAGCGGCGGGAATCGCAAGACGACTGAGAAGGCGTGGACATCCGGACGGGGAGACGGATGGCGAAGGCAATGTTGGAGATGGGGACGGCCAAGTTTGTGGGAGCGCCGAAAAATCGGGGACGGCGAAGATGGCGGAAACGAATGGGATCATGGGGACAGCAGAAACGGCCGGACGGTAGTGACAGTGGGGATGCCAGGAGTGGTGCGGACGGCGGGGAAGGCGGGACACTGGAGACGGCGGGGACACCGGTAGAGATGGGGACGGCGGGGTCACCGGTAAAGACGGGGACGGCGGGGACACCGGTAAAGACGGGGACGGCGGAGACATCGGTAAAGAAGGAGACGGCGCGGACACCGGTAAAGATGGGGACGGCGGGGTCACCGGTAAGATGGGGACGGACGGACGGTGGGGACGGACGGTGGGGACGGACGGACGGTGGGGACGAACGGACGGTGGGGACGGACGGACGGTGGGGACGGACGGACGGTGGGGACGGACGGACGGTGGGGACGGACGGACGGTGGGGACAGACGGACGGTGGGGACGGACGGACGGTGGGGACGGACGGACGGTGGGGACGGACGGACGGTGGGGACGGACGGACGGTGGGGACGAACGGACGGTGGGGACGGACGGACGGTGGGGACGAACGGACGGTGGGGACGAACGGACGGTGGGGACGAACGGACGGTGGGGACGAACGGACGGTGGGGACGAACGGACGGTGGGGACGAACGGACGGTGGGGACGAACGGACGGTGGGGACGAACGGACGGTGGGGACGAACGGACGGTGGGGACGAACGGACGGTGGGGACGGACGGACGGTGGGGACGGACGGACGGTGGGGACGGACGGACGGTGGGGACGGACGGACGGTGGGGACGGACGGACGGTGGGGACGGACGGACGGTGGGGACGGACGGACGGTGGGGACGGACGGACGGTGGGGACGGACGGACGGTGGGGACGGACGGACGGTGGGGACGGACGGACGGTGGGGACGGACGGACGGTGGGGACGGACGGACGGTGGGGACGCGGGGTAAGGTTTGGTCGACGGGGACGACGAAGGTGGAGGGGGCTCTGGGGAGGGCGCGTCACTCACCTCTTGGCCTGCAGGTCCGGGGAGGCGCTGTCGCCGATGGCGGAGTCGGCGTCGCAGTCCTGCAGCACGAAGGTGGGCGCCGGCGCGGGCTGCGCGGCCGTCGGCGTCGACGACGACTGCGGGTGGTACACGGGCGCCATCATCGTCGGCTCGCGCCCTCCTGCGGAACACACGCCACGCTCACGTTAGAGCACATCGAGCACACAACTAGGAATGCGCTACAAAACACAATTACAAACACTATTATCAGGCAAGGTCGCACTACAAGATTTTGTATTTGAACGCACCGTGTCGTCATGGTTAGCTTGTACACGTACGACGTACGGAACAACTTTGCTGCATCGCAATTACAAGTATTCTATTGAGACTTCTTAGATAATCGCTATTAATTGATTAAATATGTCTAGGTTGTTAAAGGAAATGTCTTTCACGGCATCGAATCGAACCCGGATCTTTCGATATAGGCCCAATTGCTCTACCACTTGACGTAACATGCGTAACAAACGTACGACCAATTCTTTGAACAGCTTATATATAAATTAGTAATTAAATATCTACGAAATGAGAGGATGGCATCGTTTCTAACTCGAACTTACTTTTAATAATCCTATTCGACACAAATTGAAACGTGTTTGCTATTCTGTCGATGTTACGCATTTTCATGCTATATTCCTGGACATTGAACAAATAATATAGATAATTTTTTTACTACATCGCTCAATACTAGAATGTACATACAGTTTTAGAATTTGCAAAATACGTAATGCCTTGCAGGGACGTGTATCCGCAGCAACGGACTGCATCGCTGAGGAGCAAACATTGTCAAGAGAACAATACAAAGTCATTACCACGGATACAGACTAGATTAAGAGCGCAATACGGCATACGACGACCATTCCTCGAGGATCGAACCCCCTCGTACGTCCGTAAGGATGGTCAAAGGCGTTTCGCCAGGGGGCTAACGCAATTGGAGGTGAGGTGGGGCAGTCCAGGGCGGGCGCACCTCCGCCCCCCTCCCTTCCGCAGCTCTGAGCGCGTTGGCCAAGAGAGCTTTCGTCAGCCGCGCGGCCCTGCCGGCCAGCGACCCTGTCAGCGCCAGCTCCACCCACTCCGCCATCCCGTAAGGAAAGAGGCCGGATCCACAGGCATATTATTATTTGTTGTTCAATTGCGTGTATATCGGTTACACTAATGTTAACCGGCCAAGTATAACAGATAATTTTAATGATCACATTAATTTCAATTCATTTGCATCCAATCAATCAAATTGAATCGAGCCATTTTTTTCATTATAAACAAAATGAACTGAGATGAAAATGATATATTAATAAAGTTGTCTGCTTACATTTGACTCATTAAACAATAATTCATTACATCTTATGACATTATGTAGTATTATTATTAATATTTATCAATGCTAGGTTTATTTTGTAGTGTCAAGGAAATATACATACTACGTTTCTGCCGCTAAATACGTAATTAACATTAGTTACATTCAATTGTTTTTTTAAAATAATTGTAAAAAATATTTATGAAGTGTCTTCGGGATTAGGAGAGACTAAATTTTTTAACGTACTTGCGGTCGTTTGTGAAGGAAGAGCTTTCGTGATTTGGGACATTTCCTATTTTTTTTATAACAGACAGGATATGATATAAGGTATCATTGAATTATTCATTACAAAGGAAAAAATTAAAGAGATTGAAGATTTTCCGGGTTTAATTTAGTTATTTTATAGTGGTAAATCTCTTCTGTTAATAATAAAAACTATAAAGTTAAATTTTAGCAAATGTAGACTAAACTCACGATGAACATGTGAATAACTACAGCACTGGACGTAATGCTCACAAAAGATTGTTAAGAACTTTCACTACCCAACGTTTAATGCTACAACGATCATTTTAAAACGGAGATGAAAGTAACATAATTGTAAACCCACATGTCTGCAAACTTTTTTTAATGCACGCAAGCGACTTTACTGTCTTCGTAAACGCACTTTACGGGGCTGCCTGCGCTGAAGAAAGCACATCAGCGAGCGGAAATGGGGATGTCGAGCGCAGGCTCTCGGGGCGCTGCGCGGGCGACGGGGATCATTAACGGCGCTACGAGCGAGGTGCACACGCGGCCGCATCACAGCACGGCACGGTGCCATTGTGAGCTATGTATAGGCAGCCGGAAGTAAATTAATGGCCCCGCGCGGCGGAGGAAGCCGTTAAACGCGTTTGCATCGCACCAAGAGCCGCAGTCAAAGCGGAGAGAGGCGAGCGCCTGAAGGATGCAGCCCGCACGCCGCTAGTGTTCGACGTATTGCATGCGCTCGGAACGCCAGGCGTTAGCCACGTTAGAGCACAACGCCAGCACAATTCCACTGCATTGTTCTGGCTGTAAATGGTATTAATTAACGCATGCTTTGTAGCTTAATTAGAAAAATAATAATTAAGACACCGAGATTACTCAGAGATAAAAAATGATAATTTTAAAAATTCATTTTAGTCACCACCACTGAGTAATTGTCACCAATTTGAGCAATTTAATTCAATTCAAAAAAACTTGAACTATCTAACTTTGTTTCCTCTGATTTGGGGGATTAGTGTACGCTCTAGCCACTGCACGTTATTAACTGAAAATTCTCCAGAAAATTCTATAGTGACAGTAAGAGTCATTTTGAAAATTTCTAAGAAATGAGGAAGAACGTTTTATTAGTCAAAAATATTCTTATAAAATTTTGAAGTTTTTTAATAGAAATACTTCATATGTAAGGTTCCACCCTCCTAGGAAATAAAACTGCTTAAATGGACCAATGCGCACAAATCCACAGAATTTATGTTGATTTACATTGACTCATAATTGATCTATCAACGCTCTAAAACACAATCAAACGCTAAACTTAACTATAGAACTAACAACCCAATATTTGATCTTCATTGATTAAATTTAGTCAACTCGAAGCGTCTATCTACTACAAGATCCAGCATGACTAGAACTATTATGGATAGTTTCTCTCCAATATCAACAAGCCACTCGGTTATTCCTGGCGCTAGCCCGCTACAGTATATGCACGGAGCGGCGCGGCGAAGCATGGACGAGGAAGTGGGCGGTGGGAGGGAGCTGAGACAACAGCGCGGGCCGAGCTTGGCAGAGGCGGCTCCGCAAACAAGTGCTACCGTCGCCGGCCCTGCCCCGTCCATCACTCACCTCTGTTGCCGCAGCCACCCACAGAAACGCTAACGCAAGTAGGTAAGCGAATCCCTTTACGTCAAATTTCGCAACCAACATTTCTCTATAACATTTTAGTTTTATCTTTTTACGTTGTACTCTTCCACTTTTTCAGGACACTCTCCCCATTCCAAGTATGCAGTAGTACCGTGGGGCACCACTACATGCGGCACACAGCTAATGGACCCAATTCCGACAGATGCCGTGCCGAAAAAGGACCACCATGGTTAGTTTATATTTAATTAAGTCGAAGTAGACTCTCAGGCTTATCTGAGCGCTTATGCCAACCGGGTAATGGGAGAAGGATTATGAACGTCACCCGGAGAAGAGATACATGGCGTTATGAAATGACTATGCCCCGAACACACGTTTTTGTGAGGTTCGGCTAAGCAACTTTTTTTATTTTGATGCCAGTGCCTACGCCTAGTGAGCGAATCAAGAATGGGCGAATGTTTGATGGATCTACGACTAATGAAGCAATGATGAAAAAAGAGGTAGGGAAAACGGGAGAACCCCGAGAAAATCCACCGAGAACTGGCCTTGTTGAATTGAATTGAATTTGCCTTGTTTTACGTGGCGAGACTCGGGCCATCAGGCGCGCTCTTCCGTCTGACCACGCAAATTTCGCTACGCTCCTTTCACCAACTAGCAGAGAAAGAAGGTATTTCTTGGGCGAGAAACAGGCGATTTGAATTTAGCTCAGAGGCGTCATTTAGGCTTGATGATCTTTTACATGCAAGTAAATCTACTAACATGGGACAGCCGGCTTTCCTTCCCCTCCGAAGGAAGGCGTACGAAAGATTTTGCCGCCCTAAAAATCCACAGCTTCGATCGGGTTTGAACCCGCGAGCTTGGGTATAATAGTCCGGTACGCTAACCGTCACACCATCGCCGCCGCATTGTTCACTACCAATTCCACATGAACCGACCGAAAATTGAACCTACCATTTGCTACCTCCTGTCTGTGTCAGTGTTCTGCAAAGCACTATAGATCCAGAACCCAGAAATTTCACTCCATCACAATCGCATATTGAAGTTTATGTACTAGTTATATCAGAAACTTCAAAACGACTTAGTAACATCGAAAATTCAAGAATAAGATTCAATATCAAAATGTGTACGCAATCAAAATCAGTCCTTTTGTTTCATCTGTCATCCATCACAAGCAAAATGTTTCGTAATTCCTCACCGCACCTTTGTCTCTAATGTCATAAATTTTTTCCCTTTTTTATCTCTCTGTTGCTTTGCAATTTCCGACGTTTCTATTACTTCCTTCTTAGCGTTTTGTGTCAATTTAAACGTGGCATTATTATCTTTTTCAATGTCATCTAAACGCACATTCCAATGGTGATCCCATCTAATAAATTGCCATCGTTTCTTGCAGTACTATTTGTCTCTCGTCCATGCCAGTGTCAAAAACACAAGTGATGATATTCGGCCTTTCTGCATCTCGTACTATGTTGTCGTCGCTATGCTTCTGTTCCCACACGACGTCGGGGGTATTTTCGGAACACTGCGCAGAAATAGCAACTGGCTCCAAGAGCAGCAATGTCACACGAGTCAGTTGCCAACTCTTCTTTAGACATCATTCCTTGGCAATTGATTTAAAGTAAAACAAATGGATATAAATTATAATAATTATGTACCAGGTGCAAATTGACTCACCTTAAACCAAGTCATTCCTTCTTAACCCTTAGACTCTGTTTGGGGTCTAATATAATATTTTATTTCGTGAATTGCCTACATATCTACAAGCAAAAGCCGATTGAACAGGTTTTGCAGTAAATGCCATATCAAAGAAAATCCACATCAATGACTCCCACTACAGAAAACTTGAGGCAAAGGGATAAGAAACCCATTTAATCATACTTCTTTCGAAAAAGCAATATCTGAAAAGTGTGTTTTTTGAACTTTCAAGGGCGTGGCGGAATGCATAAACAGTTTTTCTTATCATAAATTTCCGGCAGCGTATCACACAAAGAATTCCCCTCGGATGTTGCTGCTCTACACGTCGTTGGGGGAAGTATGGTAATGCGACAAGCCTCCATTAATCAAACGACTTGTTTGGTGGGAGGCCATCACAGGACGAAGATGTTGCTGAGCAGAGCAAAATGTTCTTCAAAACAAACAGCCAGGCTATCTTGCCAACATCACGAAAAAAAACACACCATAAAATTTGTAGAGTCAAGTCGAAATCAATCCCAAAGAAAAAATCAATATTATTCAAAAACTTGAAAGCAATGACTTCTTCACGTAAAATGAAAGTAGTCTTATCGTTTGTTTCAAGATTATATATATATATATATATATATATATATATATATATATATATATATTTAATGAGATAACAGACACTGGCAACAAAGTACAGTAACAATTTTTTTCTTGGAGGCAAAAACGCCTTGTAAAAATTAGCAAGTGGGAAGTTGTGTCGCAAGGTTGTACAATTTATTTGTAGCCATGACTAGAAATTTTCTTCGACACTCTTCTTACCATTTTAGAATATAATGCTGTTTCTCCCAAGAACTTCCTGAAAATATCTTTCTTTAAATTATAAATTACATTGGTCTGCAAATAAGCATACGGTCTAGTTATATTTATCATAAATATCGACCAAAATGCTCACTGGAAAATGTTCAATAGAACCTTATCATTAACGAAAGAAAATAAATATTGTTATGGCATGCATTTTGCGTTCTACACCACATTCTATTTTGCCAAGCGCCGTCGATTTTACGCACTATTTCATATCGAGAGCTACATCAAAAAATAGCCGTCCCTCCCCCTACAAAATAGCAGAAAGAGGACCTCGTCTTTCGAGGACAAACCTCGCAAGAAAACAACCTCCAGATGCAGGCTATCTGCCTGGGAGATCGGACGTCGGCTGGCCGAGTGTACGCGCAGAACTGCCCTGAACTTGGCCTCCACAAGGCGCCTTCTCTCAAATGGAGTTGCGACCGAATCAGCTGCGGGGCCCAACCGGAACGGGTCGAGTCGAGACGAGTCGGATCGGAGCAGACGCAATCGAGAAGCGAATCGACCGGAATGCAGCGCGCCGTGGTCTGCGGCGACCGAGTAATCGAAGCGTATTAAAACGCTCCTCGCCCCGCGGATCGGGCTATTCATTGTAGCAAGAGTTTTTTTTCTGTCCCCTCCACAGTAACCCTGTGAAGAAGGGGAATTTATTATCTTTAAATGTTTATACATTTTGCTGCTGCCTTGCGGCTTAAGCAGCTAGAGGCGGGGTTTTTTCTTACAACTAATTTACATTCTAGACCTAAAGTTAACTTACTTGCACTTTGGCATTGCTAACTTACACTAAGATCAGTTTTGTTATACTATATTATATATACTACGTATATTGTTATTATATAGGTTGGTAATTTTTTTTCTACATTCACATATCTTTTATACTAGTTTCATTATGCAAGAGGTAACGAACCCGCTTACTAACGCACGCGCCGAGTCTGAAACCCTCCCGCTGTTGTGCGTCGAGAGTGTTAATTTCATACGCTGTTGGGATTACCATGGATTCTTTTACGAAAGTAAACCTTTGTGCCGCACAAAACACACAGCAATTCACGGCTTTAATTGTCGCTCTTGCACGTAAATCGTACGAGGTTTTGTTTTTCTTTCACATTTTATAGCGAGCATTATAAAGAAAAACCTCGTGTACAATTTGCAGAGAGAGCAGTGGTAAATCTGTATTATACGAACGTGTTGTGTATTAGAAACAAATGTAGTAACGAACAATAGAAACACTTTATATATGATTTTGACTAAGTGAACAATGGTACACGGAGAGAGGATCGAAAACGAAATACCGTCAGCAATCATGAAGGATCGTCTCTCTTTATTAATCTATGTTCGTATTTTACCATTACCTTGTCTGTTCATATATGAATCAGTGTTTTTTGTCAAAAATGGCTTACTTAAGGTCGGGAATATATTTTTAGGAAACGCCGTTGTCTAAAACTACAACACTCGACATACTAATCATATTTATCAGGTGACAGGTCACTACAAAAAATTCACATATAATACATGTACATTATTTAACACCACCTTGTCAGATGACAATAAACGATTAAATACGGTACAAAAGTTTAAGTCCCAAGTAAAATATTTTCTGCTGCACAACTTTTTCTATACAATTTGAGATTATGCCGACCATCCAAAAGGAAAGTAATATTAATTTTGACAATGTCACTTAATGTATTGTATACTATTTGGATTGTATAATTGTAAGAACCTGTAACAAGTATTGTACTTCAGCTTCTGGGTCAATGACCCCCATCTCGATTAGGTTCTCGTCCAGTTTCCCTGATTCTTGAAAAAATGCTGGATGGCCCCTTGTTTTGCTTCCGGACATCAATGTAACTTCAAATTAACTCCTCCCCATCATAGCTTTTAACTGTTTTTGACGTTTAACGTCACATGCTGTATCGCGTTTTGACCTGTAAGTCTCAACATGGACAACCAGCACGTTGGCTAACAGTCAACGTATATAACCCGAGAACAAAAAGACGAGGCGCAATAAAGTACCAAATTGGATTACGCCTCTAGCGCTCGTCTAGGCTGCATCTAGCGTCGATGCGTTGCGGCACTGCAACGTCGCAGAGCGCCTGCAGCGAGGCGCGCGCGCGGAGGAAATCCCGCAGCGCCGAGCACGCGTAGCAGTCGCGCCTGGGCGGCTCCGCGCTCCCGCCACGCAACAGCCCGCCCGCGCACAGTGGGCCACGCTCAGGCACTTAAACGCTCCTCGCAAATCGTTATAGAGAGCTCCGTCAGAGATCAAATGGGCGGGGTCGGTTCTCATCTAGGGAGTCGAAAATGCACGATTTTTTTTTCTTTGCAACGGACGCAAACTTCCGATCTGGAGAAAATGACCATACACGTTTGGCATCCTTTGGACCATACACGTTAGGAACACAGTGTCAGGTATCGTTGTATTATTATTATTATTATTATTATTATTATTATTATTATTATTATTATTATTATTATTATTATTATTATTATCCGTGTGGAAGGGTGATGTCCGACGCCCGGGATCACCTCCGTACGTTCCGCTTCCTTCATATGAACACCATTTTTTAATACAATTTTGTATAAATGCTGCTTGGTCTGTCAAATTCGGGTCGGACCAACAACTGTTTGCTTTACATTCGCCTCTACGCCTGACTTTACCACTGGCTTACAGCTCAACTAAGCACGGTTTTAGAAGCAAATTCGAACCAACCATGTCGTGATTACGCCCAAGTTAGAAACGTAGTTTGCCTTAGCGATCTCGACCGAATCTCCACCTAGCGTTTAGTAATTGCAAAACTTGCTTGTTAGTTTCGTTTAGGATATCTACGATTATTGTAGATCTAAGACTCACACATTATTCTCCTATTAAGACAGAGTTCCTTCAAGGTGTCGAGCTGGCTGGCAGGCGAGGGGGACACTACATTCAATCAGAAGCTTCATTACGACTCAAATTTTTGGTACTCAAGCTCCCGAGTGGGATGACAGAATCCCCCTCTCTTTGTGACCGTGAAGCGACACCGTTCTAATCGCAGTACACTGCAACGCGGACGAATTCGCTTTGTTCGTCCACAGACGAGATCGATGGCTGAATGGCGGTTGACGTGGAAGCGAACGCTCCCAGTGACGTGCGAGTCCGGATCAGGAACACTGTGGGCCGCCAGCCGACCGTTACGGCGCCCGCGGGTTGCTCAAGCGAGCCGCTTGCTCGCCTCGCGCGTCCGGACGCGACCGCCGCCACCGCCGCCGCCGCCGCCGCCACTACCACCTCGCCACCGCCGCCGCCGCCGCCGCCACCGCCACCGCCGCCGCCGCCGCCACCGCCGCCGCCGCCGCCACCGCCGCCGCCGCGTCGCGTCTGCGCCACCCGCTCGCGATCGGAATCCGCAAACAAGCGCGCGCGCGGCCGCGTTACGTGCGCGTTACGTCACGCGCGGGAAGAAAGGTCGAGCGCCGTGGGAGACGAGCGGAGGAACGAACCGGTCTACCGGCGACCATGCCCCCTCGGGTGATCGGAGGCAGAATGTAGAGGATGCTTTTGGCAAAAGCTAAAGGAAATGAATTCATTTAAACACGCGTGAAATGCGTTTAATATTGGATGGTGGTGATGGAAGAAAATACAACTGTTGTGGTAGTTGGGTTAAGACAGTTTAACGAAAATATTACCCGCTTCATAAGGTCAACTTGACTCGCTTTTCTCACGCATTTCCAAGTCGAGGATGAGGTTCCTGCTTTCGTGCTTTCGGTCTCCCCTGTGTGTGTGTGTGTGTGTGTGTGTGTGTGTGTGTGTGTGTGTGTGTGTGTGTTTGCACGGTAGGTGTCGATCAAGTTACATTCACCGCTGATTCAAAGTGAAATCGAGATAAAAATTCTACAAAAAATGAAATATAGTACCCTGGTTTCCTTTTAAGAAATTGCCAATTTCTATAGCTACTATGTGCGACGTTCCATAGCTACGTTCATCATTACTGCATCATGTTGAGCTTTTGATTCTCTATTCACGCTGAACATTTTGTTCCCTGCCCCCAACTGAACACGCATATTACACAAGATCTTCTTTAGCGAGCTAGTGGAAGTCCGCCCTCCAGACGTCGATCTACCAATGAATGCATTTCCTATTGAACACTAACACGAACTGGCTTGTCTACGCAAATCGCGTTCCACGCCCACTGCGGACTAATGAAGACAGCCGGCGCTCTCCATCGGCGCACAATGGAACTGTCATGGCGGGGCGCGGCGCGGTGCGGCAGAGGAGGCGTGGCCGCGGCGTCACCGGCAGCGTACCTGTTGCGGCGCCCAATGCTCCGATGGTCCATTGGACCTCTAATTGCGCTGCCCTTCAGTACGACGCGGCCGAGACAAGGGCGAGAGCGGTGACGGCTGCGGTGAGGGGAGCGGGAGGGCGGAGTGTAGCGAGGGCGAGGGCGAGGGCGAGGGCGAGGGCGAGGGCGAGGGCGAGGGCGAGAACGAGGGCGAGGGCGAGGGCGAGGGCGAGGGCGAGGGCGAGGGCGAGGGCGAGGGCGAGGGCGAGAGCGAGAGCGAGAGCGAGAGCGAGAGCGAGGGCGAGAGCGAGAGCGAGGGCGAGGGCGAGGGCGAGGGCGAGGGCGAGGGAAAGAGCGAACGCGAGGGCGGGAGCGAGGGACGGGGCGGGGCGAGAAGGGGACGGGGACAGGGACAGGGACGGGGACGGGGATGGGGACGGAGGCGGGGGCGGGGGCGGAGGCGGGGAGGGGGATGGAACAGGGAGAGACAGGGTAGGAAGGGGGCGGATAGGGCAGGGTGGGGGCGAATAGGGCAGGGTGGGGCAGATGGGACGGGGTGGATGGGAGGGGATCGGCTGGGGCGGGGCGAGTCCGGCGGGGAGCGGGGTAGAATGCGACGGGAGCGGAGGCGTAACCCGGTTGATCGCGGCAGCAGCAGTGATGTCCCGTTGCGGCTGACAATGCTGTTTGGAACACGCATCGCAGCGACAATCTGTCGTGTTTCGACTGCGCACGCGGTCGATCGGTCGCGCGATTGAAGCATGTCTGATGCAGCCACTCTGTCTGCGATGACGATCACGCCCCCGACGACAGTGGGGAATAATTATGAAAATCGCCTCGCAAAGACGAAAACACGAATATATAGAGGCAGGCCTTTACATGACATTTGAACAGAATAGTACTCAATTTTACATACGTTTGAAACTCATCAAAATCGTTATTTGGGAACTAATTTGGTGAGACGTTTTCTAATATGTCGGCAAGTCTGATTAGCTGTCCAAATAAATTATCTGGTCAGTAGTAAAATCTCATCGACAATTCCATTTTAAATTTTATTAACGTAACAAATCAAAAAAAGTATTAAATAGTACTTACATATTACTGTAAATAAATTGTGATCAAGAATTTTAGCCGATGTACACCATTTGAAGGTCCGAGATGAAGTGAATCAAATATCTCAATAAACATGAGAAATTATATGTGATATTGTTCTGAATGCACATGAAAGACACTTCAAAAAAGGTTCTCGATTTCTTAATCTCCTGTGTGAATCAAAGTCGTTTGCGCGCGTTCCCTCTGACAGAGGCAGCATGTGTACGCGAACGCTGTTTAAGCCGCAGCCAGCGCGATGGTCCGCACGTCGTGTGGCAACGTTAATCATAATTACTCAGATCTGAACTGAACAATAAAGGAGTTACTACAGCAATGAACATCGAGCAACCCCTTTCTGTTTGACGTAATAAAACGGGAGTTTAGGATGTGAATATTATGGTGAAATCAATATTTCTGAGTTTGCTCCAAAGATGTTGCATATTTATCAGATAGTGGTGGAGTATAGCAACAAAAGTATTCATTCCGAGATAAGTTCGTATGTTCCTACTATTACGAATTAAAATAGTTTCAATATCATGACTTTCTTCCTGTTTTTTCTTCCAAAATATGTTTCCTCATATTCCATGATTAATCCGTGACGTCATGAACTCAAATTATCTTCCACGGTTGACATCGTTTTTCGTTAATATAATTATAGGTTAATTAAAGAAATTAAAAAAACTGTATGAAAACTACAGACGTAATATATACATTTTATTTCATTCAAACGTTTTCAGAATATTTTTGATGCTTTTAATTTTTTGGTAACTTTCCTTTTTAATATTTTGCAGTAAAAATTACCGCTTTTACACTCATACCAAACACTTTTACTACTGTATTTTGTGTATTTGGCATCTGTTCTTCCACACAGAAAATTAATGATTGTTTTCTTTAGTTCCATTCTACGAAAATTCATTTTTTACAAGCAAAGACACATTCTGACTCGAACGCAACTGCGACAGAAAAATACACATTTCTACAAATGGAATGAAATTCAAGATAGAGTGACGCGTTGTGCGAAACATTTCTCTGATGGCTCGCATGTTCTGGGCCAGACAACGTCGCAGTTTACATTTCACTGGGAGCATTACACTTGGGAGAGAGAGAGAGAGTAGATAGAAGGCCAGGGAACAGGAGTTTCCATAAAATAACTGGCCCACTTCGTCTTGTGGAGCAGCACTCGCGCAAAGTGCATCGATGAGCGCGCCGGCGGCGTGGAGAGCGCGCTTCCGACAATCGATAAGGACCACGCAGAGCGGCGCTCATCTCGGGCGACGGCGGAGATTGACAGACTGCAGTGGGGGCAGCTGGAACGCGAGATGATCCAAGTTGCGTCGGGAAAAGTCCGTTTGGGGAAGGGGGAGGTCGTTTCTAAATCACCAACGTAAATGAACAACACGAGCTTGAAGAAGGACACAAGGTTACCCACGGGAGCGATCAGAGTGAACGAGGTAATGCGGACGCAAAGGAGACGATCAGAGAAAGTTAAGAGGAGGAGAATATTGTTGGCAATGACGACGCATATAATTATTTCATTGGAAATGCCAACGAAAACTCACCACAATACCTATATGAGAGGAGGAGATTAGAGCCCGATGAATGTATGAATAAAGGCGAAGTGAGTAAAAAGAATTGACATTCTATTAAGCGTAGATCAGAAAAAAACAAAAAGAGCGGAAAATAACTTCTGTACAGGCATACAAACATTTTCACGCCAGTGTATGAATAAAAGCTGGATAAGGCGAAGAATAATGCGGGTAAGATTGGCGTACAAAGACTCAGTAAAATTGTAAATGCTGCAGGCAAAGTTAGGAGTTCGATGTAAGTACATTAATAATGGTTTGAAAACAAATAATGAGAGAGAGGATATGGAATGGTGGTCAATAAAGGAAATAGGGCTGAGGTGAAGTATAGGAGAGTAAGACCCCAAGCATGACTGAACAATGGAACTGTCTAAATGTTGACATGTAATATAAATTATTTTAGTTAACTAATTCAATATAAAAATATTTTTCATGCATATGAACTAATATAAAATTGTATTTAAAAAAGGAAGGGGAGCACTTTGGAGAGATTATCATATGTTTTGTTTGCTTAGAGATCGTTCATAAATGACGTAACGCAGAAGAAGGGGGAGGGGGGGTTGAGGCAGCGTCACGCTGCGTTACATAGAGGTAGGGGGGTCGAGTTTAGCGTTAAGTGATGCTGATATTTATTTTTAAAATCTTTTAACCTGCGCTGAAATAATTTCTTTTATTCAGTCTTATACTAAAACATCACCATATTAACAAATTAAATTAAAATATAATAAATCAAAGACGTTATCTTGTATAAATTGTTACAATAAATTAAAATATGTTTCATCAATGATATATTGATTGAATCTTTTGGATTACGAAGAAAATATTCAAAACTGACCTATAGCATATTCTAGAATCCAATTAGTTGGCGCAGTAGTCTCGGAGCCCATGTGCCATCCACGACGGCATGCGCACGGCTAGTCCGAAATTTTTCTCGCCTGCGCGTCGTCCTTTCATTAACAAAATGTCCCGAAAACTGTCATGCGCAGTCCTCACCACCAACTAATTCTCACGTTAATGAAAACATATTTTAATATTAAAATCAAACACAATAAATTCAACGTTTCTGCTTTATAATTAAGTTTTACTTATTGGAATTGGGGGGGGGGCGGGTTGTCGCAAGCGTTACGTAATTATTGGAGGGGAGGTTCAAGCACACGTGACAGGTACATAACAGGGGAGAGAGTGAGTATTCAAAAAACTCCAAATTTGCGTTACGTGATGTATGGACGGACATCAACACAAGCCTGCTAACATTGGTGTACAAAGACGAGGTAAGAGGGCACAAAACCAGACCGACGATTGAACACCAGGCCCAGAAAGACGATAGCAAAGCGGGAGGGCACAGAAGGGCACAGGTGCGCGCCAGGAGGCGATTATTGGAAACGCGATCCGACGGGCCCGCAGCATCTGAGCTGAAGTGGATGCCGGCGCGCGCGCGCCCCGCCACCAGCCAGCCAGCCAAGAGAATAAGGAGCCGACGAACGGCGGCATGTGGGGTACGTGGGGGAGGGGAAGGTGTGGTGGGGCGGGATGAGGTGGGGGAGGGGGCGCCCGGCCCAGCGCCGCCGCCCCCGTCTCGAGAGTATTGATTCGCGCGCGCCTGGGAACGGGGTCACGACCCGGATCGGCCCGCGGGGGCGGGGGCGGGGGCGGGGGCGTGCCGCGGCGCGGCGGTTGCGTGGGGCCCGCGTCGCATACCGCGCTCCCGAAATGGCCACAGCACACAAAAAAAGATTTTTTTCATGTAAAAATTAGAAAAATAGTTGACAAAATTACAGGTCTCCAGAATAGCCTTGTTCGAGTCAATACTACTCGGTAGTAGAAGTTGCATGCGTTGCATGTGTTCCATGCGTCCGCGTCGCGCACTGTGCCCGGAGTTCCTGCAGCACACAAAAAATGTGTTTGTGTGTTTTTTCATGTAAACATGAGAAAAAGACTTGAGAAAAATTTAGGCCACCAAAGGAGCATTTCGAGTCGGTATTACTCCACAGAAGAACAGAAATATGCTTCAAATGTACATTCGGGTTCTAAAATTTTACTGAAAGAACACACGAAAGAACGCAAAACACACAGCTTGCAAATTTAGTATGCATGTCACATACATGAATATCAACATAACGTTAGATGTACTGATCACAGAATTTTATTATGTAAAGCAACTCATGAAATTGAAACGGTGGTGATGACGGCAGAAAGAAAAAAAAACAGAGTTATTTCGTCAGTACTTTTAATTTTTGCAATGACTGGCTTGCAATGCAATGCTTTCTGGAATTCGTAATTTTTCGTGGGTCTACAGAAAATGGGACGCAGCCTTTGTAATGTCGTGTAGCTTAACACTAAGCGAGTAAACGTAAAGCATTGCTGCAATGAAATCTTGGAACATCTTTCATCATGACAATAAATAGAAACTCAATTTTTTTAACTGGAGAATAGATTTCTGCAAATCTATGTTTACATTTTCATTTTTTGTTGTTTTACTCCCCACTCTTACAACAAATCAGAGGAAAGTATGCCATTAGCGCATGTAGAACTTTTTCGGTCCTCAGTGTAGACGGAGGACTGATGAGGGGACATTGTGAGCTATGAGCCACTGCGGCTCAGGCATCCCAAATTCTCCTCCGCATGTAGGCCAAGGTGAAACTTCCAAACCGTAAAAGAGGAATAAAGGTAGTTGAAGAGATGGATTTAAAACGCAACGAAAACTTCGTAACACGAACCTGATATAAATTTAAAGAGATCATGGTCATTGCTACAGGGTCATGGGCGCGAAGCAGAACTAAATGGAAATGGAAGAATAATTCAATATTACTTACAGCAGCATAGGAGTTAATATTACGAAGTCTGAATATCTCTCGACATGGTTTAGTCTTTAGAGGACTTTAAAAATGCCTTTTATTGTAGTAATATACTGTCCTTTATTTGTAATTGTCACCTTTCACTGTCATTTGTCACCGGTCATTTATTTGTGAAAAAATACTTGTTCATTACCTAAATTTTGTACCATGCTGCGCGACAATTGCAACCCTAATACACGGGCAATATTCCATTATTAATACATTACATTATTATTATTATTATTATTATTATTATTATTGTTATAAAAACTGTATATTATAATATGAATACAATTATGAAGACCATTAATTTTAGCAGAACCTTAAACCCAGTATTTCCTACCACAGTAATTTTCGTGATTAGAACCAATCCAATAACGATTTGTGGAAACAGGAAGCGCGGCGCGGTTTGTCGGTAATGGATCCCTTCCGTTTCTCAAAGCCCGCGGAAAGCTTATTATTGCGGCCATCTGTGTGAAACGACGCCGCCCTTTCATCTCCTTATGCGCATCGGGTCCCGCTACCCACACCGCACGCCACCACCGCCGCAACCACGTGGTTCCTCTACCCCCTTCTCAGTGCAAAGGGCCCGCCGAGCCGCTTTGTGGTACACCCCTCGTTCTCAGTAGATCCTTTTTGCATATTGGGATGTGGTCGCTGCCTTCTACCCGGGCTTCCCATATACCCACCCTTTTGCTCATTTAGTGGATGCATCACTAGACTCTTTGACGCGGAAATGTAATCCTCCCCTCGGGTTGAATGCTTGCGACGATGATCGTTATTCTGTTACGGTTGCGCTCATTGCTAATTTAGAGATAAAAGGGGATCGTGTTAGTGTCCTTGTCCGAAAGGGTGGAGAAGAGAGACCGAAATTACTCGCTTATTAGACGCTAAATTAGTAAAAAAATCGCTTCAATACTATAAACACTTCGCTCTGCGCTCTCGACCGAGCAACATCGCTCCGAACGTTCCGCAGAACAGTGGTGAAACATTTATTTCAGTGTTTGTACGAATCAGTATTAAGTTGACGGAAGTGCGTGTTTAGTGTTAGTGCACGATACTGATGTCAAAAAACGATCTTCTCAGCACAGGGCATTTAGTTTCTCAAGCCCTAGAATCAATTTACAACCCAGAATATTCAACCAACATGGCGGTCGCAGAAAGCAGCCTGAACTTTACGGGCAGCAGCATGGAGTACATCGAGGACAATACGTCCCAGCCTCAACAACATTCTCTCAACAGTTCTCATGTGACTGGATCATCGTCGGCTCCTGTCGAATCTCGGCAAGTAGCATCACAGCAACAAATAACCGGATCAACCCATTCAGTGACGCAACAAAACAAGGTAATGCAAGGCAAGCGAATCCGCGAGGACAGAGGCGACGCCAGTGACAGAGACGCCAAACGCATGACCTCGACAGAACTTTCCTCAGAACTGAACCCCGATAACAACTTGCAAAAACACTATAACGTAGATGTGTCAAATAGATTCAGTTTTTTAAACGAAGAGTTACCTGAAGTACCAGTAGAAGTTAAAAAAATCCCCCCTATCTATTTAACAGGAATTAACAATCATACTGAACTTATAAAGGAAATCAAATCTAAGTTAACCGAAAACTTTACCACCCAACTCAAGAACAATAAAATAAAAGTACAATTCACGACTATATCCGACTTCAGATCTGCAGTTAAATACTTTATCAATTCTAATAAACAATTCCATACCTACTCAGACCCCAGTGTAAAGAAATATTCAATTGTGATAAAGAACATTCATCCCACAATTCCGGAAAACGAAATTTTTGAAGACATCGCATCTCAATTTCCATCAGTTACAAAGGTCACGAGACTAAACAAGAACAATATCCCGATCCCAGTAGTCGCTGTAGAATTCAACGGCACCGAAAAAATCGAAAGTGTTCTGGAATTAAAATACATTTGCAACTCCGTAGTTAAGCCGGAAAGAAGAAGGAAAACTGTAGGTCCAATTCAATGCTACCGTTGCCTAGACTATGGACACAGTAGAAATAATTGTAACTACGAAGTTTCGTGTGTGTTCTGTGCAAAAAACCACCTTTCAGCAAACTGTCCATCAAAAAAATCAACTCCTACTTGTAAGAATTGCATGGGGAAACACAGGGCTGACCTCAGGTCTAATGAATGTCCATATTATAAGAACATTGGGGAAACTAACAGCGAAAATGTAAATTCCAGTCCCAGATCTCGACAACCGCGCACGCCACCACCCAATCATGACACAACGAACTTTCCATTCTTGCCTACAACTAACAATATTCCTAATTTCTCGCAAAGAATTAATAATCGCTATCAACCAATAAATGCAAATAATGTTCACCAACAATATCACAATCAACAAACAAACAATCAATTTAACCAACACGACAACAATAACTCCTTCATAACCAACATCACACAATTTATCACCAATCACATAGTTAACCTCATCAACTCGCTAATCCCAACAATAATACAAAGTATTCAGAACTCCATCACCTCCACATTTAGTAACAGCTATGGCAGATTCACATCATAAAGCATTAACCATTCTTAATTGGAATGCTAATGGCATAATAAGCAAAAAAACCGAACTAGAACATTTCCTACAGGCAAAAAAGATAGACATCGCATGTATCACAGAGACGCATTTAAACCCAAGCAAAGCATTCACCATACCAGGATTCAAAATTATTAGAGCCGACAGAAACGAAAACTATGGAGGTGGTGTCTTAATATTGATAAAGTTTAGTATCCAACACCACCAAATAACCTTGCCACGCACTCCAGGCATTGAAAAAATCGGGATAAATGTAACATATAACAACAATCAAACACTAACTGTAGTCACGACGTATAAACCACCTAACATAAATATAAAAACTACCTCTATCAATAAATTACTACAATTGCCCAACTCTTTCATCATAGTAGGAGATTTAAACTCAAAGCATTCTGCCTGGGGATGTCGGACCACAAACACTGCCGGTGAATATTTAAATAGAATACAAAACACAATGCAGCTTAAAATACTTACGCCCACAGAACCAACCCATTTCCCATATGATCCCAATAAAAACCCAGATATATTAGATATAGCAATAACAAATCTCAAAGACCCATTATATTCCACAGCTCATCATGAATTAGACTCAGACCACATTCCTGTTATTATAACAACTAAATTAATAAAATCTTCATCCCCCCCTCCACCCACACTGAATACTTACAATATAAATTGGAATTATTTCAAAAATTCTGTTGAAAAATTAATACCAAAATTTCAAATCCTCAACTGTCCAACTGAAATTAATCAAGCAATCACTAAATTAAATAACATAATAATCAAAACAATCAATGACTTTCATTATAAAACACTAGACACCAGAAGAAATCTTAAAAAACCATTGCCTCCCAGTATTACTGAACTAATAAAAATTAAAAACAAAACCAGAAGGCTATGGAACACCCTAAAAATCCCAGAACTGAAAAAAGAATTAAATCACCTAACAAAAATCTGCAAAAAGGCAATCAGTAAACACAACCAAGAAAAATATAATCAATTTATCGAGGGACTAAATACCAAAACTAATTCTCTTTGGCAACTCACAAAGAAAATTTTAAAGAAAAGGAACAGCATTCCCCCACTTACAACTGAAAATGGGAAAAAATACTCGCCTATGGAGAAAGCAGAGATTTTAGCAGCCCATTTTGCTAACACATTCACTCCTAATGACTCCATAAAAAATTCCAAGCATGATGAAATATTAACATTTTCAAACGCTCCTCTATACAACGTTCCTCACAAAATTAAATTCATCTCTCCCTATGAAGTTAAACAAATAATCAAAAAAATGCCTAATAAAAAATCCCCAGGTCACGACCGAATTAATACTATCATTCTCAAAAGATTACCAAACAATGCCATCGCATTTTTAAACAATATATACAACTCCATACTAAGAACAGGTTATTATCCCCAGTCATGGAAACATTCAATAATACATCCAATAGCAAAACCAAATAAAAACCATTCACATGCAGAAAATTACAGACCAATCAGTCTTTTACCCACCATGTCAAAAATTTTAGAAAAATTAATTCTCACCAGACTAAACAAACATATAAATAAAACCAACTCAGTTCCACCTCATCAATTCGGCTTCATCTCTCAACACTCAACGACGCACCAGCTATTGAGACTAACTGAACATATCCACTCTGCTTTCCAAAAGGGATTCCACACCACCACTGTATTTCTAGATGTGTGACAAGCATTCGACAGAATATGGCATCCAGCCCTATACTTCAAATTAGTCAAAATCGGTACGCCAAATTATTTAATTCAAATAATCAAAAATTTTTTATCTAACAGAACCTTCTCAGTAACAATAGATGGTCACTGTTCTAACCCCAAACCAATTACCGCAGGGGTCCCCCAAGGTTCGCCGCTATCCCCAACTCTCTTTAACCTATACACTGCAGACATCCCTACTTCTCATCAAATAAATACCGCCCAATTTGCCGACGACACTGCTTTATTTATCTCCGGCAACTCATTACAAACTCACCAATTCTAGCTCCAACAGCACCTAAATCTTATAACAAATTGGGCAAATAATTGGAAAATTAAATTAAATCCATCAAAATCAGCAGCTAAAATCTTCTCATTAAAACCATTTGCACATCCACCCCCGCTACTTATAAATAATAATCCTATAAACTGGACCCCAATTACTAAACCAATAAAATATCTCGGATTGAATTTAGATACCAAACTCAACTGGAAACAACACATTGAAATAAAAGTACAACAGGCAAAAATCAAACTCATCCAATTAAGACCATTACTAAACTCATACAACCACCTCTCACTCACAAATGCACTAACACTATACAAATCAATCATCCGCCCAATATTATTATATGCATGCCCGATCTGGACCAATGCCGCAAAAACCAACCTCAACAAATTCCAAGTGATTCAGAACAAATACCTAAGATCAATAACAAGAGCACCATGGTTCATTAGTAACAAACAACTTCACAACGACCTAAACATAAAAGAAATAAATCACCATATAGCATTCCTATCCAACAACTTCTACACAAACTTATTATTCATAAAGGCATCAACCCACTACAGACTCGGCAAAGATCCCAATCACAAAACCAGAATCAAGAACAGATTCCCGCTTCATTCTTTCCTACAGATATTTGCAAATCTTGAATAATTCTCCTGAGGTGCTTTTTGTTTCCTCTCCCTAGATTAAGATTAAGTACAATTTTAACCTAGATTAAGGAAATTAGATTAAGCCACCAAACAATTGAAAAAGTTTTTATCTGTAAACTGATCATTGTAATTCAACAAACGATAAAATAAATTTAAAAAAAAATACTATAAACGAAATGCAATTGGATTTGTATAGAATTTTATGTTATACGAAGTACATACATGAAATTGAACGAAAATGAAGTATTGCCTAATGCCTTGCCATTCGGACTAACGGAAAACAGATTTGGTATTGATAGAAAATATTTTGTTTACACAAAACAACAAAGTAATGAATACGAACGTATCTAGTTGACGTGACGTAGCATTCAGTGCGCAACCTCTCTTTGACATCGCAACCGTTTTCGTGGCGTCGTTCATCCGTTGCAGCGATCGGCTCGTCGCCAGTGAACCGTTTCAATTGCTTCCGATGTGGCAGGAAATATTTGATTCGCGAATCAATATGCGCGTCGAGGAGCGCAACTCCGAAACGTCCGCGCGAATGAATAGCGCAGGGCGGTGCGGTTCGCCGCGCGCGGCGGGCGCGAGAGGTCGCGGAGAGCGATGGGTCGAATCGTTCGCACGAGTCAACGAGATACCTATGGCGTAGTGAAATTAGCAGGAAAAAGGGCTCCCCGCTGAAACAGGTACACACACAGGTACACACACAGGTACAGTGATGCAAAAATGAAGCGAACGAAACTGCGAAACAAGAGTGAAAAGGTACGAAAATTCAAACTTTCGAACTTGAAAAATTGTTTAGGGATGCTACAGTGGACGCGAGACAATTTAAATCGTGATTTTAAAACGAAGTATATTGTAGAAGAGCAAAACAATAAAATGAAGAGGACATTAGTAATTTATTTAGAGAAAAGGAAGCGCAGATATTTTGTACATTCATAAAAAAATCGTATTATTCGTAAAAAGACAACGTTATGCAATAGTTTGTTTAATTTTCCACATTCACACTCGGGAATGGTGAAGCTTAAGCTATTTGTGAGAAATTGTTTTAAAAACATTAAAATGTAAATTGAAATAGAAAAAGAATATTCTGAGCAAAAATCTATTGCCTAAAATCTTCAGTAACGTAAAGAGACCAATGGTACGATAAAACAAGAGCTGAGTGTGAGAAAACAGAATTAACGGTAAGAAAGAAAATAATCATGTGAGCGAAATGGTTGAAACAAATTCGACTCTCGCTAATATCGGTTAAAATACTTTGGAAAGAGCAGTTAATGTCTTGCAGGAATGTACTTGCGCTGGATAGTCGGTTTAAGTATTGCGGCTGTTTTACACGGTGAACTTTTTGCGCAGTTTCTCATACAGAAACCAAACGGAAACTAGGAGATCGCAAACAAAGTCTACGAAGATGAAAGTCGTGTTTACACGTGTCCTGTACGAGTTGTTACAAGATGCCGCAAGAGGTTCTCCGACATGCGAATGAATTGCGCCGACCAAACATATGTCGAAATGAGAAAGTATTTCAATGTCAATGAAGTACTCAATATTTACATTTCAGTGTAATGATAAGCGTAAACACATTCTGCAAGATTTATAACCAGATTTAAATTCCAAGGTGGATCTACGCATACAAACCATAGTATTCAATTGCTTTAATTTGCATTAATTACAACACCCAGAATGGACTTTTCAGTCAATTTCATATGAAGAAGATTTTGGACCATTTTCATATTCAATTCCCTTCCAGATCTTAATCGCATACACGCACACACACATACACCCACACACAAAATGGATGTACAAATGGATGTACTTCTACAAGTCGCGTACAGAAATCATAAATGACAGAGGTTCGACAATACTAGAACAACCATCGGGACCACCATACGGAACCGTCTTACAGGGCCTTCCATATCGACCAAGATGACGGGCCCACCATATGGGCCAATGGGTCCACTATATGAAACGATGGGTCGACAGTACGGAACAAGATGATGCGCCCATCATCCCGCATTGTCGGGACGGTATTCCTAAGAACTATCGAACGCGGCCTCACCACAGATACACAGCTGCTCTGCTAACACAGGAACAGCGGTCGTCGGGTCCACGACATGGAAGCAATTTCCGAATGCCGTCATGGGATCATTACCACCAGTCTACCATGGCACGTGGCTCCACCGTTACGAGAGCGTCAATTACCAACCGCGTGGAGGGAACAACGCCGTGCGCTCTGAGCGTGAGGAGCTACAGCACGCGGAATGGCGCAGCGCCGCGTGGTGCCACGTGGTGCGCGGGCGCAGCCGAGGCTTGGCGAGTCGGCGCTCAGCACTGGAGGCGGCAGCAGCGAGGGCAGATGGCTCGGGGCGGCGGTGATGGAGGAGGCAGTTGGGAAGATGATCATGACGGCGAAGGAGCGGGAGCAGGTAGGGTGGGCGGTGAGTTCGTAGGAGAGGACATACGGCAAGGGGCGGCTATCGTAGAGGAAGTTGCGAGGGCGGCTGGAGGGCGAGGGTCGGGAGCGGGGGATAGAAGCGTGGAATAGCAGCAGGATAAGAGCGGGGGATAAAAGCGGGGGATAAGAGCGGGGGATACGAGCGGGGGATAAGAGCGGGGATACGAGCGGGGATAAGAGCGGGAGATAGTATAGGGGGGATAGGGGGGATAGAGGATAGGGGGATAACAGCGGGGGAGTGTTGCGAAAGCGGAAATGAGGGCGGGAGCGGGATGGGAACGCGAAGAGAGTGTGGGCGAAGGCGAAGAGCGAGGGGCCGTAAGTGGGAAGCGGAGGCGGTGGGGGGAAGCGGAGAGCGGGGGCGGGTGCGGGAAGCGGGTGCGGGAAGCGGGTGCGGGAAGCGGGTGCGGGGGGCGGAGGCGGGAAGCGGGGGCGGAGGCGGGAAGCGGGGGCGGAGGCGGGAAGCGGGGGCGGAGGCGGGAAGCGGGGGCGGAGGCGGGGGCGGAGGCGGGAAGCGGGGGCGGAGGCGGGAAGCGGGGGCGGAGGCGGGAAGCGGGTGCGGGAAGCGGGGTGCGGGAAGCGGGGTGCGGGAAGCGGGTGCGGGAAGCGGGTGCGGGAAGCGGGTGCGGGAAGCGGGTGCGGGAAGCGGGGTGCGGGAAGCGGGTGCGGGGGCGGAGGCGGGAAGCGGGGGCGGAGGCGGGAAGCGGGGGCGGGAAGCGGGGGCGGAGGCGGGAAGCGGGGGCGGAGGCGGGAAGCGGGGGCGGAGGCGGGAAGCGGGGGCGGAGGCGGGAAGCGGGGGCGGAGGCGGGAAGCGGGGGCGGGAAGCGGGTGCGGAGGCGGGAAGCGGGGGCGGAGGCGGGAAGCGGGGGCGGGAAGCGGGGGCGGGAAGCGGGGGGCGGGAAGCGGGGACGAGAGCGAGAGCGGTAGGGAGGGTTGGGAGAGGCGGCGGGTTCGGGAGCGGGGGATGGGAGCGGTGGATGGTAAAGTGAGCGGTGGCTGTGGCCAGTGGCGGGGGCCGGCGCCGGGGCTGCGGGAGCGGGGGTGGGCGGTCGCCGCCGCAGCGAAGCGCAACTCCGCGCATCGCCCCGCGTAACTCGCGTGTCGGCGACCGCTGCCGCCGCCGAGGGGGGGTGGGGTGAGGACGGCAATCGGATTACTGGAGGGCTGTCCGCCCTCGTCCTCGCTTGCGCTGCAACTCCCGAGTGACGATGTTGAAGCACGAAAATTCTAGCTTTTAGCAGAGGCAACTATAGCGACGGTTGGTTCGCGGTATAAAGATTTACATTACAATCTCTGATAAGATGTGGTTTTCCAATGAGGGTTCCAAATTTATAAAACATTTATATCTTATTTTACATAACCGATGAGGAAAGCACTTTTACAAAAAATCCATTCGATTAGGCGGTCCGTAGTGATTAGCTTATACATTGTAAATCTAGTAATAGTATTATCGTGATATTTCTCGTTGTATAATTATGTTATGTTCTTATCATTAAGCCATGGCTTAAATTATGTTCTTATGATTTTGTCTTACACAAATAATAATGTATGCTAAACTCGTATTCTCTGTAATGGGGGCCTTCGCCCTTAATGGGATCCTAAAGGCGAAAATTAAATAAATCTTTGTGTTATTTTAATAATTGAATTTCAGTCAAAATTATCACGACCGTTGCTCGTTTTGGTTAGTCCCACAGGAAGAGAAGCATATAAACGATGTATCCAATTACTTAATGATATCAACATAAATATAACACGTGCAATTCAAATGAATTTGTGGGAAATAACATTGCACATGCAATGAACTTTACAAATAAAATTTATAGTAAACAGATCATAAGTTAAACAATTTAGATAGTTATCTAATATTCCTAACATTTATAAAAGCGTTAATATTGTATTTATACAATTATTTTTAGGAAAATTCAACAAGCCGTTTGATGCATCATTCCGCATTTAACACACACAGCGTAGCGTCCACGTACACAAAACTTTCCCGTAGCCCGAACTTGCCCGCAAGATACACAGGCGAAGGAGAGCTTTCGAGCTGGCGAAGTTTGGAAGCAGCGGACCAACTTCGCGCCAAATTTACTAACCGAGAAGAGTCGATGCCGCAAACTGTTCCTATTCGTTCGCAGCTAGCTCGTGCGAGCGCGAGAATCGGTGATCAAGATGAAGATCGCAGAGGCAACTCCGACCGGAAGTCCCCCTCTCAATGAATCTCAACGGCGAGATTCCGCGATTCGCAACGAACGGTCTGATCATTCTGGCGGAGGGCGAACAAGCTCGCGGTAATTCACTCCCGCGTTCCGTCTCCGCAAGTCAGCAAGAGAAACTTTCTCCGCCGATGAAAAGTCTCTTGCAAGTCGAACAGGCTCTACAGTTCATTAGTTACCGATGGAGAGAGCTCCCGAGGAACTAACGGCTAAAAAGCACTTCATAAATGTTATGTCATTTGCAGAGCTTTATCCATCGCAAAACCTTTAACTTCAAGCATTTTCCACCGCAAGTTTCACTACGTCTACCAGTTATGGCAACGGTGTTTTTTTGTTGTTGATATTTTACTTCACTGGGTGGCTGACTCAGGTTTCATTTCCTTTTAACGCCTTTTATCTTCCTTTTGATATCAAGAACCTGGCATTATTCCTTGAAAGTTCAATTAGAAGTTCAAAAATTGTAGGTCACTGAACGTTTATAGACACGGTAGAACGTCATTACATTTCAGTGGTTCTTGAAATGAAAGTGGCAACATCACGAAACCGTGATTCAGTTCACAAAGAGAAATGAATGAGGGAACGTCAGCTATCTCATTACGCAATTTTCAGGAAATTAGCATAGCGTACATTAATTGAAGACATGTATGTTTTCTTCGACAGTTTATGTCTACTAAGCATGAAACAAAGACCATATCAAGAAAAGTAAATAGAAGAAATAAATATGAAATTGGATTAATTATCACTGAAAATTTCAATCCTGGCTTAAATTTGATCTTCACAAAAATGTACCACGTCCCAGACACGTCTGCGATTCCGCGCGTCAAAATATCCAGTACTACCCACATCAAAATGTTGGAGCCAAGTACGTATTATTGAGTCGGAATAGATGGTGTACGAATTGAATTATCTATTACCATAAAAACGTCGTGGTTACTGAGAAGGCAAAACTAGTTTCTCCAATTCAGTCGTGTCTCGACTTCCCAGCCGCGCCTGGAAGCTGGGCTAATTCCTGTGGAGTCGAGGCGGCCCCGGGAGGACTCGGGGTGCTAACTCGATAACGTCGTCGGGCCACGGAGCTTCCCTTCTGTCGGCAGCGGCTTCTGCAGAGTTCTGGCCAAGAAGTTTTCCTTTCCCGGAAGCGCGGCCGCTCCTTTACGCATTCGCGGTGAGCCTTCCTTCTCAACTTTTCCAATTCGACATTTAAATTGTGTTTTGTATTTTTTTGCGCAGTCGCAATATTGGACTCAAACACGGTCGTATTACTAAGGGCGAAAGAATTCTGCGTACTCATTCCTTCCGCTAGGGAATATAAAGGGTGATGCCCCATATCGTATATTTCTAGTATTTAATAGAATATAAGACCTAAATGACACATCTGAGCCCAATTTAAAATCATTCAGTGTCGTAGTAGTACAGGATTGGCATGTAGATGCTTTGGTGATAGACCATTGGTAGTACAAAGGACTGTAACCAAATTCACGCCTAAATAGAGATCGATGGGTCTCCAATAGTAAACTGCTTTGGTTGAAAACCACAAGCACTACACAATAACCAGATGACAATTTTGAACGTCGCCGTGATTTAAATATCAGACTATTGATAAAAAGTTAAAGGACATGCACAAAATTGGGGGAAATGCAACATTTGTTACAAAAAGCATTATCAAGCAACTGCTTGAAAAAAAAGGTTGCTTTGTTTTAGTATATATATAATAATGTTCAATCTTTACGTATTTCTTTGAATGTACCCATTAAATTTTGTCCTTTCCCTTTTAAGGTTTTGTAATTTTATTTTTACAAAATGACAATTATTAAATACACTTAGATTTAACGTATTCACCATCAACTAGCATTAATCACCAAAAATACTCATAAATATATTAAACACATTATACAATTTCACAATATCCCTTTATTTTTTCTGTAAGTTTAAAAAACCTGCGACACAAATTCCTTTTGAAGATGAGAGGAAATATTAGCAGAATCCAACCACCACTAGGACAGGTAAAGAAGGAGATTCGGAGCCACGAAGCCGGGATTATCCAAACCCACCCAACGGCGCAAACCTCTCCGATCGGAAATTCACCTCGGAGTCGAGAGTTCGAGACACACAGCGACCCCGCGCCGGCAACAGGTAGACTGCGGCTGCAGGAGGCGGGGGATCGGTGTCGGGGGCGGCGGCCGCACGTGACTGGCGCGCAAAGCGGTACGCCTGCCCCGCGGGCGCGACTTTCGCTTCTCACGGAATAGCCTGGGCGCGGGGTCCACTGCCGGGCGCGGTCCGTTGCTCCGGTTGCACAGGCGAATACACGAAACGGACTGTTACGTATTATTCCGTGTTCGGAATGGTTGCCGGGAGACGGGCATTTGGCCGCGTACCGCACCCGTATTTGCGGATGAGTATTTGTTCAGGGCGAATCAACTACTGATGTCGGTAGCCCCATATGATATCCCGGGGAACTGCGACGTTCTTCTCCAACTGGAATGTGAGATGCGGCGACGACCTTCACGCCATCTTCTGGAGTTTTCCCTCCTCTAGAAATCTTCCCCAAATGGGACACAAACCCAGAGGGGGCAATCTTTGAGCTCCTTACTAGCCTCCTGACACATGTGGTAGTGTAATGAGCACGTGTGTGAGCGGAGAGGAGGGGGTATAAAGGGAGAGGAGGCGGCGGCAAGGGATAGGAAAGAAAGATCGCCCGTAGACCGTGTCTGGTTCGTTAAGATATTGCTCCGGCATTCGTCTGATACTGACCGAAAAGACACGCAAAACTACCGACCAGAACTGGCTACGGAAGGCTGAATCCAGCTGTCTAGCAGTCGAACATTCGCCTCCATCAGACCATCTCGCGCCCTAGGTCCTCCCCGTCAACGAAGCTGATAATGCAACGATGTTGTCGCTGAGATATCTTAGCCAGTGTGTTTCTGACCCAGGCTTCCTTTGAAGTCTTCCACCAGCGTGGATATCGAGCATCTCTCGACCAGGCGTGTCGCGTCGGCGTGCCATAAAGGATTTGGGAGTCACTCCCACTTTCTCCGCCAGATGTTCATAAAGGACATAATGGACTGTGATAAACTGAGGGGGCGCCAATCATTCGGCGTTGTTGCAATAAGACTGGCAGGGGAAAATAATGGTAACATCTAGTTTTGATATTCGAATTGGTCTTCCAATAAATGGCAATTTTGACTTTCGTAAAGACTTAAACTGTCTAAAAACTGTTAGCAAAATTGTCTTGAATACTTCCATAACTTTGATTCATGGTTTGAACCATTGTGGCAGGCAAGAATAAGATTAGGCGTACAGGTTGGCAGGGGAGCAAGTGTGAACGTACGAACGATCGCAGGCAGCCCGAGAAAGGGGGCGAAGTCGTGAGCTGCGGCTCGGTTGAGAGAGATAAGTGTGAGCTAGAGTGTGGGTGCAGGCGAGCGCGTAGGCGTGGACGGTGACGTAGGTTGGGCGAAGGTGGGAGCGTGAGTGAGGGAGAGAGCGAAGTCACGAACGAGCATAGCTTCGAGTGAGCCTCGCACGGTGCTCATGGAGTGCCCTCGGAGGGCACTGGGGGCAACCCCAACTGTAATGGCGGTAGAAACGGCAGCGGTGATGGCAGCGGGATTGCCGAGTGCGGTGCCAGGGGAGAGGGTTGGTGGTGGCAAACGACGGGGATAGCCCGGGGGACAACAAGGACCGGGGGTGTTAACGGGAGAGACGCGGGGATGGTGGAAGGGCAGGGGGTGGCGTTAGTTGGGCGAGAGGGGGTGACGGAGGTTGTTGAGAGGGAGGTGAGACGGTGAGGTTGAGACGGAGGGGGCAAGGGATGACGCTGACGTTGAGACGGAGGAGGAAGGGATGACGCTGACGTTGAGGCGGAGGGAGGAAGGAATGACGCTGACGTGGGAGACGGAGGGAGGAAGGAATGACGCTGACGTGGAGACGGAGGGAGGAAGGAATGACGCTGACGTGGAGACGGAGGGAGGAAGGAATGACGCTGACGTGGAGACGGAGGGAGGAAGGAATGACGCTGACGTGGAGACGGAGGGAGGAAGGAATGACGCTGACGTGGAGACGGAGGGAGGAAGGAATGACGCTGACGTTGAGACGGAGGGAGGAAGGAATGACGCTGACGTGGAGACGGAGGGAGGAAGGAATGACGCTGACGTTGAGACGGAGGGAGGAAGGGATGACGCTGACGTTGAGACGGAGGGAGGAAGGGATGACGCTGACGTTGAGACGGAGGGAGGAAGGGATGACGCTGACGTTGAGACGGAGGGAGAGAGAGGGGGCTGACGGTGACATTTAGAGGGAGAGAGAGGGGGGTGCCTGACGAGAGGAATGGAAGGGGGTGACGTTGGCGCTGAGAGGGAGTGACGTTGAGAGGGGTGGGAGGAGTTGTCGGCGCTGAGATGGGAGGGGAGAGCCTGACGGTTGCATTGAGAGGGGCAGGAGGGAGTAACGGTGGCGGTGACAGGAGAGGGAGGGGTGACCGTGAGTTGAGCGAGACGAGGGCCGGCGAGGCGGCGTGGGCGGCGAAGGCGGCGCGGGGGCGTCAGCTCCGGGTCGGTCGTGCCCTGCGTGGTGTAGCGAGCGGCGCAGTGAAAGTGGAACGGTGTTCAAGGCGTTGGCCGCGGCGGCGCGGGGAGCTGGGTTCGTCGCCGGGCGAGTGCGAAGGCCCGCCTTGGCGCCCGCGCGCGTTCCTCGCCGTCGCCGTCATCGCCAAGGGCGGCGAGCGGCGAGCGGCGTGGAGCCGGGGGAGGGCTGGCACCGCCTGGCACGGCGCGCGTGCGCGCGGGGGTCACTTGCCCGACGGGTTCCTCGCCGAGGGCCTTGGACGCACAGCCTCCCGTCGCACACCACCGTTTCCTTCTCGCTTCCCGATAGTGCAGCCGACATCCCCGGCGCATTCACGGAATTCAAACTACATTTAACAGACAATTTTTACAGAGTGTACCTTATTCTCTCCTTAAACGTCACTTTCAGTGTGCATTGCTTATTAATAATTTTAATTTGGAATGTAACT